>OZ026514.1:128453159-128955659 GCA_964019695.1 Loripinus fragilis
ATATGTATACAGTTACTATTTTTGATGAAACTTTCAAAATTTAGAAGATCATGGAACAGTGTGTAGCAGAGTGAAAGAACCATAACTCTGACTCTAATACGTTATCATACATATCTTTTATAGGGACCGCTCATTATTTAAGTGTCGGGGAGGGGGCTTAAAAGTAGGGGTGTCATATGAATTTCCATATGGCTAGTAGGGGGAGGGGGTCGTCATTAACTTGAGCTTCCCAGCGGGGGAAGGGGGGTGGGGGTTCATGTTTTAATTGTTCTAATAAAATTATTAAATTTTTTCCTCGCTCGCTTCGCTCGCTCGGTTTTTATAAAGTAAACTCTTATCAGGCCACTTACATTCTTCAGTTTGCAAAAGTTTAAATGCTTTGGTGGTTTTATTTTATCAACTTTTTTCATGCTGATTTGTATAGAAAATTGATTAATCAGGCTTTCAGCTAGGCCCTCCTTTTCCCTGTTTTCCTACATTTCTCTGTTTTTTCTTGAAAATGTCCTACATGTACTATCCCTACTTTTTTACTCTAAAATGTCATTTAAGCGATAAAAATTCAGAAATTTTCCTAGGTCGCTTCGCTCGCTCGAATCTTAAAACATAACTATATTTTTTAAGCATTATTTATTTCAACCAATGCCTCGTCTGTCGACAAAGAAGGTATTTTAAATGATAATTTTAATAAATAATTGGTCTTATTTTAATGAATAACCCAAAATGTTGATGAGATGAATAATGGGCTAATTTATTAATAAATAGTGAATACCAGATCCCCCCCAAATCCCTCATACTTCGGGTCTCTTGCAAAATTATCATTATCAAGCTTCACTTACTTTGCAAGAGACCCGACGTTTTCATGATTCCATGAACATTACGAAAATGAATTTATTGCTATTGAATTCATTTATTAATTGAATGTCATATTATTGTTTCAGGACATAATGATTTGATTGAATTGCTAAAAAAGTCACTACTATGTAGAGAAAAGTCAACTGTTCTTCTTTCATTCGGTTCTCTCTGTCTATGTTTTCTCATCAAATGTTGATTCATACCTTTAAAGAAAGAACGCAAAGTTGGTCGATGGATCGAAGCAAACAAATGTAGCACATATGCTAATAGTCCGAGGGCCCGTAATATGGTTAATCGAGTGGTTGAGGTCAAAAGGTTTGAATGCGAGTTCTTATGTTGAAAAGTGTGCTTAATTAAAAAATCAAATTCTTAAAAAAATCGGCTGGTACACAAAAATGCTATGCGCAACGGAACACCCCCGAGGTATGCAATATCCCTAAATGTATTCTATATCTCTAGCTCTTGACACTGAAATCTGTACTATCATTGTTACTGGTGACTTCAATCTTAATGTACTAAATCCACATACATCCAATAAAATATCTGGCATATGCATACAGTTCTCTCTGTATCAAACTATTACTGAGCCAACTCATTTTACCGAACATTATTCTTCTCTTATAGACGTAGATTTCACTAGTGATAGATTCAACAATCTTTACAGTGGAGAAGCAGAACCCTTTCTTCATCAGGACATTCGCTATCACTGCCCTATATATGGTATCTGTAAATTCTCAAAGAATGTCATAAAATATTTTACCCTTTGTATTTGAAAATATGACGAAGGCAATTATGATCTTTTAAGGACTAAATTTTCAGAAACTAACTGGGATGCTATCTCTGATACTGATGTTAACATTTTTGCTGAAAACTTAACAAATCACATAATTACACTATCAACAGAGTGCATCCCAAACAAAACTGTTCGTCTTCGACCTTCTGATCCTCCTTGGATTACCACTGCTATTCCGAGGCAAATAGGGAAGTGAAAAAGAGCATACAGGAAAGCCAAATCCTACATGGAATAAATTTAAAAAAGTCAATAATAAAGTAATTGAATTTCTGAGGAAGTCAAAACAACAATATTTCATTCCGTTGTCTGACAAATTAAATTCAGAAAACCTTTCATCCAAAGACTGGTGGCCAATCTTAAAATCTTTTATATCTCCTTCTTCAAATTTTACTATTCCTACACTAGAAAAAGATGGACTTATCTACACTGATGAAACTGATAAAGCAAATGTACTGAATGACTTCTTTTGTGACTAAACACTTTTGGATGATCAACATGCACAAATCCCTAACATTTAACCGTACACTGATAACACTATGTCTTCACTAGTTATAATTCCTCTCGAAGTTGAATCTATAATGAAGTGTCTTCCTTTTGGAAAAGCTGTTGGTCCTGATGGTATAAACAATCGAATCCTTCGGGAGTGTTCACGTGAGCTCTCACATCCACTGTGCTTTCTAATAAATCATTCTATAAGTCTTGGAATCTTCCCTGAAACATGGAAATATGCTGTGTTAAGTGCCATATACAAAAAAGGAGATGTGTCATCTGTTTCTAATTATCGTCCAATTTCCCTCTTGTCCTGTTTGGAAAAGGTAGCAGAGCGTGCTGTATTTAAACATCTTTATAATCACTTGCATGAAAACAGTATTCTCACTCCCCTACAGTCTGGTTTTATGTCAGGAGAGTCCCCAACAAACCAACTTACCTATCTATATTATACTTTCTCTCATGCTTTAGACTCTGGTAAGGAAATACAAGTGGTATTTTGTGATATAAGCAAAGCGTTCGATCGTGTTTGGCATCAAGGTATTCTTCTTAAATTTCGAGCAGCAGGTGTACCTGGGAAGTTTCTATCTTGGTTCAGGAGTTATCTTTCTAGCAGAACACAAAAAGTTGCTCTCCCAAGTGCATCTTCTAATTGGACTTTCATATTTGCTGGTGTGCCACAAGGGTCAATCTTTGGACCTTTGCTTTTCTGTTATATATAAATTATATTGTGAAAAATATGGTGTCTAACATAGACTTTTTGCAGATGATACAAGTATTTTTTTATAATTGTTGAAAATTCTATCTCAGCTGCACAACCTCTAAACTCTGAATTTTGAAAAAAAAAATCGCCTAATGGGCATTAGATTGGTTAGTTACATATAATCCTATCAAAACAGAAGCACTTCTCATCTCCAGAAAGCTTCAAACCTTAATCCATCCACCATTGTTCATGTTAAACCAACAAATTATGGAAGTTGATACCCACAAACACCTAAGAATATATCTTAGTAATGATGGCTCTTGGCATGAACAGATTAGTTACATAAAAGAAAAGGCTTGGGCAAGAACAAACATCATGAGAAGATTAAAATTTGTCTAGACCGCAAATCCCTCGAAACTATATACATCTCTTTTATTATATGGTAATGAAATCTGGGACAACTGTAAGCAATATGAAAAAGATGATCTTGAAAAGGTCCAAATGGAGGCAGCCAGAATAGCCACTGGAAAAACAAAACTTGTATCTATTGCCTCTTTATATAGTGAAATTGGCTGGAATTCTTTAGACAATGCAAAAATTGCTTCTTTTCTGCAAAGTAGTACATCATCTTACACCTCTTTATTTATCTTCCCTTATACCACGCACTGTCAACGAAACATCTCGATATAATCTAAGAAATGCATATAATATCTCTACAATAAATGCACGAACAAACCAGTACTTCAGTTCCTTTCTCCCTTCTACAACAAGAGATTGGAATAGTCTCAGCGAAGAGTATAGAAATTCCACGTCTGTCACATCTTTCAAACACACCTTAAACCAAACAAATATAACTGTGCCTAAGTACTTCTTTGTCGGTGATAGACGTCCACAAGTATTGCATACACGCCTTCGCACCAAATGCAGTGCCCTAAATTACGAAATATATCTAAAGAACCTAACAGACACACCTTTATGTCGCTGTGGTAACATTGAAAATTCAGAACACTTTTTTTTACAATGTTGATACTACCACAGACAAAGTCTAGAAATTATACAAACTATTTCTCAACTTTGCCACAGCATCTTAGGTGTACTTCTGTTTGGGGACAGTTCACCTTCTATGAATACAAACACATCTATTTTCACTGCTGTGCAGAAATTTATTGTTGAAACTAAACGGTTCTAGTGAGTGCTATAACGAACTTCATCCTGTTCCTTGAACGTGAAACGACATATATAGTGTATAAATTGGGAAGTCAAAGTCACTAGACCTTGATTCGTTCCCTCCACTCCGCATGCTTTCATAAACCTTAGCCTCTCTCCCAATTTCTGTGCTCTCCATGGGTTGCCCTCATTTTTGTTATAAAATTAATTCTCTTCTCATTTGTGCATATATTTTTTTCTTGCATATGGTTAACCGTATTGGACTTAAATGCAACGCTCATCAAACACAAAACTTCGAAAACGATGCCTGCATGACTGCTGAGCACCAACACCAACCAAATCCACTAATATTATATGCCTTCTAATTAGAAGCAAATGTTATCTTGCGTTACGGGAATATTACTTGCGAAGTGCATATTTGTTCAAATTTACCATAATTTGCCATTATCGTTTACAATATGTTATTGGTAATCAGGAAAGAAATTCTATAAGCATGTTGTTTCAATTCCAATCCTTGTAACTTAAATATTGTTAACATTTGTTTGATAATGTCAACTGTTCTTGCTAATAAAATATGTTTTAAACCAATATCCCTAAATAGCGCTAAAATGTGAGTACCCTTGCAGGTTTATACTTTAAACCATGTTATATCAGTAGTAAAATGCAAATTTTGGCAGCAAACAATATATAATGATCAATGTGAAATATAAAACAGAATAAAACATGCCAATAAAGCTTTCTAACACTAAAATATAGCAACTTATAAAGCACACGAAAACTAATGATTTCTGTCTCTGGTTATCGGATGATTTTTAATTTGCTAAAGCTAGAGCAGATTTATAATTCAATTTTATGTAATACAATGGTGTTGTCATCAACAATTATTATAGTTTTAAAAAATGATAGAGAATGGCCAAGAACTGCCATAATCACAGACTGCAGGCCAACCCATGGCACCGCGAGGAAGGGACACAAAGTAGGCATAATCCAAGCTCTTACTGTTAAATATATATGTATATCAAAAGTTCCTTTTCCTTTCAGGGTGAATAAACTATGCTCAGATAGCACTAAGATTTGCCTGGATATTGGCCCAGCCCTATTAGTTTCTAAGCTGTTAACTATATGTATAGCTAGCACCACATGGCCAACCAAGACTGACCAGATTGTTCTGATCAATATGCCGTATGACTTATATTCTATGTTCTAAGAATTGCATAATAACCCCCCACCCCACGGATAACCCGTATCCCACATTTTTGCTGAATCTAAATTCAAACTATTGATGTGTATGAAGAAAGTAAAAGTAGTGATGTGTCTTGATTCAATACTTTCCTTTCGATGTATAATTACACACAACACTTTAATATATATCTTATCTAATTTATTTAAGTTATTGTATATATAGAGGATCTCACATGAGTGCTCATGTTTATTGAATTTATTAAACGAGTTGGGGTGAAGAGATAAATTCTCTCTTTAATAAACTCAATAATACAAGAGAACGCATATCATACGACTTTGACCTTACTCATAAATCTCATTTCTGCCCCCCCCCCCCCCCAAAAAAAAAAAAAAAAAAAAAAAACGTTATTATAACTTTGTCGTTTAGTTATGTACGCAACGTAGTTATGGACGTCATAACGTTTTCCGAAAATCTGTAAACCACTAGTGGTTCATCGATTTCATATATTACATGGCGTTATATCACTCTCAGACACGACATCATATTAAGATAAATATCGGGCCGCGTAGCGCAGTCGGTAACGTGTCTGGCTACAGATGCGTGTCTGACTGCAGATCCAGGGGTCGGGAGTTCGATCCCGGCCCGGTCCCATACTTTCGTGGAGATTGATCAAGAAATAATTTCTGCGGTCATTCTTCTTCCTTCCGCATATTCATTCAAGAAGGGTTGTTGTCAGTTACAAGCGAAAGTATGTGCACAAATTACTGGTTAACCGCTTGTTCAAGCCTGCCCAGGAAAAAATTGTGTGGTTAGGTGAACTGACCGTCCCGCAATGACCATAGCTGTTGACTTGGGACGTAAAGCAACAAAACCAACCAACCAACCAAATTATGATAAATGTTTTGTTTTGTGCTACGTCGCACTAAGGTTTTACAAAAATGCACTCTAGTTTCTGAAGAAGACTAAATTCGAAGCGTTTTTAAATTAATCTGCGTTTATTTTTATTTTCTGACTTTTGTAGTATTTGGTGCCATTCTTTCGTATTTATAAATAGAACATTTCCTTGTTATATGTAATGTATTTCAGATGGTCGACTGATTGTAGATACAAATTTAGGTGAAAGTGAGATGTTACTTGATCACCATGAAAACATGCAGCCAGGAGGAATGTGGAAACCGAGTACTTGTATGTCGAGACATCACGTGGCAATAATTATACCTTACAGGGACCGCTATAATCACCTCCGGATTCTCCTTCACTTCCTCATTCCTATTCTTCAGCGACAACTTGTGAAATTTAGAATATTCGTAGTGGAACAGGTCAGTCGTCTACCCAGCCCTGTGTTTATACGTTTTCATGTTCAACGCGCACAAGCATACAGCTTAAACTGGTCGTAAATGCTAAAATGCCCACATGTATTTTCGATATATTTACATTTTCAAAGCAATCCTTTAATGAATCTTTAGATTTTTTTCAACAGTTCATAGCCTCATAAATTACACAAATTTGATTGACAGCTGCCAGAGCTCACTTGCGCGTGCAATACGCTTCGAACATCGAATTTATTCGCCAGATTTGACACTGGTAAGTTTCCTTTTTGCTCCATTGGCTGTCGTGTTCACACTGGCTGTTAAACCGTTCATACGATTAAATATTAAATACAAAATTGTTTTATCTCCTAAATTATAAATAATTTCTATATATTAGTTATTTATAATATAATGTAAATATAAGTAATAAATTCAATTTTTTGAAGGTTCGTGGAATCATGAATTCTTTCGGTCTCTTGCAAAGTTACTTACTTTGCAAGAGACCCAAGGTATTCATGATTTCATGAACCTTCCAAAATCGCATTTACTTCTTGATTAAAATTGATGACCAGGACAAATTAGTAACATTTTCTTGCTTATTATCGAAATTTCTTCATTTGTATTGGGTCAACTGGCTTCTGGGTTTGAAAATAACTAAGGCATATACTAGCCTGCGCATCTGCGCTGACTGATCAGATTAGCGCATTTGTTTATCACTTTTGGTAAAGTAGTATATCCTGACTTTCTACAGATGAATTTTCTAGCTAGTCTCTGTAGCTGAGGAGACTGGTTTGAGTGCAGCTTTCTCACATCGAGGCCTTATTTCATGTGCATGTGCACTGAGTATGAAACAAGTTTATAACGTCAGGATCTCGCCATTTTTGTTGAAAACGATACTTGCTTGTAAAACGCTAACAACTTACTATGCAGGAGGTATACAATTTCTTGGGGTTGTCTTAAAGTTTTGCATTTACTCAACACCAACACGAATGTTTTTATTTGAATATTATCTAATATTCTTCTTTAATATTCAACGTTTCGCCATATTGGCTTCATCAGAATGATAATGAACAAGTAAATGACGTGACGCACCACAAATAACGTTAAAAGAGATACGTAACCTAGAAATTAGCGGGGGAAAATAAGAAAATTGAAAACAGAACTAGGGTACATCGATACGGTGGTATAGACAAGCCAAACTCTGAACTCTACGTCTGCTAAATGCTACATGTATTAAACGTCTATAGCTGTAAGTAGCATATTTTTAGAAATAACTGTAGAGTAGAGGAACCCACACTATATAACTATATCATGAGTGTGAGGGTGGGATAGAAAAATCCGTCACGAGGACTGCCGTTTGGCATCACGAGGCTTGTCTAGTGAAGACAAACGGCTAGCACGAGGGACGAATTTTCCTACCCCATTCTCAATCAAATAATGGATTCTTTTTCTTGCTCACCATTGACCTTTTCATTTTAAAATAAGCTTTCAGAAGTCCCTGAATACTCTGAGATGCAATGTCACATGATGACGCGATTTTGAATAAACATTGACATCACTTGCATGATGACCATGTGCGTGAGTTCCAATACAACCAATGAACAGCCATCTCGTGACATTCTTGGAAAGATAACATGGGTAAGATTATAGCGGCTTGCTGAGTCTCTGGCTACTTTCCGACCCCGAGTGTGAGATTTCTCTATCCTACAGTTACAGGCTCATGATGGTTTGTCTTTCTCCCACTTTTCCAAGCTTTTATTGTAGAAACATAAAAATGTCAATAAAACGTAAAAACAGTGAAAGGGATGGGGTCTTTCCCTATAGGAAATTTACATAGGGTTCTGCTCACACATACATTTTCATAATATTATGCATACTGATTGCCTCACATATGACTATTCTATTTGTGATATAAGTTCCCACTTACCTATTGACATACTCAAAAAAATGTAATCGGGTATCTGATTATAGGAGTACCTTCAGTTTAAGCCGTCCATATCTCTCATAGTATCATATATTGAGTTCGCTTTGTTTTTAAAACTATCTTTGTTAATCACTGATTATATATGCATAAAACAAAAATCAGTTTCTGAAATTTTAAAATCAGAAAATTGTGATTTTGTTTGAAAGAGTCCCCGAATTTTAGCTGTATAATTTTTTGTCATCAATTTTGTTTTTAAATTTAGGCATGTTCCGGTTCTTGTCAACCTATGAAATTAATCTTAAATTAGGCTATACATATGTAGATGATATGCTAAAATTGTCAAGAAAATCGAAGACCGATAACATGTTGTCTTAGCACTTTGAATGTTACAAATCTAAATTCTGAGAAATGTAAAAAATAAGTCCTAATAATAATACTCTTTATTTCCTCTACATGTGAAAAGCATACAAATAAAGCACAATTACAAAAGCAAGAAAGAAACATTGAACATATATACATCATGTACAATATTGGTATGGTTTTAATATTTTAAAACCTGTTTATTTATATATCGATATTCAGATTTGAATCGTTTCACTCAAACTTAGGTCATGCCATCGATATAAAACCCAACCAACATCCATGCTGTATACGACAATAGACCACGTCAACACTGATACTTGTTTAATTTTTGTTTTAATCATCTTTAACACATCTTATTATTATTCTATATAATAAACATAGAATAGGCAGGCAAGTTAATTAAACAAAATCATTAGATATTTGCCAAGTATGATGCATCTGCAAAGTACTACTACTTAAGAGCATTTTCTGAAAATTTGAAGCAATTATCTTCAAAATTGACGAATATATGGAGGTTTGAATAAGCGTTTGTAATCAGGTTTTGAACACGACGTCAAGAGACACGTTAAGGCTAATATGACGTCAGAATGCTGGTCTCCAGTTGCTCGTTGATTATAGTTGACTCGGTATAACTATCTAGCAAATATAATGCAGTTTCATGCTTTATCTAAGGTTTAATGTGGGTGCAAATGAAATTGTACGAATTTTTACTTTTTAAGTGGTATTGTAGGCATTTAAGTGACCCTCCTTTCATTTTGAGCCCATGTAGGTGCTATGGCCTTCTTGTTGCCATGGCAACAGGCAACATACAAAACCTTAAACATAATCAGAAATTTAAACTACTTTTATTACATCAAGCTATAGAACCATTTTTGTGGAACTATAAAAGCATGTTAATTTTTGTCATTTTGGGCATATTTCAAATGTCTATTACGTAATAAAAGTTGAAATGCCTTAAGGACCCTTTTCTCAGATCGGCGCTCATATATATATATATATATATATATATATATATATATATATATATATATATATATATATATATATATATATATATATATATATATATATATATATATATATATATATATATATATATATATATATATATATATATAAGAGACGCTTATCCAAGTGGTAAGTTTATATGACTTGCATGAAACTTACAGAGTGCTCGTTTCATGAATGTCCTATAAAATTAAGTATCCAAATGAAGTGGTTTTAATCCCAACTAGGGCTCAGGTGCGGTCGGTTTTAGCCAAGTTACTACAAACGACTGATGTCACCAGTACCACAGTCGCAATTAAAACCACACTACTGTATTTCAACAAATGTTCAAAAGACACCTATTGTATGCGGCTTGTGTTATATATACATTAATGGCTTTTAATGTTTTATGTTGAAGGCGAGGTTATGTACGCATATGTATACATCGATGTATTTAGTAATTACGTTAACATCACCCAACTGTTTTTATCTTACGAAACGAAATGTAAGATAGGATGCAGGCAGGAGAGTAAACAAGTATATTTAATATATCCCGTCGAAAACAGACGTCACATTGGCGGCATATATACGCCGACTAAACGTATTTACGACGAGTCGATGTCGATATGACGCCACTGTGACGTTAACATCACTCATGATGTAAAATTTCCAACAGGATGTTACTAGTAACAAAGTGTATATGGGCATGTTTTAAAACCCCATAAAAGAAAGTTAAAAAGGAATTCCTTAGTCTGGTGCAAGTTTGTATTTGTTAAAGCTGCATAGTCTGTAACCTTTGATCTTCTAATTTAAAAAAAAATGTTTTTATTTTTCAAGAACACAGTAAAAATACTCAAATTCAGGTAAACATTTTACCATTTTCGTTAATCTTAACAAGTTATCACTATCAAAACAACTGCATTTATGTTAAAATTCAACGGTCTAGAATTATTGGAGGGACGCAAATAATTACCAACAAGAGAAAAACACACCTATTTGATAAGAAAATTCACTTTTCCATGCAGTTTTTAGCTGTATTGAACATTTTTTATTGTGAAAACATAGCTTAATCCTACTTTTACAAATGATTTAAAAAGAAAATATTTTTTTTTCGAAAAATGTTCATAGTTACAGAGCATGCAGCTTTAAAACACGGAGCAAACATTTTTTTTAACAGTTGAAAACATCACTCTCATTTTCAAATAAATCGTAGCAGCCGGAGAACAACATGTCCAACTGACAGAGTGACGTGTTACCAATTAAAGAAGCATAAAATCTAAGACCAAATCGTTTCAGTAACCTGTGCCACAATGCATGCAGGTAATGATTGTAGGTAAAGAATAAGTATTCGATTAGGTAATTAGTTTAAAGGCAAGTTTTCTTGTTGGTTTTATCGTATAAGTAAGATTGAATCTTAAATATTGTTAAAACTATTATACTTACACGAATAGTCGAATACTAATAACATAGAGACAATTTCACCCTGTCTAACTCCTCTGAAAACAGTAAACTTTAGTAATCTTTATAATAAGGTTTGAAATGCAGATTCACTCTAGTAGAAAGTCATTCTCCATAATTCAATCATTTCATTTGTGTTAAATATTTTTGTTTGATTATTTCTTTATCACCAACATGATAAAAATAAATATATAATAAATATGACAACCGTATTGAAATGTTTCTTTCAGGTTTCTTGCATGTTTCTTACATATTTACCTGTATAGACAAGACAAAATCTTTAATGTTTTCAAAATTGTCATACCTATTCTAATATTGATCACGTATAGAGTATTTTACCTTGTTGAACTCCTTATGAAATTGTTAATTTCATTAATCTTCATAATATGGTTTAAAGTATGACATTCACTTTAATAGAATGTCAAACTACATTATTCACTCATTGCATGAAGTTATGGGATCTTTTGCTTGATTATATCTTTACCATGAATATGTTGCAATATTAGAAAAATACATGTACTGAACTGATACAATCGTAGGTACTTACAACTATATTCAACAACCTTCACAATGTCATAAATACAAATGAGCTAGATTAATTAATGCCAAAAATGTCTTAAAGTTTTACCTAATCCTAATACAATCAGGCCGCTCAAAAGTTAACTGATTCCCTGCTTAAATTGCCAGTTACTTGACTGAGGAACCAGTGTTTTGAAAATACATCATGGAAGCTCCAAAAATTCTAAGCATAACACGACAAATACAAAACTCATTAAATATAAAAACAAGCAAAATTGCAAAAAGGGTCTGACTGTATGAAAAGAAGTAACAATGATCAGGAACTGGAGTAATGAGAACCAAAGTCTTGCCCTCGTAATAGAATTAGAAATCAACCAAAACTACAAATAGACATGATATAGGAGAACACAAGGTGAGCAGATTTACCTATAGACAACTCTTTCCCAAATGGAGTAAAACTGCATAGGGAATTTAAAGTCATAGTGCTTTCAGTCAACAAAAATTTGCATGTGCATCTTGGTATTCAATGAATTGACAAAATAATGAATTAAAAAAGTGGTAAAAAGTTGTGAGATACTTAATGTATGTGCAGCAATTGATGATCAGCCAATAGTGCATAAGAAGTCTCAACAGGTACCTGGTATTAAAATTGAAAGCTTCATCCTAGCCCCATTTCCAAACACATTGATATTTTCAGGGGGATACTATGCAAAGAAGTTTGACATCGTACTGAACAAGGTTGAAATAAATCATTAAAAAGTTTAGAGACGCATGCCATCGCTGGTAAAATGAATGCCAGTAACATAAGTGAGGTTGTATATAAAATTACAAAGGAACAAAAGAAATTGAGTCCGGGATCAAATGTATCGCCTTCTCTAGCACTATTATTATAATGAACTGTCAATTAAAACAATGATATGCAATAACAAATTAAAATACATTTTCGCATAAAGAAACATTGGGTAAGAGATCAAAGCACTGCATAAATTAATTGATGTGCTTCAACTTGCTTTTGAGAAGTTTAAAAGTGGCATGTGGTTTGTCTGTTACTGAACTGATTGTTAATGGTACACAAATCTCAGATTTGTTCCAGTGTCAAATTAAATATGCTTTTGTACATACCTAGCGTTCTTGTATCGATGGTTATAATGTTTCCAATAATAAAATTGAGAATTTAAACGGTTCCATGGCAAAACGAGCCTCAAACATTAAATTATTACATGTATTAATGTCAAAAATGACCTACATGCATATCATGTCAAAAATGACCTACATGCATACTATGTATTTTCCCTCACTGTTACCGGTTTCAAAACATCACGAAACTTTGTGAGTTATCAGAGGACATGTAAGGCAAATGTTATATGCAGTATCATAGGCTGACAAGCACATGAACATATGGAAATTGTAAACAGAATTTGACGCTCGCGTGAATTTTACTGATATTTTTTTTGAAAATTTTGAATTTAAAGTTCCGTAAAAGATTTTTTTGCATGTTTGTATAGGCCAAAATAGTATAAAAGCAATCATATAAAGAGCCCTTTTACTGTTCGAAGTAAACTGGCTGAGATTTGATAAAAACGATTGTTAAAAAATTGACAAAATATTAGACAGATGTCATTGAAAAGTTGGAGAAACTCAGGGTGCTCTCCTGTGACCTAAAAACCTCTATTGAAATAAATAAATGCATTTTTAAAGTTGATAATTAAAAGGTATTCACCATGTAAACCTAGATGATAATCCATGCATGGGCGTATATGAGACCCCCCCCCCATTTTTACTCATTGGATTTACATAAATTCTGATCGAGTTCACAAATGTGTTTATCGGGTATGAAAATGGGTGTAAACATACTTAGCGCCTTTTTATTGACTGGAAAACACGATTGGAGCATTGGTTAAGTTACACATTGCATAAGAAAATCCTGCTATGCTCGTTACGTTGCTGATATTGGCACGTAACGCACGTTTGGTGATGTTATTACCTTTCAGTGACGTCAATAAGTGTCGCTTAAACTTGCTTGGTATTTGAGTACCTTGAGTGCAATATGTTGGTTCTTCGAAGAAAAGGAATATTTTGCTCTGCCAATGTAAGAAAGCTGTCACGTGGTCATGTAAGATAGAAATTTCTTACATGAGCTGACAGCTTATCTTACATGGGCAAAGATGGGAGAAAAGAATTACTGACCCAGGATATAATATCAGATATCCTTATCCAGAATGCAAGAATATAATTTCTTGTTGTTATCTTAGCTTTTTAGACATAGCTACAGAATAGAGGAACCTACACCAGTGTTTACTTCATATGAAATGATAACGAGTGTAAGGCTATGTGTATCAGTGTTTTAGACGATAACATTTTAAATATATAACGTAACCTTTTAGTAGAGACGTCGTTAAGACGTACATACAGGTCATTACATGTTTCATGTATATATTATCATTATACCACTTTTTATGACATGACTTAACTCACTCACAATCAACGACGTCATAAGTCTGTCTGTTAATGGTAATGATTTACGTCCCAGTCAACAATTTTGAATTAATGTAGGTTTAGTAGCAGGGGATACCGTGTCTTGCTCAAAGACACAGCATAGTGACCCAGTGAGGGCATCAATTACAACATTTGTACAATTTTTCATTGTCAAAAATAGGGAGTTTGGTTAAGAAAACATTAAATGATGCTTATTTAGGCTGGTAAAGCTAGGATTTATATACAACACTGACAATGTCAGTTTAACACCATTTTGGATGCATTAGTTGTACCCAATTTTCGGTGCATTACTCACATTTATTATGATAAGTAAAACCTTATGGTGTATCATTATTTCTGATAGGTTAAATCAACAAAATGTCAGAAAAAAATGAAAAATTGCCGATTTCTGTCTTAAATACTTCTCTAAAGGATCTATCTTTGACTTTATCTAATCATGGTGGGCATGGCTTATTTTCTTTTTTAAGTTCCTTGCCTTTCTCAGTTTTACTTAATTTAGAGTTAGAGGCTGATAAACTTCATGATAGAGCAAACAAATTATATAAAACAGCACTCCTTACGAGGTGTTATGTTCAACATTTCCTTAGTCCTTATATCGATTCTGTGGTCAACCATAAACAACATTTTATCAAAATTCCATTCATTAACAAAGGTATTGAGTTTATTGATTTACGTAGTATCTTTAAGGATAGTCTAGTGATTTCATCTCTTCCAAATTGATTTAATAGTTCTGAAACTCCTTTCATTTGTTATAAATATAACAAACCAATTAGGTCTACAATATTTAACTTTAATAAAATTGTAAACGATATAGATTTAGATTCTAATACTCCTGCCTCCTGAGATTGTCAAATCTAATTATTTATATACCTCTGCAGGGCATGTTATTACTGGTAATCTAAATGTCATTTCTGATGCTAGAATTCACAATATTATTTCTAAAGGTCCTAAATATAGATTTCCCTCTAATATTGATTTCTCTAAATGTCATAGAGAGATCAGATCGTATCTTCTTTAAATGACTTTAGTAATCGTTGGAGCAAATTAGAAAATGTTGAACCTGATGCCTTTAAGCAATGAGAGATTAACATTTTTAAAATTATTGATACTCGCATTTCATTTTATTCTCGTAATATACATCTTTTACCCCCTAAACCAAAATCTTCTTTGCGTCATCTTACACGAGGTATCCAGGATTTTTATATGAACTATGTTTTGGTTCCAGCAGATAAAGCTGCTAACAATGTTGTAGTTGTTTGACGATTGTTTTATATTAATACTCTTAAGCGTGAGCTTGTTGACACTAAAGCCTATAAACTGCAGCCTTCTTTAAGTGAGAGAGTGATTGTTGATGGGCATGGTTGTCATACAGCCCTACATTTTGGTGTCAAAGCTAAAGAAAATCAAGACAAAGTTCCTACGTTGTATTGGTTACCTAAACTCCATAAACACCTATAAAGCAAGATTTATTGCTCATTCGAGTTCTTTTACGACAACAGAACTTTCTAAATTGTTAACCTCGTGTCTAACAGCTGTTAAAAACATGATATCAAGAATTGTGAAAAGGTATATGAGAGATCCGGTAAAACCTATTTTGGTCTATTAAAAATTCAGGTGAAATTTTTATATAAACTTTAAGCTAGAGATTTCAATGCGACCAGTTTGTCTACTTATGATTTTTCTACTCTTTACACTACTTTACCTCATAATTTAATTAAAGATAAGCTTATTGATCTTATTGAAAGAACCTTCCAGGGAGAAGGCTCTCCTTACCTTGCATGTAATGACAGGAATGCATTTTTGACTTCAGAAAAACCTAAAAAATATCATGCATGGTCGTGTCGAAATGTATGTGATGCGCTGACCTTTTTGTTGGACAACATTTTTATTCGATTTGGCACCAAGCTGTATAGACAAGCCCCTATGGGCACTAGTTGTGCTCCCCTGGTTGCAGATTTATTCCTGTTTTGTTATGAGAGTGACTTTATGATGTCTCTTTCTGATGATAAGAAGGCTGATGTTATTGATGCGTTTAACACTACATCCATATATTTGGACGATATTTTAAATATTAATAATGTTTATTTTGACAATATGGTAAGTCAAATATACCCTTCAGAGCTCCAACTGAATAAAGCCAATACCTCTGATACTAAAGCTGCATTTTTAGACTTGCATTTGTCAATTTCTAATGATATTGTTTTTACCAAAATTTATGATAAACGTGACGACTTTGAATTTGAAATTGTCTATTTCCCATTTTTAGATGGTGATTTTCCTCGTTCTACATCCTATGGAGTCTCTATCTTTCAACTCATTTGGTTTGCTAGAGCATCTAGCTATGTTACTTACTTCAAAACTCGCAATAAATTGTTAACTCAGAAACTTCTTAAACAAGGCTATTGGTATCATAAACTACGCAAAACATTTTCAAAATTTTATAAACTATACAGGTCCATTAAAAAAGTTATTTCACTACGCAATGTTTCAAAAGTTTTTCACATTTTATGACATTTATGGTCTATGTTTTATGATACGTATTATTAAATGTGTATGCCATTTTGTTTCTATAAACCATATTTAAGTATAATCAGGCAGCAGTTGTGTATAAATATCAAATATATTCCGATAAAATACAACAACATACTTTAAATGCATTCCAATAAAAACACAACAACATTGTACGCCTACATCATAAAGTCAGTATTTCTTTGTATCTCCCTTTGCTTTAGTAAGATATGTAGTTATCATTGGCATTGAATTGTTAAGTTCTTCCAGGACATTCAGTGCTACACTATACCAAGCTTCACATGCTGACTTCCACATCTCTTCTTTTTACATGGAATTTGGATACCAATCTCTTCATTATATACCAAACGTTCTCTATGGTATTCATGTCTCGCCCATTCCCTAGTCATTTTAGAATGGGTATTCTTTTACATTTTTGGAATGTTCTAGTACTTTTAGAGTTATGGCATAGCGTGATATCATGTATAAAGTTCTATCCCTTCTGTGGGAACACGACGCATTCATATAATATTTTAATATCATGGATAATATAACTCTCAGACTGGTATTTTGCACTTACCATGTAAACATTCACTTTTCTCTGAAGAGAGATGCATCTGCTGCTAATAGTTTCACAGACTTGCACACATACTGGCGATTTTTACAATAGCCTGAATACACTTAGCATGACATTCTTCATTCTGTTTGCGCCAAACACGACAATGGCGTCGATTGTTATGACTGTGAAATACAGACTAATGTGAATGAATTGTGTTCCCACAGAAGGGATATATATTTATGCATGATCTTGCGCTATTCCATAAGTCTAAAAGAACTAGAACATTCCTTGAATGTAACGAAATACACGTTCTGAAATAGCCAGGAAATTCGCCAGAAATTAATGCCATAGAGCACGTTTGGAATATAATACAGAAAGAGATTGGTAATTACCTGCAGTGTCAAAAGGAAGAGATGTGGAAGCGAGTATGTGTGAAGCATGGTATAGTGTAAGACAGAACGTCCTGGAAGAACTTAACAATTCAATACCAAGTAGAAATGAAGATCTTATAAAAGCAAAGGAAAGTGCAACGAATACTGACTTTATAGGTAGAATACATTCAGGTATGTTGTTGTTTTTTCATTGGAATGCATTTAAGTATGCTGTTGTGTTTTATTGGAATTTATTTAATATTCATATACAAATGTTGTCTGATTATACGTTGATATGGTTTATAAAAATAAAATGGCATGAGCATTCAATTACATGTATGGTAAATCATAGTTCATTAATGTATAAAATGTGAAAAAAACTTTTGAAATAATGTGTAATGAAATAACTCTTTTAATGGACCTGTACTATGATTTGATTTCTAAATTCCAAGTTGGACTTAAATCTCTCTTACCCCAAGGACTTTCGGAACCTGATTTCTAGGGTGACTTGGTGTATAAATAGAAGAAGATGGTTGGCTCTAATAATTTTTCAGCGCAGTTCATTAAAATGATTTCCCATTTTAAAAAGATTGGCTATAACATTAATGTATTGCAACAGACTGCATGCATGGTGTAACCCAATCATGGTTTGCAATTTTGCTTTCATCTTTAATTGCACGCCGGTGGGTCGGACTTCAGACTCTATGATTTTTCCGACTTAAAGACTTATCTATTGATGAGATGGTAGGGGCCTGATGCTTTGGCTGTTTGGGCGGCCCTCCGGGGTTTACCTGTTGGATTTCATTTGCTCCGGTATTCAGTTTTATTTACTGTTGAGTCCTTATTTTTGCTTGTTATATCTTGATTAATATGTTTTAGGAGATGATGCATTGATAAGTTAGGGGTCTTTCATGCAAACCTAATAATCATGTGTCTTGATCCACATCTTAATTAAGGGTGAGGTTGGCGCTGTTAAACCGGTTTAAGCCCTCCAGTAAAATATTTTACTGATCGTTCCAAGGCGGTATATCTTTTGTGGATCTTTTATGTTTTGATCTGTCTTGTGTTTGCTATGCCTTTGTGCGCGTCTGTTTATATGTGCATTGTGGTCACCTGCTGGGAAAGTGCTGACCACTTTGCTCTCGTTTGTGGTGTCTAACTGTTAGTTTGTCACTTTTCCATTGGTATCCTGGGTCAGGTGTGGTACTTAATTGTATAGATTCCTGATCTTTGCACCCTTACTTACTTTTATATGAAGACGAACATTTATCGTCTCTACATCACAATGATAAAATCCTCAAGGATGCACTGTGGCAGTAGAATACAGTTTGTCAATTAACACTTATTTTAGATAAATTCAATTTTAATAGGGATTTTAGGAGAATGTCAGAAAAAAACATCTGTAGGTTTTCAAACAGCGAAGGAAACATGTGATTGGCAGATCAGATCAAGCTGTGGATAAAGTGAAGAAACTACAGAAACAAAAAAGGGAACATGTTACTGTCCTGCCAGCAAAGAGTGACAGTGACTTCATCTTTTGTTTACAAACCTATCACTGACTTCTAATCGATATATCACTTGTGCTTAGTATAGGATTAGTACACAAGTGATCTATCAATTCTCGTTTGCTCAAGTTCAGCGTACAAGTTAGCGTTTTACTTAGCAACTGTATACAAAGTATTAAGCAAAGCAACCAGCTCTCTCTTCCCCATCAAGATGATTGCAATACTAGAATGGACATAAAGTAACGTACAACAAAACATAGAACAATTACAGACTCCCACAATGGGAATGACAATAAACCAAAAGTCAACAACAACAGAACCACCACCTTAGAACAGACAGCAGCCTAAGCCAACGGGGGGCGTTAATGCATTTTACTGGTTCCAAATCTTCACCTTAGATTCTGCTGTTGTTGAAGTACAAGAAATGTTCAGCTCGCATGGAGGCCATCTAACTAATGCAATTTATCATCATGGAGAAACACTCTAATCAAATTAACACACCATGATGAAACAAAGAAAAGGACTCTTGACTCACATATAGTCAGAGCTAATGAAAACCTCAAGTTGAGCCAAGGTGGGTCCAGCTACAGATAAGCATCAGGCACCAACCCACCGATTAAAGCTTTACATCAGAGCCGTCATAGAGACTGAGGCCTGACCTACCGTTGTGCAATTAAAAAGGAAACCATAGCTATAAACGGTTATTGGGTTTAAAACTAGGCATGCAGACTGTCACATGATATCCAAGTTATATCCAACCCTTATCTTACGTTTTACTATCTTTTTTGAACTGCTCACTAAAATTAGGTTTTCCAACAATTTGTTTGAATTTATAAACTAGATCACCATAAAATATAGATTCTGATATGCCTTGTTGCAGAAGAGTTTTTAACCCAATGTTGTATTTAAAAATTAACACTGAGTGTCTGTGGTAGAATTAAGAAAATGCTTTTCGAATTTATTATATCTATAACCTTGTTTTAATAACTTAGCAGTTTAAAATTAGTTTCTGTTGTTGATACAGTCAAGCCAGAGAATCACTTTACACCCTTGTGCACATGAGTTGCACACGGGTTGCACTACAGGTGAGCTATCTTGGAGCGATGAGTTGCACACCAGTCTCAAACTCTAGTGCACATGAAGTGCAAAGCAATCATCGATAAAATGTATCTAATTCTCAAACCATAGTGCACTTGTAGTGCAAAAAGCGCACAAACATTAACTTGATATCATCTGCTATAAGTATTGCAAAGATAGGAAATTCAAACTGATTGTTTATTCGTTGTACATTGTACTTATTCCAGCTGAATATAAATTCTAATATTTATTTTCTTATGCTTCAATTCATTTATTCAATCAATTAATAAAATCTTATTTACTATTATCGTTTTACTTTTTAATGTTAACTTTTAATGGTTAACCGTTATTTGAATTAATTAACTGATTAATTGGTGCTTTTAGATTTAATTATCCAATCAAATTTTAATTTGTCAGCTTTGATCACCATTTTACATTTTCATATCTCAATAAGGCTAAGTGTGATGGCAAACAGAACAAAACCAGTCTGCCTGCAGATACAAAGGTTTTTGTTTTTTTTAATAATTGAGTTGACAGTTTTGCATGCTTTGTATTTTTTGTATTTTTACTTTAGCTGATGTCTTAAAAAAATCAACCTTTTCCAATCCCCTTTCCTTTAGACCAGGCCCAAACTTCTATTTTTCATAATAGTTTTGGCCTGTCAGCAGAGAATTTTGTTATCTGCTGTTGATCTTTGCAAACAAAGACCCAGATCAGACCCAACAGAATGCTGGCCCAATCTGAACCAAACTGTTGACACTCTGAAAGTGTCCATGAAATTATTTTATGTTTTTTTTAATGTTTGTAAAGCGAGAATTTATTATAACAAATGAAGTCTCAGATCAGCTTGTTCATGAAGAGCAGACTGATCAGAAACTGTTTTTTTTTGTGGGAGCAAATAATTTATCAAAAAAAAAACACACAAAAAAAAAGAAATATTTTCATCACAAGGATACGCCAGGTAATTTCCTTAATTGGCATGACTGGCTTACCTGATTCCTTGCTAGCGCTTTCTCATCTGTATCTACATTGTTTGTCAAAGCTAGTGTCTGTGTACTAAACCTGCTAAATAAAACTCAATGTTTATTTAATTAATTACATTGTAAGGGATTATGTGGCTAGGTGATATCTTTTCACACCAGGTGGTCAACGCGTGTAGTCAATTGAAGGCTAATTTAAAGTGATTATCTACTGTCAGGTTAACAAAAACATCCATAAGTTAGACTGGAACAATAATCTGCTCACACTCCAGATCAGCCTGTCACTCTCACATTTTTTGTGGTCTGCTGAAATAACTTTTAAAAAAAATCTTTCAGGAACACTTTCAGATTTTCAAACGGTTTGGATCCAGATCAGGCAGTGCTGATCTGGGTCCTAACTGTTTGCATTCCAAAATATTTGACAAAGACCTTCACTGTCTGTCTGATAAAACAGACTTCACAATAAACTGTTCTACATTAAATGAAAGTTCCATTTTTTTATCATTTATTAATTTTTGGTTATGTTGTCTGCTGACTATTCGTTTTCAAAATTAACTTTTTACAAAAATTCTGTCAGGGATACTGTCAGAGTGTCAAACAGTTTGAATCCAGATCAGGATCAAGGGAAAGGCGGTCCCAATCTCGGTCCCAGCTGTTTGCTTTGACAAAAAATGATTAGAGCAATTATTATTTAATCTGGTAGAAACAACGGTTTATGATCTGATAGGGGTCTACACCTGTATGCAATACAATAATACATCTCTTCAGGAATCGACCACATAATTGGTCACTCCAGCTGGCTAGAAGACCAATATCCTGTTGAGTGACAGAAAATATAGTTATACCTGGGTTAAGCTATCAATCCTAGCTTCTAACCCACTTTACATGATGATTTTTATCTGGAAATGTATAAATAGCTTTTAACTTAAAAGTTATATAAAGGTCTAGTCAGTGTCTAAAGTGATTACATTGTTAAAGTAGTCAAGTGATAATAGTATTTGGCAGGATAATGGTTAAGAACACAGAGATTGACACTGTTCAGTAATCAAATAATTAATCCTTTCAAATAATTAATCAATTCAAAAAGATAGTTAAACGTTATATAAGGGTTGGATATAACTTGGATATCATGCGACAATCTGCATGCCTAGTTGTAAACCCAATCACGGTTTATAGCTATGGTTTCCTCTTTAATTGCACGACGGTGGGTCGGGCCTCAGACTCTATGACGGCTCTGACGTAAAGCTTTAATCGGTGGGTTGGTGCCTGATGCTTATCTGTAGCTGGACCCACTGTGGCTCAACTTGAGGTTTTCTTTAGCTCTGACTATCTGTGAGTCATGAGCCCTTTTCTTTGTTTCATCATGGTGTAGTAATTTGATTAGAGTGTTTTTCCATGATGATACATTGCATTAGTTAGATGTCCTCCATGCGAGCTGAAATTTTTTGTACTTCAACAACAGCAGAATCTAGGGCGAAGATTTGGTACCAGTAAAATGCAATTAAGCCCCCCGGTGGCTTAGGCTGCTGTCCGTTCTAAGGCGGTGGTTCTGTTGTTGTTGACTTTCTGTTTATTGTTACCCCCATTGTGGGAGTCTGTAATTGTTCTATGTTTTGTTGTACGTTACTTTATGTCCATTTTAGTATTGCAATCATCTTGATGGGGAAGAGAGAGCTGATTGCTTTGCTTAATTTGTCTTCCTGGTGTCTCGTGATGGTTGAGCGGCTCTTCCTCACGGTGCCACGGGGTTGTCTGCAGTTTGTGATTGTGGTATTTCCTGATCATACTCATTTACTATTTTTGCCTCAAGCCATCAATGTGTCAAAATAGTATTTGCCTTCTGAGGTCAGGCCCAAAATTTTGTTGAACTGATCTGGATCCAAACTATTTGACAATCTGAGTGTGTGCCTCACTTGAGGATTATTTTTTAAAAACATGTTTTAAAAAACACACACAAAAAAGTACCCAGCATATAAAGTTTGAAACAGGTATGCATCCATCCACGTATTAATAAAAAGCATTTATCTTGATATGAAAAAGCAGTTTAGCACCTTTACATGTGTTTTGGTGTCTACTGTTTTTTGTCATCTTTTTCAAAAAGTTCTTTAGAGTGTCAAACAGACTGGATTAAGATCAAGCCAAACGTCAGGCTTGATCTAGGTCCATCCTATTTGCAAAAATTATCAGCAGACGAAACAAAAATTGTAGGCAAAGAGTTAACTTTCCTTTTTGTGGGACATAGACAAACCAGATGCCTAAGAATGCGTGGTCTCTACCATCAGGGTGCAAACAGTTTGGATCCAGATTAGGCCTGAATAAACATCTGACCTGATCTGGGTCACACATGGTTGCGCAATGATTAATAGCAGATGGCAGTTAACCAGCATAAGCCTATTATCCTTTTGTGGACATAGGCAAACAGTGTAGAGCCAGATTGGGCTGGACAGAAAGCAGGGTTGTATCAAGTTTTTTTGTGCCTGATCTGGGTCCAACTAGCTTGCAAAGATTATCAGCAGACAACACTAGTAGACGGACTTAAGACTAGACAGAGATGAGCCTAGTACCCGGCAAACAATGTAGATCCAGATCAGACGCCACAGACTGCAGGTCTGATTAGGATCTCAGATTGCATACAAAAATATTTAAGGCCAATGTTCACATGATGAGTGACTATAGTATAAGACTCTCTCTGATGAGGCTCATAAAACTCTAAAACATTATCAAGATTAGCAATGTACTTAATGGTAATAAAACAATTAATCCTACCCCCTCAGGCTAATCATCAAGTTTTACAAACAAAGTAAATGGGTGTTAGCAAGTGTGTTGTTTTTATGTGGACGAATGTCTCTTTTCTCATGTAAAATATTCTCAATGAAAAATGAATTCTATTACATTAGAAAATACGCATGGACATTTGTAAGAGTGTGAATAGGGATCCAGGTCAGGCCAGACACCTTGCCACACATTATCTGGGTTCAAACTGTTTGCTATGGTACATGTAACTTGTGTTCTGTGCTTTACAGGTACTGAACTTCATTGTGCACAAGGAGTTCCCAGGTACCTCTTGGTCAGTATATCTAGTGCACTTGGGTCTCAAAGTCTAGTGCACATGGGTGGCAGATGAAGTTCAAAGTCATGTGCACACCTCTCTCTGGCGTAGTGCACACGGGTTGCACTTTATGTCAAGTGTTTCTCTGGCTTGACTGTATCATCAACATTAGAACACACTCTAGCAAAACCCATAAGCTGAGAAATATATACACCATAGGAAGGAGAGCGAGTAACATCTCCATCAAGAAATGGGAAATTCACTATTTCAAAATTAAAATCATCCCGTTTATCATAAATTTTAGAAGAAACTATGCCATTTGTTATTGACAAGTTCAAGTCCAAAAACGGAGCTTAAGAATCAGAAGAATTTGCCTTATTTAACTGAAGTTCAGTGGGATATACCTGACCTAACATTTGTTTTAAATGAGGATTATCAATATTAAGTAAGTCATCTAAATATCTGGAGGTTGAACTAAAAGCTTCAATAATATCACTTTGATTATTTTCTAACAAAGACAACATAAAGTCTCTCTCATAACAAAAAAAAAACAAATCTGCAACAAGAGGAGCACAATTAGTACCCATTGGAATACCTACAATTTGTCTATATAAATTCGAGCCAAATCTTATAAATATATTGTCCAAAAGATAATGGAGCGCATCACACATTTTCTGACATGATCACAATTTATATCGTTTAGGTTGTTTAGAAGTAAAAAAGGCATTTTTATCATCACAAGCCAAAAAAGTGAGCCCTCTCTGTTAAATGTTTGTTCAATTAAATCTGTTAATTTTTCTTTGATAAGATTATGAGGCAATGCAGTATAGAGAGTAGAGAAATCATATATAGACATATCAGATGCTAGAAAACCTCTAGACTTCAATTTATTAAAAATTTCACCTGAATTTTTAATAGACCAAAATATTTTTTTACCATTTCTTTCGTAAACTGTTGTGTTATATTTAATGGCATGATTTTTAATCGCAGTGAGGCAAGAAGTCGAAAGAATAGACAACTCAGTAGTTGTACATGCACTAGAATTAGCAATAAAATGCGACTTATACGGCCGTTTATGAAGTTTAGGTAACCAGTATAATGTAGGAAGTTTTCTATGGTCCTCATCAGCAAACAACCCAAACTTAGCTGCCATATGGTACCGATGCCTATCAAAGATAGACGTCTCATCAAGCCTGTTATGCTCATATGTTTTGCAGTGCCAAGTTCATGCTTTAGGGTGTTAATATAATATCTTTTTCAAACGTTCACAACATTGTTAGCAGCCTTAATTTGGATATCATGCGACAGTCTGCATGCCTAGTTTTAAACCCAATAACCGTTTATAGCTATGGTTTCCTCTTTATTTGCACGACGGTGGGTCAGGCCTCAGATTCTATGACGGCTCTGACGTAAAGCTTTAATCGGTGGGTTGGTGCCTGATGCTTATCTGTAGCTGGACCCACCGTGGCTCAACTTGAGGTTTTCTTTAGCTCTGACTATCTGTGAGTTATGAGCCCTTTTCTTTGTTTCATCGTGGAGTGTTAATTTGATTAGAGTGTTTTCCATGATGATACATTGCATTAGTTAGATGGCCTCCATGCGAGCTGAACATTTCTTGTACTTCAACAACAGCAGAATCTAGGGCAAAGATTTGGTACCAGTAAAATGCATTTAAGCCCCCCGGTGGCTTAGGCTGTTGTCCGTTCTAAGGCGGTGGTTCTGTTGTTGTTGACTTTTTGTTTATTGTTACTCCCATTGTGGGAGTCTGTAATTGTTCTATGTTTTGTTGTACGTTACTTTATGTCCATTCTAGTATTGCAATCATCTTGATGGGGAAGAGAGAGCTGATTACTTTGCTTAATTTGTCTTCCTGGTGTCTCGTGATGGTTGAGCGGCTCTTCCTCGCGGTGCCACGGGGTTGTCAGCAGTTTGTGATTGTGGTATTTCCTGATCATACTCACTTACTATTTTTGTCTGCAGAAGCTATAACAAACATCCCATGGAATTCTTGGATCCCTTTCTTCAAGTGTCTAAAAGTGAATTTAGGTTTAGGTGGTAGAAGATCTAAATTTTTGAATTAAAATGAAATTCTACCGCCAATAATTTTAAAAATATTTAATTCCCAACTATTTAAGGCATTAGACTCAACATGCTCTCGTTTACACCAGCGATTACAAAGTTCTTGTAAGGCTCCTGCAATTTTCTCACGACATGATTTGAAGTCTATTGGCACAGGAAACCTATATTTAGGTCCCTTACATATAAAAGACCAAATTCTTAAATCAGGTAGATTTTTTAATCCTCTGTGACTATATGACCAGCGGGTTGATGGCAATACTTAGAGTCTTTACAATCTCAAGAGTAAGAAATAGAGTTTTCGATATCAAGTTCTGTTACTAATTTGTTATAGTTAAAAACAGTACTACAAATAGGTTTGTTATACTTAAAACAGATGATAGGGGATTCCTTATTTTCAAAATAAGTATGAATAGAAGATATAACAGATTTATCTTTAAATATACTGGGTAAGTTAAAGTGATTATTCGGATCTTTTGAAAGTTTATTTTGATCAAAAATAAATTCCTCAGTAATTACTTATTTGTTTTCACTGCTCTGCTTCTTCATTAGCTAAAGTGATTAAAGCCCTGTTTATTGCTCTGAAAACCAATAACTGACTGCAGACATCTTTTTCATCTGGTACATTTAACAGCATGCTATTGAGCGTCTGTTTACCTCAGCCGTGACTAAATGGAATCAGCTCCCAGAAGAGGGGCCTATAATCACTATGATTCCATTCAATTATTTCATTGAGTAATGATGGATTCAAGTGATAAGAATGAGAATTGGTTTAGACACGGCCCATGTTACATTTTTGCACTGCATAATTAAGCAGTCTTGCTAAGAGCCCCTAATAAGTAATAGTTTATAGCATTAATTGAAATTGTAACATTTGGCTCTGTTCATGATGTATTCTGCTTTGCAAACATTTTGGACCCAGACCAGGTCCGACAAAATAAGGGACCTGGTCAGGATCCAAACTGTTTGGTGCTCTGATCGCATTCCTGAAAAGTTTTTTGAAAACGTGATTTCTTAAAGAAATAGGCAGACAATTAAAACATTCAAAAAAATCCTGTATTCGCAAAGAGCATTATTTAATGTCATAATTTTTATCATTCCTATTATAATTTCCATAAATCTGAGCAAATTCTTGAAAATTCAAACCAACAAAATGGCTTGCAAGCCACACAGACTCAGATCAGCCTGCACATTGGTTCATGCAGACAGCAAAGACTCTGACCAAACAATGTCAATATTCAGGCTGATCGGAGTCTCGGCTGTTTGTTCATGCATCTGCCAATTCTAGTCAGTCCTCAAAGCTTGGATACTTACCTACCCATTATGTTACTGTTCTGTTCTGTGAAAACACTGATCAGACTATAATCAAATGCAGATGTGATGCTGGATGCTCATACCATTGAACTTTAAACCTGTTTGTGTCATCTGCTGATAAGCTTTACAAAATTTTTTGAACAAGAGAATAGTCTGACATTTTACCGGGCCTGATCTGGATCCACACTGTTTGATACTCTTTGATAAACCTTCCAAACAGTTTAGAAATAGGTCAGACCGACGCTATACACTGACTGTAATTAACATATTTGACCTGGTAACTGCCACTTCTGTAGTGATGCCTGAGGAATACTTCTTGGAGTATTCAAGTGATTAATGGCGATCCCCTGTGGCATGTGAGTGCAATTAAATTATTGGCTAATTGGAGCAGTTTAACAAAATTAATGGTCATATGGTTCCCAGTATACTGTTGGCTCAATAATAATGCATATGAAAAAAAAGTCTTAATTATCCCTTTAATGAATTCAATCCCCTTGTTTACAAATTGAATTTTGATAAAATGCCTAATATGATTAATTTCGGAGAGCATATTGAGTGTAACACCGGGTAAGAATTGCTGCATCATAAAGTCGAGAAGCTCTATCATAGAATCTATTAGCCTCAATATCCAAATTACGAAGTGAAGATATAGAAAGAGTTACTAAACGTGAAAGGATCATATGTCAGCCAGAATGTTTTAAGATGATACTTAATTCTGAAAGAGTTAAAACATGTTTGTTTTTGCGTTTTAAATTTCCTTTTTTGCGTTTACCATGAGACTGGTTATTGCGTTTATGGATATCTAACAGAGAAAAAACATCAAAATCAGGTAATCTAGAAATGTTACCCTCATGGTAAATATTATCATTAAAACCACGTGGATGTGGTGTTTGTAATAATGTTATCCACTTTAATTCTAATTCATGCCTAAGAATATTTCTATATCGTTTAGTGGAATTATCACCATATGTAATTTTTCAACAGGCTGAATAGAAACACTGCTAGTAGAGTGATAAGTTTGTGTGAAATGCCAATTAAGAAAATTATCAATTTTGCAAGGCTTTTTTTTCGACGATAGTGCTCAGAAAATCTAGTTTTTAGAAATCAACAAGTTTGGCCAACATATTGCATACCATAATCTTTGTCTTCTAAAGATAAAACATAAATAGCATCAATTGATCTTCAATAAAGATCAGAATAAGTAATTACAGAAAATTGTCTACCATTAACGTTAGATTTAATAGTTGATTTACAACATAAATGTTTGCAACAGCTACACCTCTTGGCAATGCACTTAGAAATAGAGGGATACACTACAATTCTTTTATACTTACTCCTAGAGTTCCTAAGTACAGGTGACCTAAGAGGAAAAAGACTAACTTTTAAGTGGTTTCTAAAAAGGGCAGTCAGAAACTCCATATAACTTAATTATAGTGGCCGAATGAAGTTTCAGAGGTGAAACGTAAACAGATGATAACATAGAATTATATCGATTAGTGGACTGGGGAATCTGTATGGAAGAAGCAGAATGTAACCGAAGAGGAAAAAGTAAAATTTTGACTGTTTTTAGGCTATTCATAATTGAGTTTGAGTTTATACCATACATTGAAAAGCAGCAAACATATCTGTTATTTACAGCAATATCCAGCTGCTGCATTTGAGAAATAGCTTAGGCTCCTAACATACAGCTGCTTTCTAAAATATTTATAGATAGCGATTTTTGTCATAATTATTTACATACCCTATACTTGTTTGAGTGTTTGTAATAACTGTGTGCTTTGTTTGAGATATGATTTATTTCGGCTCCTGTATGCACGACATGTCTAGTTATAGTGAGTAAAAATATGGCTTGTTTTTTGCAGATGTTTTAAATCAAGTTTTACTTCTAAAAAAGTTGATTATATTTTTAGCAAATCGAAGTTGCTTATCAAAACTCTATTTCGAATTATGGGATAATAAGGAGAGCAGCAAAGAAAACTGTGGTGGTTATCTAAGAAGTCATGTATACGGAGCATTGTAAAAATACTTTAAGAATTGACGCTATCGAGTGTATCAACAATGAATCACTTGATTGACTTTGGTGTATGTGCACTAGCAGGTTGCACATTTTTTTTATAATTTTACATAATTACTTAAAATGATATTTTAAATGCATTTTTGAGTGTTCAAATTTGATGTTACATAGTAAAGGCCCAATTATTAGGAGAAATACCAAAAGGAAAGGACAGTACTGCCAAACAGTCAAATGGGCCAAGAGGATTCGAAATTGTCTTAAAATTGGAAAAATGTCATCTTTTCAGATGAATCCACACTCTACACCTTTTTCTTTTACAAACCTATTCCCATCTGGCGACTGAAACACGAACAATTTTATCCACCTAACATTTTTGGATGGGTAAATATCCACTGGAGTCGTATTAAGGGGACTATCTCGTAACTTTTAAAGCGGTCTCTCAACTTAAGCTTGTTAATGAAACAATCACCAATAAGGCATATCAGGATAATATCAAAAGCTATATAAAACTCCAATATGAATGCACTATGCCCCAAGCATTCAACAAGATAACGCACCTTGCAATAGTTCTTTAAAATATTTTTACATTCATCAGGGACCAGGGTGGGGATATTTTTGAGTTGCCACCTTGCAGTGTAGATCTGACCCCATAGACACTGGCTGTAGCAGTGTTTAGCGCCACGTTAGTCGGATGTCAAATATAAAAGACAGACATTTTTAGAAATAACTATCAAATTTGGTGCACCTTTAATTCAGATGACCTAGAAGTCATGCAGTCGGTTATGTCAAAAAGAATCCCAGCTGTCATTTCAACTAATGGTGTTGTTACTAAGTGTAAGACATGCCATGTTTTCGCTGGAAATGAAATCAGTTTCAAGATTAAATACTTTGTTGTTACAGTGCCATACATGTGCTTTAATAATACATATAACAAATAATAACTTGCACCTTTTAATACATTGCAAAATCAAATCTTAAGTACATAGGGTATGTAAATAATTATGACAAAAATCGCTATCTAGAAAAAAATTGGAAAGCAGCTGCATAACTAAGTCTAAAACAAGTACAAAGAAACATAGAGAAAGCAATAGTTATTAACGAGATACGAATGCTGGTCTACACTGCTCCTTAAATGAGGTATTTAAGTGATACCAATAGGGAAGTTAATGCAATGAATGATTGACAAGTTTAAATCCTGACTATAGTAATAATAAGGACATTAAATGCAAGTACGGGGAAACTTTTAAAAATAACCACGCAGCACAAACACAAAAGTCGTGACATCAAAAATAGCAAGTGAGTATGATCAGGAAATACCACAATCACAATATTCAGACAATCCCATGGCACCGCGAGGAAGAGCCGCTCAACCATCACGAGACACCAGGAAGACAAATTAGCAAAGCAGTCAGCTCTCTCTTCCCCATCAAGATGATTGCAATACGCGAAGGGACATAAAGTAACGTACCACAAAACATAGAACAATTTCAGACTCCCACAATGGGAGTAACAATGAGCAAAAAGTCAATAACAACAGAACCACCGCCTTAGAACGGACAACAGCCTAAGCCACCAGGGAGCTTAAATGCATTTTACTGGTACAAAGACTTCGCCCTAGATTGCATGGAGGCAATCTAACTAATGCAATGTAACATCATGGAGAAACAATCTAATCAAATTAACACATCATAATGAAACAAAGAAAAGGGCTCATGACTCACAGATAGTCAGAGCTAATGAAAACCTCAAGTTGAGCCTCGGCGGGTCCAGCTACATATAAGCATCAGGCACCAACCCACCGATTAAAGCTTTATATCAGAGCCGTCAAAGGGTCTGACGCCTGACCCACCGTCGTGCAATTAAGGAGGAAACCATAGCTTTAAACGGTGATTTGGTTTAAAACTAGGCATGCAGACTGTCGCATGATATCCAAGTTATATCCAACCCTTAGATAACGTTTGACTATCTTTTTGAATATTGATCACTAAGATTACGTTTTCCAACAGCTCGTTTGAATTTATAAACTAGATCACAATAAAAAATAGGTTCTGATATGCGTTGTTGCAGAAGAGTTTTTAACCCAATGATGTATTTAACAATTTACTCTGGGTGTCTGAGGTAGAATTTAGAAAATGCTTTTTGAATTTTATGATATCTATAACCTTGTTTTAATAGCTTAGCAGTTAAAAATAAGTTTCTGTTGTTTAAGTCATCAACATTAGAACACACTCTAGCAAACCAAATAAGCTGAGCACAGAGAAATACATATACCATAGGAAGGAGAGAGAGGAACATCTCCATCAAGAAATGGGAAATTTACTGTTTCAAAATTAGAATTATCCCATTTATCATACATTTTAGAAGAAACTATGCCATTTGTTATTGACAAGTTCAAGTCCAAAATCGGATCTTCAGTATCAGAAGAATTCGTCTCATTTAACTGAAGTTCAGTGGGATATATCTGACCTACCATTTGTTCAAAATGAGGATTATCAATATTAAGTAAGTCATCTAAATATCTGGAGGTTGAGTAAAAAGCTTCAATAATATCAGTTTGATTATTGTCTGACAGAGACAACATAAAGTCTCTCTCAGTACAAAACAAAAACAAATCTGCAACAAGAGGAGCACAATTAGTACCCAATGGAATACCTACGATTTGTCTATATAATTTCGAGCCAAATCTTATAAATATATTGTCCAAAAGATAATGGAGCGCATCACACATTTTCTGACATGACCACAATTTATATCGTTTAGGTTGTTCAGAAGTAAAAAAGGCATTTTTATCATTACAAGCAAAATAAAGTGAGCCCTCTCTGTTAAATGTTTGTTCAATTAATTCTGTAAGTTTTTCTTTGAACCTACAAAAAGGAGAAAGTATCAATTTCTCAGACGAATTAAGAATCTTAAGCCAAGAAATTGGCTTAGAAAAAGAATCTTTCTAATGCTAAGGCATAACGGTAAAAAGCTAGGTATAAAAGCAAATGCAGGTAATTATAAATGATATAATTTATTTCCTCTAGTTAAAGGCGTCATATGACAGTAAAACAGCAGAACCTACCGATGCATATGGAACGATATTTTACATGCCCAGTTTACAACCACCATTTCACCAAGGATTGTTTTTTCTAATAGGCCGGATCTGGACCAGATTGTCCCCGATTAATCAATCTTTTGATCTGCCTGAATCGCCTACTATCGCCCAGCTGAGTCCCGACTGTATGAACGAATCAAGTCGACTTCTATTGCCAGCTAGGGAAAGCCATGTACCAATAATCTGTGCCGCGGCTAGTTTTTGCTCTTAAATTCTTTTCACCAGAGCACAGTAAAATGGAATTACATTAGGAAATATGATGAGTAGGAGGCAAAGAGAAAGTATTTCAAAAAGAAGCAGCCTTTCGAGTCTTTTAAGGGCTTTCAATTTTGTTTCGTTTCAGCATTAGTATAGCAAAGTTTTACTTTTAAAAAAGTTCACTCATGAGGAGCGGACCCAGTATGCCGCATGTAATTTTGACAGCAGAGTATACAGGTAGCAAAATTTGTTTATCTCTGTGATGGCTCAATGGATTCTGATTCAATGAAAACTGTGCAGCTTATCATAGGCTGCTGCATCTTTTACTGTCATTTTTATTCATTTGTCACAGATGTAGGGATGTAAAAGAGAGAAAATGTCAGAAAAATAATGTAATTTTAACCAGAAATTAGGGCTTTCAATTTAGTTTTGAAGCAGTAAAAGTAGGTAAACCCCAACTGTACTTACACACCTGACCCTCAGTTCTTTATGCTGATGTATCAGAAATCAGGTCTGCGTTAATCAGAACAAAACAAGGTGACAAATATCATCTCTGTAGTTTAACCCATGAATAAGCCGGCTTGCCTGTGCTAGATAAGACATGCACATACAATCACTCTCTCTCACACTAATTGACTCTGTATATCTTCAAGGCTCTGATAAAATAGCTTAGTTTGCTATAACAATTTCTGTAAAGAAAATCTCCCCCAGTATCATTTTGACCAAATTCATAGGTAGAGCTTATCATTTTCATAAAATCGAAAAAATCATGGCAAAAGGAAATCGTAAACGTGCAAATTTAGGGTGTTTTTTTTTTCAAATAAGAAATAAGAGCTCTCCTAAAGGAAAGAAATCAAAATATCTACCTGTCAACTCAGATGTGTTAATAAAAAGTCTAAGGCAAATGACTTTACATCTAACTCTGAATCTAATCTTGGATATGGGTTGAGGCGGAAAGCCTCGGCAGAGCAAAATCACACTGTCTCTGGAATTAAAATAGTAGATATTACTAAATTGGTTGAAACAATAAATTCACTGTATAGTGATCACAATTACAGCAAAAAGAAGTATAAAGAAATTAAATTTCAAATTAATAAGGAAATTAAACATGGATCAGCCTGGAAATTTCAATTTAAATGCAGTGGCTGTGGATTTCTTTCGACTCTCTACAGTACTTTCTCACAAATTCCCGATTCAGAGAGATCTGCGGCTATCAATACCAACTTAGCAACGAGGAGCGCAGTGGCTCAGTGGTAGAGTGCTTGACTCGAGACCAAAGGGCTGCGGGTTCGAGCCTCACCAGCGTCACTGCGTTGTGGTCCTTGATCAAGACACATTTATCCTAGCTTAGTACTGGTTCAACCCAGGAAGAACCATCCCTATATAACTGAAAGATTGTTGATGGGACGTAAAGAATCAAATCAAACAAACAAAAACAAAACCAACTTAGAAATGGCTATAATGGACAAATCTATGGGCATTTCAAGAGCAAGACTTATATTTTCAGCCATTGACATTCCACCACCAAGTACAAGCCATATGTAGAAACTGACAGACAAAGTGAGTCAAGCAATTATAGAACTAAACAAAAAGGACATGTCCGACAAACTGCGTATTGTCAAACAGCACAATGCAGTGGCTGGTCAGAAAAATCCATAGCATGTACACTGAACCAAAGTTATAAGTAGCCACCATACAATTTTTGCTCCCCTTCAGTAAGTAAAAATCGCTCTCACAAAATTTAAATTCTATAAAGAGGTCCAAGACTTTGTTGAGACTCTGCAAATTATGTCATTTCAAAATGACTGGTAGACCTTGCACAGACGAGGTCCGAGTAAAGGTACCATCATTTCAAAAAGTCACACTTTTGAGTGTGATATAAATTATTCATCAGATACGTTATACATTTATATTTTAATTAGTTTTAAGATGTTTAAAACAGCTGTGATATAAGATGAAAAGAATCAAATCAAAAGTTTTTTGACAGTTGAACACTCTTCTACGTTAACATGAAGACAGCCACGGTCAACAACTTAATCAAAGGATTTTTAGCTTAACCATGCACTTTACATACTCACTTTGCATTGCTCTGTACACTTTATTATTTGCGGCACAGCAGTGCAATTTTCAGGGGTTCTTCATTATGAATTGGCGTCACTGTTCTGTTTAAAAATTAAAAGAAGTCTTAAACAAATGCCATTTAAATGAACTTTAAAGTTTCACATTAAAATTGGAAGTTGATACCGAATTAGTAAAAAATATAGTTAGAAAATGGGCTCGTCAAGTTGCATGGTGTTTTGTCAAACATATTTACATAAAATAAAACACATACAATGATTTTAGTATGTTCAGCTGATTATTTCCGAAAATTTTGGAAAATTCAAAAAATTATCAATTTTTTAAAATTCATAAAAAATCTGTCAAAAGCAAAATGTCAAGTGTTTGATGTTTTTTTAAAGCGACTAGGCAGGTTGGCAATCGCCTGTACTTGAATTTGATAAAAAAAATGCACTCAAAACACTTATTTTCTTTAAAAAGTTGATTTTTGCATTTTTGAACCCAAAAATCGTGATGTGATAGAAAACTCTTCCAAAACACCGCTTAACTTTAGTCCATTAAATTGCACATACTTTGGCAAAAATTCATTTCAATATCACTAGGGCTTAGTTAGAAAAAAAGAAATTTAAAAGTGGCTACTTAGAACTTCGGTTCAGTGTAAGTGTTTCCATGGATGGCAGGTACAATGCCCGTGGATTTTTATAAATCTTCATATAAACCAGGACAAAGTTCATCTTAAGCCTATACAGTAGCCATGGAGAATGTAACATAGGAAAAATACATAATTTGGCTTGCCGTGGAACACAAATTGTGCCGAACTGGGGCCTGACTACCGAATCGTATTTTTTTATGTACTCTGTCCTGCTGGGCATGCTGGGTGTACATCCACAGTCCCATATTTACAACCACATTCAGAAAGAAGGATGGCCTATGATATCACAATGGCTCTTTCACTGGAGAATTTCTGATTCAGGACGGTCACTACTGATGGAGACACAAAGCTGTACCTTGGTTTGCAGGATTTCTACCACAAGCTCAGTGAAGCCTGGTCAGTTTCTCACCAGCTAGATCCTCATCATCTTGGGTCAGGACAAGAAAAGAAAGCAAGAGCAGCACAAGTTAGTCTGGGATTCTTCCCTTCACATATCAGGACCAAAGATGACAGACAAAGGACAATAACTGCATTAAGTAAGGACATACGATGCAGTCATATAATTGAGGAGTTGACCAGGCTTGGATCTAGTGACCTACAGAATATGTTGCCAAAATTACTTTATGTATGTGAGAGCAGCTACTATCCTGTGCTACTCTGGTAACTGCAGTAGGTGCCCGTCAGATTCACTGGTCTGCACTGGGATATCGGAAGTGTGCTGGTGGGTCAAATCTGCCTTTCTACCAACTCATGCCATTACATACCTGAAAATGGATAACAATTACAAAAATATAATGGCAGTAATACTTGAAATGAAATTGAGTTAGCTTGCTGTTTAAAGTATTAGTTCAAATACATCAACGCAAAAAATAGAAGCTTTTAACCTGCCGCAGTTTCAACTATGAACAAGAAACAAACTACTCAAGAAATTTTGGTGGCAGGCTTGCGGCCCAGGTCTTGAAAACAAATAAAACTATGGCCAATTCCGTTAAAAGAAAACTTGACTGTGTCTCTGGAACAAAACTTTCCAAGAAGAGCTCTCATCATCCGGAAATGATTTCTAAAACATATAAATATCACAAAACTTACAAATACACAGGATCCTATAGAAAGAAAGAGAATCGCAAATAAAGCCAGATTAGAATTTGGGTCACTTAACCCGTTCTTAAGTGACAGAGAACCCAGACTATATAAAAGGGCAGGCTGTGGATCAGCGGCATTCATACACACATCCAGACCTACCAGGCCCCTCAGCCAAAAAGAAAATGTGAAGAAAAACAGTTGTGCGAAGTAATTAATTATTTAATGGTAATGGCACTACACTTCTGAAATTGTCATTAAATTAAAATGAATAAATAAATTATATCATTCCACTTTTATGATATAGATACAAAGATTTTGCCCGCAGATGTCCTAAACTTTATGCTATTTGATGTAAACACTGTATTGTAGAGCTGAAACATATCTTGATCAACAGTAAAACCACAATTATGGAAGCTAAGACAGCTTGTATTTGTTGAAACAGGCCAAATTCACCGCTTCTCTGTTGTTTAATGCTATTAATCCAGATCAACAAGGCAAGGCCACTTTACATCTCGATGACGGAAACATTTCTTATTAAAAAAACACAATTTCTTGCTGTTATTTGTGTAATTGTCTTCAAAAGCAATATGTTCAGTATTTATACAACACTTTACATTGCACAGATGGCTGGCTTGCAAAATTGGGGGTATATCCAAATTTTGTATTTTCACCATCATATCATCTAATGCGCACTTCTGGTTTTATGATCTGAACCTTGTAATCTAGGGTCTTTGAATTTACATTGACCATTACCATTTTTCCTACACTCATTCCAAATAATGCACTGCCCATTTGTATGTAATTCTGAATTGTCTTTTAGTTTTTCCTTGTAAATTTTTAAGAAAGTCTCCATTTTTTTCACTTTTTTAAACTTTAAATTATAAATTTAAATTAATTTTAACAGATAAAAGCCAATGTGATGTAAAAGAGATAATCAGCAGACGACACTGGGTATTGATTTTAAGTAAAACGGCACATAAAATGCACTTTGGATTTATTTAGAGCCTTGTATAAATCACAAACTCTTCATTTTCAATTTAAAAGATTAGATTTAATTTAATTAAATTAAAATTTAAAATGACTCACCAGACTATAAACAATGTCATCCTCTAATTTTCCATGCTATAATCCATTATTTTTCTAAATTTCAGCCAATTATCTTAAACAGTCTCCGAAATATTGGAGTTTAAAAAATCTCAACGGACCCGGATCAGGATGTCAAACTGTTGAAATTATTGCCCAACTAAACAATGTTAAATGCACTAATTCAAGAGAATGTCACATGGTCCACAACAGTCGTTGGCTTCCAGCAGTAAATAATTTGGAAACCGAAAATCAAAACAATAAACACAGGGCTGATACACTACAGCAAGTATTTTCTCACCATCTCCAGACAAAATATAGTCCCAAAAAGAAGCAAAAAATCTACTCAAACATGAGTAAACACACCAAATCTTTAGAAGATGTCTAGTTTGTGTCTCCAACTGTCCTCAATGAAGGCATTACTAATGGCAAATTTTTAAAAAATATTTAAAGCACCCTACGACCTCGGATGTAATTAATTCACCTGTTTGACACTGTAGATGGTGTCAAGCTGTTGAAATTTTTGCCCATCTAAACAATGTAAAATGCACTTATTCAAGAACATGTCACATGTTCTACAACACTCGTTGGCTTCCAGCAGTAAATAATTTGAAAACATAATGCATTTCTCACTTTAAATGACAATGAATGACCCTAACATCACCGATTCAGTTTTTAACAAATCACTGTCGATCACTTTAATGGTCGAAAATTAAAACAATAAACACAGGGCCGATACACTACAGCAAGTATTTTTTCGCCATCTCCAGACAAAATATAGTCCCAAAAAGAAGCAGGAAATTCTACTCAAACATGAGTAAACACACCAAATCTTTAGAAGATGCCGAGTTTGTGTCTCCAACAGTCCTCAATGCAGACATAACATATGGCAAAAGAGCAAGTTTTTTTAAAGAACTATTTAAGCACTCTACGACCTCAGAAGTAATTAACTCACCGGTTTGACACCTTTATGAAGCGATGCAAGCCGCCTAAACAGGCTACACGCCAGCCGACATGCCTCCCTAGGTAGTAAGACTAGACACATAAACAGGCAACACCCTGGCCGACAGGCCTCTGTGGCTAGAAAGCCGGATAAACAGGCTTCACCTTGTCTGGCAGCAACACAAGCCGCCTAAATCGGCTAGGTAGGAGCGCAAGCCACCCAAATGGGCTACACCCCGTCCAACAGGCCTCTGCAGGTAGGGGCACAAATCACCTATACATGCTACATCCCATCTGACAGGCTTCTGTCGGTAGGAACGCAAGCTGCCTTAAAAGGCTACACCCCATCCGACAGGTCTCTGTAGGTAGGAACGTAAGCTGCCTTAACATGCTATATCCCATCCGACAGGCCTCTGTAAGAGGAAGGCAAGCTGCCTTAACAGGCTACACTACTGCCAACAAGCCTCTGTATGTAGGAACACAAGCCGTCTTAACAGGCTATACCCTGGCCGACAGGACTCTGTTGGTAGGAACAGAAGCCGCCTAAACAGGCTACACCCTAGACTGCTTCACTACCATCACGTATGAAACTAGGTTTAAATACGAGGTCAGTATAGCAGTCTAGCTACACCCTGGCCGACACGCCTCTGTATGTAGGAACGCAGGCTGCCTAAATAGGCTACATCCATGTCGACAGGCATCTGTAAGTAAAAACACAAGCTGCATTATCGTATATAATATATATGGAGTAATAAAGGACCATTCTATTATTTCAGCTAGACTCTACATGATCATTGCAAGCAATGGTATGATCATTTATACGAAGACTACTTCTTTCCACTGTCCGATTTCATCCTTTCAATTCAATAAAGAAAGAATGTTGTTTACAATGTATTTGTTTTATAGTGAAATAATTGCTTACATGATATTTAGTGAATAAATTAGAATACATTCAATATTTTAGTTGGTTGTTGTCTAATACTTTCGAGCCATGCTATGGGGGGGTCAGGGGCGTCACATTGTCAAAATGTTACTGGCCTGTCTGAGACCAAATATTGTCTTCACTTTCATTTTCTGATAATTAAGCATCTTTATCTGAATTATAATCGTTAAATATCCCATCGAAAACCTCTTTCTTATTGTAGTTCACACCTCTGGACACGTTTTTTCGGTATTTTTTGGTGTCCGCGAAATCCGATGACATTAAAACATTTTGTAAGGTCTATTTTTGTCTGTAAATATCCTCAAACTCCGTAATATTATATTGTTATGTCCCCTGATTATTTTGGGATAAAGAACAAAGAGTTGCGTCCCATATAAAGGTTAAAAACCGACCACTATCAACCGTGTCTGTTAATTTCGACTATTGTCGCGTTTGGCAGTGAACAGAAGATTCGACTATTGTCGCGTTTGGCAGTGAAAGTGTTAACTCGTTGTTTTATTTTGCTTATAATGACATTATGACAAGTCTTTTGTCACACCTGCTTGATTGGCTATGCAAAAATGAATTTCAACGAGTTTAACTGCGTTGACTAGTACATGTTGATATGCAGGCTGAATCGATTGGATAACTTGTTAATGCGTTATAGCGCAGTTCAACGCGTTATCGACTATGTGTTGTGAGTGGCCTTGAAAAACCAGTGCGTATCACCTGCGTTTTCGACGCGAATTTGACCAGTACAAATACGTGAGCTATAATGTAGCTTTAAAGACCTTATGTAAGCCACGTTAAATCATCAGTAAATACATGTTAGTAGTAATGGGGGCCACTAAGTCATTTTCAAAGCTGGAAACTATCACAATCATAGACCAACCAGTGGATACGACCAGAAAATTATCACACTCAAAGTTATTTTCAGCTCAGCGCTGAAGTTTACCTGAAATTGAGAGCGGGTATAAATCATTTTATCGAATGTGTAGGTGTGGAAACTCCACATTATGGTAATGTGGAGATGTGGTGGATCCACATTGTCAAGATGTGGAGATGTGGTGGATCCACATTTTAGTGTGGCGGTCCACATTAATTTCGAATTTATCCAAGAATTAACGTAAATCTCCATTATGCTGACCCACAATATATCTGCATTTATTCACCATTTGAAATGTGGAAATCCACATTGCTCCACAATACATCCACATTGCTCCACATTCAAATTGTGGAGATTTTGTGGATCCACATTGCATCCACATTTTACGTGTGAAGGTCCACATTGTATCCACCTCTCAAGCTATATGGACACTTTCATCAACATCTGATCATTAAACCCAAATACTATTACATACCAATGATGATTTTCTAAGACATCAATAGAAGCTCTAACTTTATCATTAGATTGATACTAGCTATCAAATACGACTCCATGCAAGAACCTAAAAAGTATAATCCTTAGAAACTTTCAAGCAGACATCATATCTAAGTGCATACCTTTACTCTTAAAATGACCAAGTTATCTATTGTTTCGAAAGTTATACTTGTTGACGCTTTTAGAAGATACTACTTGCTTTTCAATGACGTCATGTATAATCTTTATGACGTAACTTATCATTGAAAGTCGCGAGAAGCGAAATATTGTGCTAAATGAAATATTTCTAAGCTACAGAAATTAGCCTTGAATATCTAAGTTATTTTTCTAAAGAGACTATAAGATACATAGAGCTTCATGAACCAAAATTCCTTACTTAAAATATAATACGCTATTGCAACGAACTAGATGTACGATATGCAAATTAAAAACCCTGTTGTTTGTGATTCGAGTAAAGTTAGTCTTTATAAAAAGATAACCGCAATATGCCTACATGCGGGAGAAGAGGCCCTCCCAGGGGGGGTACCTGTTCCCTTGTTCCCCTGAAATAAATTGGCTTGTTCCCCTGTTCCCAAAAAATCGAAAATTTGTTTTCTTATGTTCCCTGTTCCCCAATATTGTCTTTGTTCCCCTGTTCCCCTCAAAATTTGGCCTTTGTTCCCCTGAAATAAATACTCTTTTTCCCCCTGTTCCCCAAAACCCCTGGGAGGGCCTCAGAGAAGAGCAGGTAGGAATGTATCACAATCACATCTTTACGAAAATAAACTAAGTTATTCACAGCATTCCAGCGATGCGACCAGGATACTATCATAATCTCAGGCCCAGCTAGAATAGAACTCAAATAAACTAAGTTAATCTCAATAGCCAAGGAAACTATCACAACCATAGATCAAATCAGAATACCCTCAAAATAAACTAAGTTATTCACAGCTAGTCACTCAAGCTTACCAGGGTAGCCATCTATGGGTACCGGGACTTTCTAACCTGAAAAAAAAACCAAGTAATTTTCAGGCTTAAAAGTCCCGGTCCCCATAATGGCCCCCATTACTACCCATGTTTCTTTTTCTTTATACATACTTAAGTTTGTAATTGCAACCGTTATTGTAACCACATAAACATTAACGGTTGTGAATGCACCATTTACTGTCTAGGTGGACACTATCGTGCGTATCAACACTAACATGTACTGCAATATACTGTCCTGCCAGCCAAAAGTGACAGTGTGATGTCATGTTTTGTTTGCAAAGTTACCAGGGACTTAAAATTGATAGATCACTTGTATATTAGTCAGGATAGGATTAATGCACAAGTGCTCTATTGATTCGCGCTAGCTCAAGTGGAGTGTATACGTTAATGCTTTACTTAGCAATTGTAAACAAAAATGACGTCATTGTCACTCTTGGCTGGCAGGGCAATACAAGGCATCGTCCTGAGAAAACATGATTCTTTTGCTTGCAACGACAAAGACGCGAACCAGTCTGAACATCAGGGCCTATGTTATCATAAGTTTGCTCTTTGGAAAGTCTAAACTTGTTACATGTAAAACTTTCATAGTCGAGGTAGCTTATGTAGCCGAGCAGGCTTTTATGAGCATAAGCAGATCGTAAGCCCAGAATACATGTATCATGTTTTGTCGCATGGCGTCACATCTGGTAGTGAAAATCGATAAACTACTAGTAGTGTATCGATTTCGTAACGTTACGTAAAGACGTCCATTATATATATGCGCTGCGCAAAGGATGACAAAATCTCGACGTTTTCACGCCAAAAACGCTATTTTTAATTAAGTTTAATGCCATGTGATAAATAAAATCTAGCAATCATGCTCCTGCATTAGGCAAAGAAAAATATGTGTGGTTCAGGTTACCCGACCTACCCTAAATTTTTACCCCCTACTCTAAACTTTTTCTCCAAATTCTGAAGTTGGAAGAGATAAGCAGAACAAAATAATGATATTCTTTTCCAACTTCAGCATTTGGAGAAAAAAATGCATAATATCAAAATGACCATCTAAAATGGAAATCTAAATGTATATGCATTCAGGCTTTGGTATTGGAAGTAAAAAGATCTACCTTTTATATCAGTTTTGTCTTATTCAATACATTTCCAAGCAGGTCTAATATTCCAAGAAAAAAGTTTTCAAAAAAAGTATCCTACCTACCTACGCTTAATTCTTTTCAGGGTGTAACCTGAACCACACATATTTTTTTCATTTGACCCTATTGGATTTTATAATTGAGTTGAGGAAAAGATATAAAATGCGAGCATTGTATCCCTTTTTCGCAACGAGTTTAAAGGGGACAGCAACCCTAATAATAAGTATGTTTTATCAGAAAGAGCTCTATAAACCATGGATTTTGATATAAGTATCATCAAAATTGGTTGAAAAATGGGCAAGTTATGGGCATTTAAAGAATTCAATATGGCCACATTTAGCCGCCATTCTGATTATTTAATTAGTTTTCAGAACTTTTTCAACTGCTTAATTTTTAGTTATTACTACTATCACATCATCTGTGTTTCAGCAGATATGCAGCTTTATACAGAAGGAAAATGTTTCATTAAAGATTAATGCAAATAATCCATTGGTCTGTCTTTTATTTTGATTACGCATATTTAATTAGGCTGAGTGACGTCACTAAGCCTACAATATGGCCGCTTCCATTTCAGTCCATTTGCAAATATTCAAACGCCCACAACTTCAACATTTTTCAACCGATTTAGATGAAACTGGTATCAAAATTCATGGTTTATTAAGATCTTTTATATAAAACATAGTTATCATCAGGGTTGCCGTCCCCTTTAATAAATTCAATAAAACACGAACACTCATGTAAGGTCATCTATTTTTCACAATGTTGATTAATATAATAGCTTTAAAGCGCATGTTTTTTTGTATAGAAAGGGAACGGGACTTTCAACAAAGGACGACTGATGAATGCGGCATTTAAAGAGGCAGCAAAATTTGAAGACTTCGACTGCTTCATATTCCATGACGTCGATTTGATACCAGAGGACGACAGAAATATGTACACGTGCAGCTCACAGCCTCGACACATGTCCGTGGCTGTCGATAGATTTAACTACACGTAAGTGACTCTTACTTTGATCTCAAAAACTTATTTAATTCCATGAGACCTTGATAGCTTACATAGATGATCTATAATCATTGTACACATGTAACCCTTTTACTTTACAAGGCGAGTTTCTTGTTGTAATTCATATAATGATTTTAACTCATTATCGTATATGCATTCAGCGGCGTCATAGAAATGGACGTAAATAACAGTTTACTTGCACGGAGGTGATCTCAAGATGACGTAAGTCTTTGCTCTGGGATATGCTCCTCCAAGACCAACACATCTTTCATTTTTATCCCCATGCATTTTAAAAAAGTTAAGGGGATATTGTAATCGCCTCCGTCCGTCCGTTTGTCCGTTATGTTTTCTCCTCCTAAACCATTGGACGAAATACAACCAAATTTGGTGTGTGAGTTACTGACATGAATGGGGCGTGCAACGTCAAACTTTTTTATGCCCCGCCCCCTGGGGCCCTGGGGAGGGGTCAAATGGTCAAATATCATTTAATTTCAATTGCAAAGTCAATTTCAAATTTTTTTATACCAAACTTTGTTTGTGTTCTCACAAATGTAAGATACAAAACATATCAGACGGGAATTTCATTCTGTCCCCTGGGTCATGCCCAAGGGGTGGGACTTTGGGGCCCTGGGGGTGCCCATAGGGTCAAAAAAAATTCAAACATGGTCATTTGGTATATCAAATCGACAGGGATGACGAGCAGAACAGAATGCAAGTAAAATTTTCATCCTATGGTAAAACTGGTGACCTTGAGGTGTGGCCAAAGGTCAAATATCATTAAATTTCGGTTACCATGTCAATTTCAAAGATTTTTATACCAAATTTTGTGTGTGATCTCACAAATGAAAGATACAAAACATATCAGATGGGATTTTTATTCTATCGCCTGGGTCATGCCCCAAGGGTGAGACTTTGGAGCACTGGGGGTACCCAGGGGGTCAACATTTTTTTTTTCAAACATGGTCATGTAGCATATCAAATCGACGGGGATGACGAGCAGAACAAAATGCAAGTAACATTTTCATCCTAGGGTCAAACTGGTGACCTTGGGGCGAAGTCCAAAGGTCAAATATCATTTACATGTCAATTTCAAAGATTTTTATACCACACTTTGTATGTATTCTCACAAATAAAGATAGAAAACACATTGAACAGAATTTTTATTCTGTTGCCAAGGTCATGCCCCAGGGTGGGACTGCGGGGATGCTTGGGGAGTCAAAAACTTTAGTGTGGGGATTTGCGATGGCGCCCCATCGACTGCGCGCTCTAGTTCGGATTGTTTTCTCAAAAGTTTTAACGCAACAAAATAATAGCTACCAAACATGATTTTCAGCTAGAGTCATCGCTTTTCAAGCTTAGATTATAACACCACGATCGGGACCAAGTACTTTTTAATACATAGAAAATCACGTTCGATCTCTGTATTATTGCATAGAATTTGTTGTGAAATAGACAATTAAGGCACCAGTCATCAAAAATGGTAATTGGCGGTCAGAGAGTACCAAAATATTCCTTTGCATTGTTCTTTAGGACAGTCTTTGGGTAGTATGAAAACCAATGTTTGCATCTATTATGCTTGTAAAAGTACTGTTTAAAGAGACTAAGTCTGCAACTATGAACATTTTTCGAATTTTTTTATTTTCTTTTTAAATCATTTGTAAAAGTAGAATTAAGTTATGTTTTCACAATAAATCTGTTCACTATAGCTGAAAACTGCACGGAAAAGTGAATTATCTTATAAAACAGGTGTGTTTTTCTCTTGTTGGTAATTATATGCGTCCCTCCAATAATTATAGACAGTTAATTTTAACATAAATGATGTTGTTTTGATACTGATAACTTGTTAAGATTTACGAAATTGGTAAAATGTTTACCTGAATTTTAGTTATTTTACTGTGTTCTTGAAAAATAGTAACATTAGTTCTAAAATTAAATTCAAAGTTACAGACTATGTAGCTTTAAGACATTGTCAAATGAACGCAATTCATATTTAAATCATGAGGTTTACGTGCTGTTTGAACATGGGTTATAACTTGGCTATACTTAAAATGAGCCCTGATATGTTAGTCGGACGTTACACGGAAAAGTATTGCGTCCCGAACTGATAGTTAGGGCCCAGACCTGTAATTGTTTTTCCATAGACCTCCATTATAGCTTTTAAGTAGGCTGTGGTCCTCACAACTCTTCAATCACAATGAGGCTGCCATAGAGTTACAGATTGGCCCTAGTTCAATCAAAAACCAAGAATGAGATACCCTGGTGACCGCCATGTTTTGCCACTTTTTGCCCCTGAAGGTGGGCACCCTATATGAGAGGAAAATTCTACTGAAAAAAATACCAGAATGCAAGGTCCTTTTTTTCTAAGCAACACTACTAAACTAAATCAACAAAAGCAATGCGATGTTGTTCCAAAAAGTACAGCAAAGATAGACCCGTCTAATAAATACAATATATTTCCTAGTTTTATTATTGACCAATCATGAAACACATTACAACTTAAAAATATTGTGCTGAGCTTCCACCCACCTTTTGAGCCAATCACTGCCCTTTTTACATTTACAGGTCTGTGACCTAAAGCCATAACCCATTTCAGACAAAGGACCAAGAAAATAATCTAATTCAAACCAATAAACATTTCAAAGCACATTTGTATTGTTTGTTTGCATCATTTACACCAAAGCTATTCTAGGGAACCCTTTAAACAACCCTACCCCCCTACACATATTACTGGTAAACTCATTGTACAGCAAAATAATGAAAAGGAAAAGTGAACATATTCATTTTCTTATATCTCTTTTATTATATATCAGAAATGCTTTAAATTTCACTCATATAAGCTTACAACGCCACTTTACAATATACTATACCAAAAAGATGCATGTGCTTTACCAGCATGAGTCAAATGTGGAGTTACCCCACCCACCCCCCTTAACAAGGCCAAAATTACTTCCTCCTAGATATGGGACATATAATACTTTCTTTACACATTAAATAAACTTCTTATCACATAAAAAGGTTCATTTGTGCAAAATAAAGCAATTTTTGCTAATTTAGGTGACAAAAGCTAATATTATGTAACAGCCAGAGGGGGTGAAGAGCAAAACTAGTTTCCATGCAGAGGGGCTGTGCTCACTGACATGGCATTTGACCACTTACATTTTTTCCGAAGACCTAGCTGAAGAAAAATACTACTACAGCCAGGATGCTGCAAGGACAAGGTCAGTGAAAGGGAATTATCAGGGTCATAGAGGTCAAAGGTCAAGGTCACTTTGCAATTTTATTGGTCAAAAAGGTACAATTTCTACAATTAATGACCTATTTGTCTTAAATTGAGGTAAAATGGGTCAAATGGTCAAGGAAAACATCATATTATTGAAAAGTTTAAAAAATACTAGCCCAAAATACTTATTTTACAAATGGCAGGCTGTAAGTTTGGTAAAATCATGCTTGTGAACTGGTATACTGTTGCAGTTTCATTATGGCATTTTTTCAAAGTGACATTTAAGTTGCCGGATTGAATAGTAAATATTAAAATGGACTAATACGCATACAGATATCCATCTGAAATGGCCCCTCTTATCAAGGTCAAGGTCATCAATAAGGTCAAGGGTCAATTCAGACAGCAAATCAACCCAAACTGACCCAAATGTTCTACTTTACAAAGTGGAGAGTGCAATATCATACAGATTTCCAAGTTGTTCTACACTGTTGCTCAATTGAAAGGTCAATCTGTCAAAGGTCAATGTCATATTGGGTAATATTACAGTATCTTGTGCTATCTCTGAGTTCAACTAAGGCACATGACAATAAATGGGCATGTAAATATGGGTTTAACACGTAACACTTTTCAACTAAATTGCATTTAACTCCATAAAGTGACCACTACTGCGGTTTAGGCAAACTTGCGAAAGGGCCTTTTTTACCATATTTTGACAATCACAAGAACACATACTCCAAAAAATGCTCTAGCATAACAATAAAAAACACAAATGCTCTGATTTGGGAACCAATGAGTTTCCGATAAATGAAAGTATGCTTACAGTATAGCCTCATAGTGCAGAAATGCAACTCACATGCTTCAAGTCCAATATGTAGTGCAAAACTGAGCCAACCATCAACCCTACCTACTAATAAGGCTCTTTTTTGCAGTCTTAATGATTTTTGTTTTAAAAAAGTGGACTTTTTGAAAGCTCAAATCATTATTGGACTTGCTGAAATCAAAACAATGCATCAAAAACATATTACAGGTCACATACATAGCAGCCAAGGTATCCAACATAACAGGCCTGATGTTCTTCTTTAAGCCATAACCCATTTCAGACAAAGGACCAAGAAAATAATCTAATTCAAACCAATAAACATTTTAAAGCACATTTGTATTGTTTGTTTGCATCATTTACACCAAAGCTATTCTAGCGAACCCTTTAAACAACCCTACCCCCCTACACATATTACTGGTAAACTCATTGTACAGCAAAATAATGAAAAGGAAAAGTGAACATATTCATTTTCTTATATCTCTTTTATTATATATCAGAAATGCTTTAAATTTCACTCATATAAGCTTACAACGCCACTTTACAATATACTATACCAAAAAGATGCATGTGCTTTACCAGCATGAGTCAAATGTGGAGTTACCCCACCCACCCCCCTTAACAAGGCCAAAATTACTTGCTCCTAGATATGGGACATATAATACTTTCTTTACACATTAAATCAACTTCTAATCACATAAAAAGGTTCATTTGTGCAAAATAAAGCAATTTTTGCTAATTTAGGTGACAAAAGCTAATATTATGTAACAGCCAGAGGGTGTGAAGAGCAAAACTAGTTTCCATGCAGAGGGGCTATGCTCACTGACATGGCATTTGACCGCTTACATTTTTTCCGAAGACCTAGCTGAAGAAAAATACTACTACAGCCAGGATGCTGCAAGGACAAGGTCAGTGAAAGGGAATTATCAGGGTCATAGAGGTCAAAGGTCAAGGTCACTTTGCAATTTTATTGGTCAAAAAGGTACAATTTCTACAATTAATGACCTATTTGTCTTAAATTGAGGTAAAATGGGTCAAATGGTCAAGGAAAACATCATATTATTGAAAAAGTTTAAAAAATACTAGCCCAAAATACTTATTTTACAAATGGCAGGCTGTAAGTTTGGTAAAATCATGCTTGTGAACTGGTATACTGTTGCAGTTTCATTATGGCATTTTTTCAAAGTGACATTTAAGTTGCCGGATTGAATAGTAAATATTAAAATGGACTAATACGCATACATATATCCATCTGAAATGGCCCCTCTTATCAAGGTCAAGGTCAACAATAAGGTCAAGGGTCAATTCAGACAGCAAATCAACCCAAACTGACCCAAATGTTCTACTTTACAAAGTGGAGAGTGCAATATCATACAGATTTCCAAGTTGTTCTACACTGTTGCTCAATTGAAAGGTCAATCTGTCAAAGGTCAATGTCATATTGGGTAATATGACAGTCTCTTGTGCTATCTTTGAGTTCAACTAAGGCACATGACAATAAATGGGCATGTAAATATGGGTTTAACACATGTAACACTTTTCAACTAAATTGCATTTAACTCCATAAAGTGACCACTACTGCGGTTTAGGCAAACTTGCGAAAGGGCCTTTTTTACCATATTTTGACAATCACAAGAACACATACTCCAAAAAATGCTCTAGCATAACAATAAAAAACACAAATGCTCTGATTTGGGAACCAATGAGGGTCCGATAAATGAAAGTATGCTTACAGTATAGCCTCATAGTGCAGAAATGCAACTCACATGCTTCAAGTCCAAAATGTAGTGCAAAACTGAGCCAACCATCAACCCTACCTACTAATAAGGCTCTTTTTTGCAGTCTTAATGATTTTTGTTTTAAAAAAGTGGACTTTTTGAAAGCTCAAATCATTATTGGAATTGCTGAAATCAAAACAATGCATCAAAAACATATTACAGGTCACATACATAGCAGCCAAGGTATCCAACATAACAGGCCTGATGTTCTTCTTTAAGCCATAACCCATTTCAGACAAAGGACCAAGAAAATAATCTAATTCAAACCAATAAACATTTTAAAGCACATTTGTATTGTTTGTTTGCATCATTTACACCAAAGCTATTCTAGGGAACCCTTTAAACAACCCTACCCCCCTACACATATTACTGGTAAACTCATTGTACAGCAAAATAATGAAAAGGAAAAGTGAACATATTCATTTTCTTATATCTCTTTTATTATATATCAGAAATGCTTTAAATTTCACTCATATAAGCTTACAACGCCACTTTACAATATACTATACCAAAAAGATGCATGTGCTTTACCAGCATGAGTCAAATGTGGAGTTACCCCACCCACCCCCCTTAACAAGGCCAAAATTACTTGCTCCTAGATATGGGACATATAATACTTTCTTTACACATTAAATCAACTTCTAATCACATAAAAAGGTTAATTTGTGCAAAATAAAGCAATTTTTGCTAATTTAGGTGACAAAAGCTAATATTATGTAACAGCCAGAGGGGGTGAAGAGCAAAACTAGTTTCCATGCAGAGGGGCTATGCTCACTGACATGGCATTTTGACCGCTTACATTTTTTCCGAAGACCTAGCTGAAGAAAAATACTACTACAGCCAGGATGCTGCAAGGACAAGGTCAGTGAAAGGGAATTATCAGGGTCATAGAGGTCAAAGGTCAAGGTCACTTTGCAATTTTATTGGTCAAAAAGGTACAATTTCTACAATTAATGACCTATTTGTCTTAAATTGAGGTAAAATGGGTCAAATGGTCAAGGAAAACATCATATTATTGAAAAAGTTTAAAAAAAACTAGCCCAAAATACTTATTTTACAAATGGCAGGCTGTAAGTTTGGTAAAATCATGCTTGTGAACTGGTATACTGTTGCAGTTTCATTATGGCATTTTTTCAAAGTGACATTTAAGTTGCCGGATTGAATAGTAAATATTAAAATGGACTAATACGCATACATATATCCATCTAAAATGGCCCCTCTTATCAAGGTCAAGGTCATCAATAAGGTCAAGGGTCAATTCAGACAGCAAATCAACCCAAACTGACCCAAATGTTCTACTTTACAAAGTGGAGAGTGCAATATCATACAGATTTCCAAGTTGTTCTACACTGTTGCTCAATTGAAAGGTCAATCTGTCAAAGGTCAATGTCATATTGGGTAATATTACAGTATCTTGTGCTATCTCTGAGTTCAACTAAGGCACATGACAATAAATGGGCATGTAAATATGGGTTTAACACATGTAACACTTTTCAACTAAATTGCATTTAACTCCATAAAGTGACCACTACTGCGGTTTAGGCAAACTTGCGAAAGGGCCTTTTTTACCATATTTTGACAATCACAAGAACACATACTCCAAAAAATGCTCTAGCATAACAATAAAAAACACAAATGCTCTGATTGGGAACCAATGAGTTTCCGATAAATGAAAGTATGCTTACAGTATAGCCTCATAGTGCAGAAATGCAACTCACATGCTTCAAGTCCAATATGTAGTGCAAAACTGAGCCAACCATCAACCCTACCTACTAATAAGGCTCTTTTTTGCAGTCTTAATGATTTTTGTTTTAAAAAAGTGGACTTTTTGAAAGCTCAAATCATTATTGGACTTGCTGAAATCAAAACAATGCATCAAAAACATATTACAGGTCACATACATAGCAGCCAAGGTATCCAACATAACAGGCCTGATGTTCTTCTTTAAGCCATAACCCATTTCAGACAAAGGACCAAGAAAATAATCTAATTCAAACCAATAAACATTTTAAAGCACATTTGTATTGTTTGTTTGCATCATTTACACCAAAGCTATTCTAGCGAACCCTTTAAACAACCCTACCCCCCTACACATATTACTGGTAAACTCATTGTACAGCAAAATAATGAAAAGGAAAAGTGAACATATTCATTTTCTTATATCTCTTTTATTATATATCAGAAATGCTTTAAATTTCACTCATATAAGCTTACAACGCCACTTTACAATATACTATACCAAAAAGATGCATGTGCTTTACCAGCATGAGTCAAATGTGGAGTTACCCCACCCACCCCCCTTAACAAGGCCAAAATTACTTGCTCCTAGATATGGGACATATAATACTTTCTTTACACATTAAATCAACTTCTAATCACATAAAAAGGTTCATTTGTGCAAAATAAAGCAATTTTTGCTAATTTAGGTGACAAAAGCTAATATTATGTAACAGCCAGAGGGGGTGAAGAGCAAAACTAGTTTCCATGCAGAGGGGCTATGCTCACTGACATGGCATTTGACCGCTTACATTTTTTCCGAAGACCTAGCTGAAGAAAAAAACTACTACAGCCAGGATGCTGCAAGGACAAGGTCAGTGAAAGGGAATTATCAGGGTCATAGAGGTCAAAGGTCAAGGTCACTTTGCAATTTTATTGGTCAAAAAGGTACAATTTCTACAATTAATGACCTATTTGTCTTAAATTGAGGTAAAATGGGTCAAATGGTCAAGGAAAACATCATATTATTGAAAAAGTTTAAAAAATACTAGCCCAAAATACTTATTTTACAAATGGCAGGCTGTAAGTTTGGTAAAATCATGCTTGTGAACTGGTATACTGTTGCAGTTTCATTATGGCATTTTTTCAAAGTGACATTTAAGTTGCCGGATTGAATAGTAAATATTAAAATGGACTAATACGCATACATATATCCATCTGAAATGGCCCCTCTTATCAAGGTCAAGGTCAACAATAAGGTCAAGGGTCAATTCAGACAGCAAATCAACCCAAACTGACCCAAATGTTCTACTTTACAAAGTGGAGAGTGCAATATCATACAGATTTCCAAGTTGTTCTACACTGTTGCTCAATTGAAAGGTCAATCTGTCAAAGGTCAATGTCATATTGGGTAATATGACAGTCTCTTGTGCTATCTTTGAGTTCAACTAAGGCACATGACAATAAATGGGCATGTAAATATGGGTTTAACACATGTAACACTTTTCAACTAAATTGCATTTAACTCCATAAAGTGACCACTACTGCGGTTTAGGCAAACTTGCGAAAGGGCCTTTTTTACCATATTTTGACAATCACAAGAACACATACTCCAAAAAATGCTCTAGCATAACAATAAAAAACACAAATGCTCTGATTTGGGAACCAATGAGTTTCCGATAAATGAAAGTATGCTTACAGTATAGCCTCATAGTGCAGAAATGCAACTCACATGCTTCAAGTCCAATATGTAGTGCAAAACTGAGCCAACCATCAACCCTACCTACTAATAAGGCTCTTTTTTGCAGTCTTAATGAGTTTTGTTTTAAAAAAGTGGACTTTTTGAAAGCTCAAATCATTATTGGACTTGCTGAAATCAAAACAATGCATCAAAAACATATTACAGGTCACATACATAGCAGCCAAGGTATCCAACATAACAGGCCTGATGTTCTTCTTTAAAGCCATAACCCATTTCAGACAAAGGACCAAGAAAATAATCTAATTCAAACCAATAAACATTTTAAAGCACATTTGTATTGTTTGTTTGCATCATTTACAGCAAAGCTATTCTAGGGAACCCTTTAAACAACCCTACCCCCCTACACATATTACTGGTAAACTCATTGTACAGCAAAATAATGAAAAGGAAAAGTGAACATATTCATTTTCTTATATCTCTTTTATTATATATCAGAAATGCTTTAAATTTCACTCATATAAGCTTACAACGCCACTTTACAATATACAATACCAAAAAGATGCATGTGCTTTACCAGCATGAGTCAAATGTGGAGTTACCCCACCCACCCCACTTAACAAGGCCAAAATTACTTGCTCCTAGATATGGGACATATAATACTTTCTTTACACATTAAATCAACTTCTAATCACATAAAAAGGTTCATTTGTGCAAAATAAAGCAATTTTTGCTAATTTAGGTGACAAAAGCTAATATTATGTAACAGCCAGAGGGGGTGAAGAGCAAAACTAGTTTCCATGCAGAGGGGCTATGCTCACTGACATGGCATTTTGACCGCTTACATTTTTTCCGAAGACCTAGCTGAAGAAAAATACTACTACAGCCAGGATGCTGCAAGGACAAGGTCAGTGAAAGGGAATTATCAGGGTCATAGAGGTCAAAGGTCAAGGTCACTTTGCAATTTTATTGGTCAAAAAGGTACAATTTCTACAATTAATGACCTATTTGTCTTAAATTGAGGTAAAATGGGTAAAATGGTCAAGGAAAACATCATATTATTGAAAAAGTTTAAAAAATACTAGCCCAAAATACTTATTTTACAAATGGCAGGCTGTAAGTTTGGTAAAATCATGCTTGTGAACTGGTATACTGTTGCAGTTTCATTATGGCATTTTTTCAAAGTGACATTTAAGTTGCCGGATTGAATAGTAAATATTAAAATGGACTAATACGCATACATATATCCATCTGAAATGGCCCCTCTTATCAAGGTCAAGGTAATCAATAAGGTCAAGGGTCAATTCAGACAGCAAATCAACCCAAACTGACCCAAATGTTCTACTTTACAAAGTGGAGAGTGCAATATCATACAGATTTCCAAGCTCTTCTACACTGTTGCTCAATTGAAAGGTCAATCTGTCAAAGGTCAATGTCATATTGGGTAATATGACAGTCTCTTGTGCTATCTCTGAGTTCAACTAAGGCACATGACAATAAATGGGCATGTAAATATGGGTTTAACACATGTAACACTTTTCAACTAAATTGCATTTAACTCCATAAAGTGACCACTACTGCGGTTTAGGCAAACTTGCGAAAGGGCCTTTTTTACCATATTTTGACAATCACAAGAACACATACTCCAAAAAATGCTCTAGCATAACAATAAAAAACACAAATGCTCTGATTTGGGAACCAATGAGGGTCCGATAAATGAAAGTATGCTTACAGTATAGCCTCATAGTGCAGAAATGCAACTCACATGCTTCAAGTCCAATATGTAGTGCAAAACTGAGCCAACCATCAACCCTACCTACTAATAAGGCTCTTTTTTGCAGTCTTAATGAGTTTTGTTTTAAAAAAGTGGACTTTTTGAAAGCTCAAATCATTATTGGACTTGCTGAAATCAAAACAATGCATCAAAAACATATTACAGGTCACATACATAGCAGCCAAGGTATCCAACATAACAGGCCTGATGTTCTTATTAGGGCCCAGACCTGTAATTGTTTTTCCATAGACCTCCATTATAGCTTTTAAGTAGGCTGTGGTCCTCACAACACTTCAATCACAATGAGGCTGCCATAGAGTTACAGATTGGACCTAGTTCAAACAAAAACCAAGAATGAGATACCCTGGTGACCGCCATGTTTTGCCACTTTTTTGCCCCTGAAGGTGGGCACCCTACATGAGAGGAAAATTCTACTGAAAAAAAATACCAGAATGCAAGGTCCTTTTTCTAAGCAACACCACTAAACTAAATCAATAAAAGCAATGAGATGTTGTTCCAAAAAGTACAGCAAAGATAGACCCGTCTAATAAATACAATATATTTCCTAGTTTTATTATTGACCAATCATGAAACACATTACAACTTAAAAATATTGTGCTGAGCTTCCACCCACCTTTTGAGCCAATCACTGCCCTTTTTACATTTACAGGTCTGTGACCTAAAGCCATAACCCATTTCAGACAAAGGACCAAGAAAATAATCTAATTCAAACCAATAAACATTTTAAAGCACATTTGTATTGTTTGTTTGCATCATTTACACCAAAGCTATTCTAGGGAACCCTTTAAACAACCCTACCCCCCTACACATATTACTGGTAAACTCATTGTACAGCAAAATAATGAAAAGGAAAAGTGAACATATTCATTTTCTTATATCTCTTTTATTATATATCAGAAATGCTTTAAATTTCACTCATATAAGCTTACAACGCCACTTTACAATATACTATACCAAAAAGATGCATGTGCTTTACCAGCATGAGTCAAATGTGGAGTTACCCCACCCACCCCCCTTAACAAGGCCAAAATTACTTGCTCCTAGATATGGGACATATAATACTTTCTTTACACATTAAATCAACTTCTAATCACATAAAAAGGTTCATTTGTGCAAAATAAAGCAATTTTTGCTAATTTAGGTGACAAAAGCTAATATTATGTAACAGCCAGAGGGGGTGAAGAGCAAAACTAGTTTCCATGCAGAGGGGCTATGCTCACTGACATGGCATTTTGACCGCTTACATTTTTTGTGAAGACCTAGCTGAAGAAAAATACTACTACAGCCAGGATGCTGCAAGGACAAGGTCAGTGAAAGGGAATTATCAGGGTCATAGAGGTCAAAGGTCAAGGTCACTTTGCAATTTTATTGGTCAAAAAGGTACAATTTCTACAATTAATGACCTATTTGTCTTAAATTGAGGTAAAATGGGTCAAATGGTCAAGGAAAACATCATATTATTGAAAAAGTTTAAAAAAAACTAGCCCAAAATACTTATTTTACAAATGGCAGGCTGTAAGTTTGGTAAAATCATGCTTGTGAACTGGTATACTGTTGCAGTTTCATTATGGCATTTTTTCAAAGTGACATTTAAGTTGCCGGATTGAATAGTAAATATTAAAATGGACTAATACGCATACATATATCCATCTGAAATGGCCCCTCTTATCAAGGTCAAGGTCATCAATAAGGTCAAGGGTCAATTCAGACAGCAAATCAACCCAAACTGACCCAAATGTTCTACTTTACAAAGTGGAGAGTGCAATATCATACAGATTTCCAAGTTGTTCTACACTGTTGCTCAATTGAAAGGTCAATCTGTCAAAGGTCAATGTCATATTGGGTAATATTACAGTATCTTGTGCTATCTCTGAGTTCAACTAAGGCACATGACAATAAATGGGCATGTAAATATGGGTTTAACACATGTAACACTTTTCAACTAAATTGCATTTAACTCCATAAAGTGACCACTACTGCGGTTTAGGCAAACTTGCGAAAGGGCCTTTTTTACCATATTTTGACAATCACAAGAACACATACTCCAAAAAATGCTCTAGCATAACAATAAAAAACACAAATGCTCTGATTTGGGAACCAATGAGTTTCCGATAAATGAAAGTATGCTTACAGTATAGCCTCATAGTGCAGAAATGCAACTCACATGCTACAAGTCCAATATGTAGTGCAAAACTGAGCCAACCATCAACCCTACCTACTAATAAGGCTCTTTTTTGCAGTCTTAATGATTTTTGTTTTAAAAAAGTGGACTTTTTGAAAGCTCAAATCATTATGGGACTTGCTGAAATCAAAACAATGCATCAAAAACATATTACAGGTCACATACATAGCAGCCAAGGTATCCAACATAACAGGCCTGATGTTCTTCTTTAAGCCATAACCCATTTCAGACAAAGGACCAAGAAAATAATCTAATTCAAACCAATAAACATTTTAAAGCACATTTGTATTGTTTGTTTGCATCATTTACACCAAAGCTATTCTAGCGAACCCTTTAAACAACCCTACCCCCCTACACATATTACTGGTAAACTCATTGTACAGCAAAATAATGAAAAGGAAAAGTGAACATATTCATTTTCTTATATCTCTTTTATTATATATCAGAAATGCTTTAAATTTCACTCATATAAGCTTACAACGCCACTTTACAATATACTATACCAAAAAGATGCATGTGCTTTACCAGCATGAGTCAAATGTGGAGTTACCCCACCCACCCCCCTTAACAAGGCCAAAATTACTTGCTCCTAGATATGGGACATATAATACTTTCTTTACACATTAAATCAACTTCTAATCACATAAAAAGGTTCATTTGTGCAAAATAAAGCAATTTTTGCTAATTTAGGTGACAAAAGCTAATATTATGTAACAGCCAGAGGGGGTGAAGAGCAAAACTAGTTTCCATGCAGAGGGGCTATGCTCACTGACATGGCATTTTGACCGCTTACATTTTTTCCGAAGACCTAGCTGAAGAAAAATACTACTACAGCCAGGATGCTGCAAGGACAAGGTCAGTGAAAGGGAATTATCAGGGTCATAGAGGTCAAAGGTCAAGGTCACTTTGCAATTTTATTGGTCAAAAAGGTACAATTTCTACAATTAATGACCTATTTGTCTTAAATTGAGGTAAAATGGGTCAAATGGTCAAGGAAAACATCATATTATTGAAAAAGTTTAAAAAATACTAGCCCAAAATACTTATTTTACAAATGGCAGGCTGTAAGTTTGGTAAAATCATGCTTGTGAACTGGTATACTGTTGCAGTTTCATTATGGCATTTTTTCAAAGTGACATTTAAGTTGCCGGATTGAATAGTAAATATTAAAATGGACTAATACGCATACATATATCCATCTGAAATGGCCCCTCTTATCAAGGTCAAGGTCAACAATAAGGTCAAGGGTCAATTCAGACAGCAAATCAACCCAAACTGACCCAAATGTTCTACTTTACAAAGTGGAGAGTGCAATATCATACAGATTTCCAAGTTGTTCTACACTGTTGCTCAATTGAAATGTCAATCTGTCAAAGGTCAATGTCATATTGGGTAATATGACAGTCTCTTGTGCTATCTTTGAGTTCAACTAAGGCACATGACAATAAATGGGCATGTAAATATGGGTTTAACACATGTAACACTTTTCAACTAAATTGCATTTAACTCCATAAAGTGACCACTACTGCGGTTTAGGCAAACTTGCGAAAGGGCCTTTTTTACCATATTTTGACAATCACAAGAACACATACTCCAAAAAATGCTCTAGCATAACAATAAAAAACACAAATGCTCTGATTTGGGAACCAATGAGTTTCCGATAAATGAAAGTTTGCTTACAGTATAGCCTCATAGTGCAGAAATGCAACTCACATGCTTCAAGTCCAATATGTAGTGCAAAACTGAGCCAACCATCAACCCTACCTACTAATAAGGCTCTTTTTTGCAGTCTTAATGATTTTTGTTTTAAAAAAGTGGACTTTTTGAAAGCTCAAATCATTATTGGACTTGCTGAAATCAAAACAATGCATCAAAAACATATTACAGGTCACATACATAGCAGCCAAGGTATCCAACATAACAGGCCTGATGTTCTTATTAGGGCCCAGACCTGTAATTGTTTTTCCATAGACCTCCATTATAGCTTTTAAGTAGGCTGTGGTCCTCACAACTCTTCAATCACAATGAGGCTGCCATAGAGTTACAGATTGGACCTAGTTCAAACAAAAACCAAGAATGAGATACCCTGGTGACCGCCATGTTTTGCCACTTTTTTGCCCCTGAAGGTGGGCACCCTACATGAGAGGAAAATTCTACTGAAAAAAAATACCAGAATGCAAGGTCCTTTTTCTAAGCAACACCACTAAACTAAATCAATAAAAGCAATGAGATGTTGTTCCAAAAAGTACAGCAAAGATAGACCCGTCTAATAAATACAATATATTTCCTAGTTTTATTATTGACCAATCATGAAACACATTACAACTTAAAAATATTGTGCTGAGCTTCCACCCACCTTTTGAGCCAATCACTGCCCTTTTTACATTTACAGGTCTGTGACCTAAAGCCATAACCCATTTCAGACAAAGGACCAAGAAAATAATCTAATTCAAACCAATAAACATTTTAAAGCACATTTGTATTGTTTGTTTGCATCATTTACACCAAAGCTATTCTAGGGAACCCTTTAAACAACCCTACCCCCCTACACATATTACTGGTAAACTCATTGTACAGCAAAATAATGAAAAGGAAAAGTGAACATATTCATTTTCTTATATCTCTTTTATTATATATCAGAAATGCTTTAAATTTCACTCATATAAGCTTACAACGCCACTTTACAATATACTATACCAAAAAGATGCATGTGCTTTACCAGCATGAGTCAAATGTGGAGTTACCCCACCCACCCCCCTTAACAAGGCCAAAATTACTTGCTCCTAGATATGGGACATATAATACTTTCTTTACACATTAAATCAACTTCTAATCACATAAAAAGGTTCATTTGTGCAAAATAAAGCAATTTTTGCTAATTTAGGTGACAAAAGCTAATATTATGTAACAGCCAGAGGGGGTGAAGAGCAAAACTAGTTTCCATGCAGAGGGGCTATGCTCACTGACATGGCATTTTGACCGCTTACATTTTTTCCGAAGACCTAGCTGAAGAAAAATACTACTACAGCCAGGATGCTGCAAGGACAAGGTCAGTGAAAGGGAATTATCAGGGTCATAGAGGTCAAAGGTCAAGGTCACTTTGCAATTTTATTGGTCAAAAAGGTACAATTTCTACAATTAATGACCTATTTGTCTTAAATTGAGGTAAAATGGGTCAAATGGTCAAGGAAAACATCATATTATTGAAAAAGTTTAAAAAATACTAGCCCAAAATACTTATTTTACAAATGGCAGGCTGTAAGTTTGGTAAAATCATGCTTGTGAACTGGTATACTGTTGCAGTTTCATTATGGCATTTTTTCAAAGTGACATTTAAGTTGCCGGATTGAATAGTAAATATTAAAATGGACTAATACGCATACATATATCCATCTGAAATGGCCCCTCTTATCAAGGTCAAGGTCATCAATAAGGTCAAGGGTCAATTCAGACAGCAAATCAACCCAAACTGACCCAAATGTTCTACTTTACAAAGTGGAGAGTGCAATATCATACAGATTTCCAAGTTGTTCTACACTGTTGCTCAATTGAAAGGTCAATCTGTCAAAGGTCAATGTCATATTGGGTAATATGACAGTCTCTTGTGCTATCTCTGAGTTCAACTAAGGCACATGACAATAAATGGGCATGTAAATATGGGTTTAACACATGTAACACTTTTCAACTAAATTGCATTTAACTCCATAAAGTGACCACTACTGCGGTTTCGGCAAACTTGCGAAAGGGCCTTTTTTACCATATTTTGACAATCACAAGAACACATACTCCAAAAAATGCTCTAGCATAACAATAAAAAACACAAATGCTCTGATTTGGGAACCAATGAGTTTCCGATAAATGAAAGTATGCTTACAGTATAGCCTCATAGTGCAGAAATGCAACTCACATGCTTCAAGTCCAATATGTAGTGCAAAACTGAGCCAACCATCAACCCTACCTACTAATAAGGCTCTTTTTTGCAGTCTTAATGATTTTTGTTTTAAAAAAGTGGACTTTTTGAAAGCTCAAATCATTATGGACTTGCTGAAATCAAAACAATGCATCAAAGACATATTACAGGTCACATACATAGCAGCCAAGGTATCCAACATAACAGGCCTGATGTTCTTCTTTAAAGCCATAACCCATTTCAGACAAAGGACTAAGAAAATAATCTAATTCAAACCAATAAACATTTTAAAGCACATTTATATTGTTTGTTTGCATCATTTACACCAAAGCTATTCTAGGGAACCCTTTAAACAACCCTACCCCCCTACACATATTACTGGTAAACTCATTGTACAGCAAAATAATGAAAAGGAAAAGTGAACATATTCATTTTCTTATATCTCTTTTATTATATATCAGAAATGCTTTAAATTTCACTCATATAAGCTTACAACGCCACTTTACAATATACTATACCAAAAAGATGCATGTGCTTTACCAGCATGAGTCAAATGTGGAGTTACCCCACCCACCCCCCTTAACAAGGCCAAAATTACTTGCTCCTAGATATGGGACATATAATACTTTCTTTACACATTAAATCAACTTCTAATCACATAAAAAGGTTCATTTGTGCAAAATAAAGCAATTTTTGCTAATTTAGGTGACAAAAGCTAATATTATGTAACAGCCAGAGGGGGTGAAGAGCAAAACTAGTTTCCATGCAGAGGGGCTATGCTCACTGACATGGCATTTTGACCGCTTACATTTTTTCCGAAGACCTAGCTGAAGAAAAATACTACTACAGCCAGGATGCTGCAAGGACAAGGTCAGTGAAAGGGAATTATCAGGGTCATAGAGGTCAAAGGTCAAGGTCACTTTGCAATTTTATTGGTCAAAAAGGTACAATTTCTACAATTAATGACCTATTTGTCTTAAATTGAGGTAAAATGGGTCAAATGGTCAAGGAAAACATCATATTATTGAAAAAGTTTAAAAAAAACTAGCCCAAAATACTTATTTTACAAATGGCAGGCTGTAAGTTTGGTAAAATCATGCTTGTGAACTGGTATACTGTTGCAGTTTCATTATGGCATTTTTTCAAAGTGACATTTAAGTTGCCGGATTGAATAGTAAATATTAAAATGGACTAATACGCATACATATATCCATCTGAAATGGCCCCTCTTATCAAGGTCAAGGTCATCAATAAGGTCAAGGGTCAATTCAGACAGCAAATCAACCCAAACTGACCCAAATGTTCTACTTTACAAAGTGGAGAGTGCAATATCATACAGATTTCCAAGTTGTTCTACACTGTTGCTCAATTGAAGGTCAATCTGTCAAAGGTCAATGTCATATTGGGTAATATTACAGTATCTTGTGCTATCTCTGAGTTCAACTAAGGCACATGACAATAAATGGGCATGTAAATATGGGTTTAACACGTAACACTTTTCAACTAAATTGCATTTAACTCCATAAAGTGACCACTACTGCGGTTTAGGCAAACTTGCGAAAGGGCCTTTTTTACCATATTTTGACAATCACAAGAACACATACTCCAAAAAATGCTCTAGCATAACAATAAAAAACACAAATGCTCTGATTTGGGAACCAATGAGTTTCCGATAAATGAAAGTATGCTTACAGTATAGCCTCATAGTGCAGAAATGCAACTCACATGCTTCAAGTCCAATATGTAGTGCAAAACTGAGCCAACCATCAACCCTACCTACTAATAAGGCTCTTTTTTGCAGTCTTAATGATTTTTGTTTTAAAAAAGTGGACTTTTTGAAAGCTCAAATCATTATTGGACTTGCTGAAATCAAAACAATGCATCAAAAACATATTACAGGTCACATACATAGCAGCCAAGGTATCCAACATAACAGGCCTGATGTTCTTCTTTAAGCCATAACCCATTTCAGACAAAGGACCAAGAAAATAATCTAATTCAAACCAATAAACATTTTAAAGCACATTTGTATTGTTTGTTTGCATCATTTACACCAAAGCTATTCTAGCGAACCCTTTAAACAACCCTACCCCCCTACACATATTACTGGTAAACTCATTGTACAGCAAAATAATGAAAAGGAAAAGTGAACATATTCATTTTCTTATATCTCTTTTATTACTAGAAAAGAGCCCACGCAAGCGCGGAAATATTTCATGATTGTCAATTTACCTTTATTTTGCATTTAAAAAAGCTGAAACTTGTATCCCCCTTTCATGTGTGTTAATTTTTCACAGCTTTATGAAATCTGAAACTTGTATTGGCGATTCTAGTCGCCGAAATGACCATGGGCCCAAATAGGTATGGGCCGAAATGACCCGAAACCGGCGAGTTTTAATTTTTTTTACAAAAGCTGATACTTGTAAACATGATTATGCTTATATCTTCTCATCTTGAAAATCACTAAAAATCTTCAGCGAGGTGACTTTTACTATATTTGTTTTCCTCCAAACAATGCCAAAAATCGCTCAAATCCAGGTTCTTATTTCTGAACAATGCACTTTTTTAAACAGATTTTATTGATAGCGTCATTGCCTACTGCGTCAAGTGGTACGACCAAGCCTATCAATGTAAGCTGTTTAGCGACCTTGAAACTTAGGATTATTGAGCGTGAGTCAGAGAAAGGTGTCTTGAACTTTCATAACTCTAGTTGCCATCAATGGTAGTAATTAACTATTTTATAGAAGTTCTGTTTGTTTTGTTACTGTTTTGTGAGTCCCCCCCCCCAAAAAAAGTCTGTACTTGTTTAAAGCTAGTGTCAATTTAAGTTTATACTAAGGTCTGCTGATTATTATAGTTTAGTGTTGTGTTGGTAACTGGTACTGTCCAAAAATAGGGACAATGTCGGAAAAATTAGTCTGCAATTTTCTAAGTGGTAGCTGCCCAAACCAATAAATGAGTGGTTTTCACACTCAAAATGCAAAGAAATACAATATTTAAGGAAATTTTTGTATACCAAATTATCTTCTTCAAAGGCAAACCTGGAAATGTCGTTACTTTTCGTGGTTAAAAAACAAACTTTTTCTCCTTATTTTTCTTCCAACTTCTGATTGGGAATTTTACTGTGCCAATTGGGAAAAAGGAGGTGTTTCGCCTTTGGGAGTGGGGCCGAATTTCGCCCCCCAAAATGGCCTGAAAAGGAACACTGATGCCGAAATGGTTTGGATTGATTGGTGTTTTACGTCCCGGTAAACAATTTTTCAGTCATGTTGAGACGGAGCCACTTCTTCCTGGGTATTATTAGTACTTTGGGAAGGTGAAAGTGCCTTTCTCAAGGACACTACACAGCGGTCGTGGGGTTCGAACTCGGGGCCTCTAGGTCCCGAGTCCGACGCTCTACCACTGAGCCACCGCGCCTCCATATGCCGAAATACACTTCCCTTTTTACGACCATTATAGGCGAAACGGAGCGGTCTGGGGCGAAGTATTTCGCCGATTTGCCCTCAAACTGGAACCCTGCTTGTACCTGAAAGCTAACATATAAAATTTGGGTTTGATTGGCCCATCAATTTCCGAGAAAAGCCAGTTTTAATTTTCATATACGTAAATGACCTTTAGCCAAGGTCAAGAAATGACCTCGGCCTTCAATACTCACAATTCTTCATTATTTCAGTTGGTTTCAGGTCAGAGGCTGAAATATTTGTGAAAAAATCAACAGCTTTCACTTTTTCCTGTAGAAAAGCCTAAGTTAACAAATTTGACCTTGTTGTAAAATTGGTCAAGGTCAACCGTAGGTCATCATTTGAACAAAGTATGATGGGCAGAGTCACCACTGCTACATACCAAGTTTCGTGGAAATTGGTTCACCGGTTCCGGGGAAGAAGATTTTTGAAGGGTTTTTACCATATATGGGCGTGGCGGCCATCTTGGTCATGTGACCCAGATGCAACAAACAAACTTTCGTTCCCCCTACCCAAAGAGGCTCCACATAAAATTTGTCTTTGATTGGTCAAATGGTTTCCGAGAAGAAGATGTTTGAAATTGTTGACGACAACGGACCATGGGCATCCTACCTATAAGCTGACATATGCTGCTAAGGTGAGCTAAAAACAAATTCAACCTCAAGCCCTCACCAGTAGCTTGCACCTGACCGTTCTAAGGTGGTGATTTTGGTGTAGTTCTTACTTGGTTATTTGCATACCTGTCAACTTTTTGAAATCTTAAAGAGTGAGATTGCGCGCGATGCCCTTAAAATGGTTATTTTCTGCTCGCATTTACCGCGCGGACCAATTTTACCAAATTTTTTAGGAGTGAGATTTATTTTTTTCTAAGAACCAAAAAGGGATTATTGGGCCGAAATGACCATGGGCCGAAATGACCCGGAACCGACGATTTTTTTTTTATTTTCTTTTTACAAAAGCTGATACTTGTAAATGCGGTTATGTTTATTTCTTCTCGTCAAGAAAATCACAGAAAAACTTCAGCGAGGCGCCTTTTACTAATAATATTTGATAGCGTCATTGCCTACCGTGATATAAGTGGTACGACCAAGCCAATCGATGTAAACAGTACATTATGCGCAGCGACCTTGACACTTAGGATTATTAAGCGCGTGTCGAAGAAAGGTGTGATGATTACCGCGACTAATAATCAGTTTTGATAAGGGATTATTTAAAATTACAGCCATATCTTTTTTTCTTTGGCGAGTTTGGCGGCGTTTTCCCCATTGTTGTTTATAATATGGGCGACTTGACACAGCATAATACACATATACATATGACATATACACAAAAATTCGGAACGCTTTGGTCATCTCCATTCAGTTTGTATTGGAAACCCAATCGATCTAAAAATAGTGACGCGTGACCATGAACGTGACATACACTAAATATAGAAACATTCGCCAGAGGGCGCAGTTCTTTAAGAAAACACACTTAATTCCAAAATTCTCTAAATCTATGCTAAATGAAAACTCATCCTAACCGAGATTATCAATGTAAGCAATATCTTAAAGTAACAGTAAAGAAATCAAGCATGAAAATGACCTCGATTTTTCAGTTTATGCGGTAATTCGTTTATTTAGTATTATAGATATATCAGAAATGCTTTAAATTTCACTCATATAAGCTTACAACGCCACTTTACAATATACTATACCAAAAAGATGCATGTGCTTTACCAGCATGAGTCAAATGTGGAGTTACCCCACCCACCCCCCTTAACAAGGCCAAAATTACTTGCTCCTAGATATGGGACATATAATACTTTCTTTACACATTAAATCAACTTCTTATCACATAAAAAGGTTCATTTGTGCAAAATAAAGCAATTTTTGCTAATTTAGGTGACAAAAGCTAATATTATGTAACAGCCAGAGGGGGTGAAGAGCAAAACTAGTTTCCATGCAGAGGGGCTATGCTCACTGACATGGCATTTTGACCGCTTACATTTTTTCCGAAGACCTAGCTGAAGAAAAATACTACTACAGCCAGGATGCTGCAAGGACAAGGTCAGTGAAAGGGAATTATCAGGGTCATAGAGGTCAAAGGTCAAGGTCACTTTGCAATTTTATTGGTCAAAAAGGTACAATTTCTACAATTAATGACCTATTTGTCTTAAATTGAGGTAAAATGGGTCAAATGGTCAAGGAAAACATCATATTATTGAAAAAGTTTAAAAAATACTAGCCCAAAATACTTATTTTACAAATGGCAGGCTGTAAGTTTGGTAAAATCATGCTTGTGAACTGGTATACTGTTGCAGTTTCATTATGGCATTTTTTCAAAGTGACATTTAAGTTGCCGGATTGAATAGTAAATATTAAAATGGACTAATACGCATACATATATCCATCTGAAATGGCCCCTCTTATCAAGGTCAAGGTCATCAATAAGGTCAAGGGTCAATTCAGACAGCAAATCAACCCAAACTGACCCAAATGTTCTACTTTACAAAGTGGAGAGTGCAATATCATACAGATTTCCAAGTTGTTCTACACTGTTGCTCAATTGAAAGGTCAATCTGTCAAAGGTCAATGTCATATTGGGTAATATGACAGTATCTTGTGCTATCTCTGAGTTCAACTAAGGCACATGACAATAAATGGGCATGTAAATATGGGTTTAACACATGTAACACTTTTCAACTAAATTGCATTTAACTCCATAAAGTGACCACTACTGCGGTTTAGGCAAACTTGCGAAAGGGCCTTTTTTACCATATTTTGACAATCACAAGAACACATACTCCAAAAAATGCTCTAGCATAACAATAAAAAACACAAATGCTCTGATTTGGGAACCAATGAGTTTCCGATAAATGAAAGTATGCTTACAGTATAGCCTCATAGTGCAGAAATGCAACTCACATGCTTCAAGTCCAATATGTAGTGCAAAACTGAGCCAACCATCAACCCTACCTACTAATAAGGCTCTTTTTTGCAGTCTTAATGATTTTTGTTTTAAAAAAGTGGACTTTTTGAAAGCTCAAATCATTATTGGACTTGCTAAAATCAAAACAATGCATCAAAAACATATTACAGGTCACATACATAGCAGCCAAGGTATCCAACATAACAGGCCTGATGTTCTTCTTTAAGCCATAACCCATTTCAGACAAAGGACCAAGAAAATAATCTAATTCAAACCAATAAACATTTTAAAGCACATTTGTATTGTTTGTTTGCATCATTTACACCAAAGCTATTCTAGGGAACCCTTTAAACAACCCTACCCCCCTACACATATTACTGGTAAACTCATTGTACAGCAAAATAATGAAAAGGAAAAGTGAACATATTCATTTTCTTATATCTCTTTTATTATATATCAGAAATGCTTTAAATTTCACTCATATAAGCTTACAACGCCACTTTACAATATACTATACCAAAAAGATGCATGTGCTTTACCAGCATGAGTCAAATGTGGAGTTACCCCACCCACCCCCTTAACAAGGCCAAAATTACTTGCTCCTAGATATGGGACATATAATACTTTCTTTACACATTAAATCAACTTCTAATCACATAAAAAGGTTCATTTGTGCACAATACAGCAATTTTTGCTAATTTCGGTGACAAAAGCTAATATTATGTAACAGCCAGAGGGGGTGAAGAGCAAAACTAGTTTCCATGCAGAGGGGCTATGCTCACTGACATGGCATTTTGACCGCTTACATTTTTTCCGAAGACCTAGCTGAAGAAAAATACTACTACAGCCAGGATGCTGCAAGGACAAGGTCAGTGAAAGGGAATTATCAGGGTCATAGAGGTCAAAGGTCAAGGTCACTTTGCAATTTTATTGGTCAAAAAGGTACAATTTCTACAATTAATGACCTATTTGTCTTAAATTGAGGTAAAATGGGTCAAATGGTCAAGGAAAACATCATATTATTGAAAAAGTTTAAAAAATACTAGCCCAAAATACTTATTTTACAAATGGCAGGCTGTAAGTTTGGTAAAATCATGCTTGTGAACTGGTATACTGTTGCAGTTTCATTATGGCATTTTTTCAAAGTGACATTTAAGTTGCCGGATTGAATAGTAAATATTAAAATGGACTAATACGCATACATATATCCATCTGAAATGGCCCCTCTTATCAAGGTCAAGGTCATCAATAAGGTCAAGGGTCAATTCAGACAGCAAATCAACCCAAACTGACCCAAATGTTCTACTTTACAAAGTGGAGAGTGCAATATCATACAGATTTCCAAGTTGTTCTACACTGTTGCTCAATTGAAAGGTCAATCTGTCAAAGGTCAATGTCATATTGGGTAATATGACAGTCTCTTGTGCTATCTCTGAGTTCAACTAAGGCACATGACAATAAATGGGCATGTAAATATGGGTTTAACACATGTAACACTTTTCAACTAAATTGCATTTAACTCCATAAAGTGACCACTACTGCTGTTTAGGCAAACTTGCGAAAGGGCCTTTTTTACCATATTTTGACAATCACAAGAACACATACTCCAAAAAATGCTCTAGCATAACAATAAAAAACACAAATGCTCTGATTTGGGAACCAATGAGTTTCCGATAAATGAAAGTATGCTTACAGTATAGCCTCATAGTGCAGAAATGCAACTCACATGCTTCAAGTCCAATATGTAGTGCAAAACTGAGCCAACCATCAACCCTACCTTCTAATAAGGCTCTTTTTTGCAGTCTTAATGATTTTTGTTTTAAAAAAGTGGACTTTTTGAAAGCTCAAATCATTATTGGACTTGCTGAAATCAAAACAATGCATCAAAAACATATTACAGGTCACATACATAGCAGCCAAGGTATCCAACATAACAGGCCTGATGTTCTTCTTTAAGCCATAACCCATTTCAGACAAAGGACCAAGAAAATAATCTAATTCAAACCAATAAACATTTTAAAGCACATTTATATTGTTTGTTTGCATCATTTACACCAAAGCTATTCTAGGGAACCCTTTAAACAACCCTACCCCCCTACACATATTACTGGTAAACTCATTGTACAGCAAAATAATGAAAAGGAAAAGTGAACATATTCATTTTCTTATATCTCTTTTATTATATATCAGAAATGCTTTAAATTTCACTCATATAAGCTTACAACGCCACTTTACAATATACTATACCAAAAAGATGCATGTGCTTTACCAGCATGAGTCAAATGTGGAGTTACCCCACCCACCCCCCTTAACAAGGCCAAAATTACTTGCTCCTAGATATGGGACATATAATACTTTCTTTACACATTAAATCAACTTCTAATCACATAAAAAGGTTCATTTGTGTAAAATAAAGCAATTTTTGCTAATTTAGGTGACAAAAGCTAACATTATGTAACAGCCAGAGGGGGTGAAGAGCAAAACTAGTTTCCATGCAGAGGGGCTATGCTCACTGACATGGCATTTTGACCGCTTACATTTTTTCCGAAGACCTAGCTGAAGAAAAATACTACTACAGCCAGGATGCTGCAAGGACAAGGTCAGTGAAAGGGAATTATCAGGGTCATAGAGGTCAAAGGTCAAGGTCACTTTGCAATTTTATTGGTCAAAAAGGTACAATTTCTACAATTAATGACCTATTTGTCTTAAATTGAGGTAAAATGGGTCAAATGGTCAAGGAAAACATCATATTATTGAAAAAGTTTAAAAAATACTAGCCCAAAATACTTATTTTACAAATGGCAGGCTGTAAGTTTGGTAAAATCATGCTTGTGAACTGGTATACTGTTGCAGTTTCATTATGGCATTTTTTCAAAGTGACATTTAAGTTGCCGGATTGAATAGTAAATATTAAAATGGACTAATACGCATACATATATCCATCTGAAATGGCCCCTCTTATCAAGGTCAAGGTCATCAATAAGGTCAAGGGTCAATTCAGACAGCAAATCAACCCAAACTGACCCAAATGTTCTACTTTACAAAGTGGAGAGTGCAATATCATACAGATTTCCAAGTTGTTCTACACTGTTGCTCAATTGAAAGGTCAATCTGTCAAAGGTCAATGTCATATTGGGTAATATGACAGTCTCTTGTGCTATCTCTGAGTTCAACTAAGGCACATGACAATAAATGGGCATGTAAATATGGGTTTAACACATGTAACACTTTTCAACTAAATTGCATTTAACTCCATAAAGTGACCACTACTGCGGTTTAGGCAAACTTGCGAAAGGGCCTTTTTTACCATATTTTGACAATCACAAGAACACATACTCCAAAAAATGCTCTAGCATAACAATAAAAAACACAAATGCTCTGATTTGGGAACCAATGAGTTTCCGATAAATGAAAGTATGCTTACAGTATAGCCTCATAGTGCAGAAATGCAACTCACATGCTTCAAGTCCAATATGTAGTGCAAAACTGAGCCAACCATCAACCCTACCTACTAATAAGGCTCTTTTTTGCAGTCTTAATGATTTTTGTTTTAAAAAAGTGGACTTTTTGAAAGCTCAAATCATTATTGGACTTGCTGAAATCAAAACAATGCATCAAAAACATATTACAGGTCACATACATAGCAGCCAAGGTATCCAACATAACAGGCCTGATGTTCTTCTTTAGGGCCCAGACCTGTAATTGTTTTTCCATAGACCTCCATTATAGCTTTTAAGTAGGCTGTGGTCCTCACAACTCTTCAATCACAATGAGGCTGTCATAGAGTTACAGATTGGACCTAGTTCAAACAAAAACCAAGAATGAGATACCCTGGTGACCGCCATGTTTTGCCACTTTTTTGCCCCTGAAGGTGGGCACCCTACATGAGAGGAAAATTCTACTGAAAAAAATACCAGAATGCAAGGTCCTTTTTTCTAAGCAACACCACTAAACTAAATCAACAAAAGCAATGAGATGTTGTTCCAAAAAGTACAGCAAAGATAGACCCGTCTAATAAATACAATATATTTCCTAGTTTTATTATTGACCAATCATGAAACACATTACAACTTAAAAATATTGTGCTGAGCTTCCACCCACCTTTTGAGCCAATCACTGCCCTTTTTACATTTACAGGTCTGTGACCTAAAGCCATAACCCATTTCAGACAAAGGACCAAGAAAATAATCTAATTCAAACCAATAAACATTTTAAAGCACATTTGTATTGTTTGTTTGCATCATTTACACCAAAGCTATTCTAGGGAACCCTTTAAACAACCCTATCCCCCTACACATATTACTGGTAAACTCATTGTACAGCAAAATAATGAAAAGGAAAAGTGAACATATTCATTTTCTTATATCTCTTTTATTTTATATCAGAAATGCTTTAAATTTCACTCATATAAGCTTACAACGCCACTTTACAATATACTATACCAAAAAGATGCATGTGCTTTACCAGCATGAGTCAAATGTGGAGTTACCCCACCCACCCCCCTTAACAAGGCCAAAATTACTTGCTCCTAGATATGGGACATATAATACTTTCTTTACACATTAAATCAACTTCTAATCACATAAAAAGGTTCATTTGTGCAAAATAAAGCAATTTTTGCTAATTTAGGTGACAAAAGCTAATATTATGTAACAGCCAGAGGGGGTGAAGAGCAAAACTAGTTTCCATGCAGAGGGGCTATGCTCACTGACATGGCATTTTGACCGCTTACATTTTTTCCGAAGACCTAGCTGAAGAAAAATACTACTACAGCCAGGATGCTGCAAGGACAAGGTCAGTGAAAGGGAATTATCAGGGTCATAGAGGTCAAAGGTCAAGGTCACTTTGCAATTTTATTGGTCAAAAAGGTACAATTTCTACAATTAATGACCTATTTGTCTTAAATTGAGGTAAAATGGGTCAAATGGTCAAGGAAAACATCATATTATTGAAAAAGTTTAAAAAATACTAGCCCAAAATACTTATTTTACAAATGGCAGGCTGTAAGTTTGGTAAAATCATGCTTGTGAACTGGTATACTGTTGCAGTTTCATTATGGCATTTTTTCAAAGTGACATTTAAGTTGCCGGATTGAATAGTAAATATTAAAATGGACTAATACGCATACATATATCCATCTGAAATGGCCCCTCTTATCAAGGTCAAGGTCATCAATAAGGTCAAGGGTCAATTCAGACAGCAAATCAACCCAAACTGACCCAAATGTTCTACTTTACAAAGTGGAGAGTGCAATATCATACAGATTTCCAAGTTGTTCTACACTGTTGCTCAATTGAAAGGTCAATCTGTCAAAGGTCAATGTCATATTGGGTAATATGACAGTCTCTTGTGCTATCTCTGAGTTCAACTAAGGCACATGACAATAAATGGGCATGTAAATATGGGTTTAACACATGTAACACTTTTCAACTAAATTGCATTTAACTCCATAAAGTGACCACTACTGCGGTTTAGGCAAACTTGCGAAAGGGCCTTTTTTACCATATTTTGACAATCACAAGAACACATACTCCAAAAAATGCTCTAGCATAACAATAAAAAACACAAATGCTCTGATTTGGGAACCAATGAGTTTCCGATAAATGAAAGTATGCTTACAGTATAGCCTCATAGTGCAGAAATGCAACTCACATGCTTCAAGTCCAATATGTAGTGCAAAACTGAGCCAACCATCAACCCTACCTACTAATAAGGCTCTTTTTTGCAGTCTTAATGATTTTTGTTTTAAAAAAGTGGACTTTTTGAAAGCTCAAATCATTATTGGACTTACTGAAATCAAAACAATGCATCAAAAACATATTAACGGTCACATACATAGCAGCCAAGGTATCCAACATAACAGGCCTGATGTTCTTCTTTAGGGCCCAGACCTGTAATTGTTTTTCCATAGAACTCCATTATAGCTTTTAAGTAGGCTGTGGTCCTCACAACTCTTCAATCACAATGAGGCTGCCATAGAGTTACAGATTGGACCTAGTTCAAACAAAAACCAAGAATGAGATACCCTGGTGACCGCCATGTTTTGCCACTTTTTTGCCCCTGAAGGTGGGCACCCTACATGAGAGGAAAATTCTACTGAAAATAATACCAGAATGCAAGGTCCTTTTTTCTAAGCAACACCACTAAACTAAATCAACAAAAGCAATGAGATGTTGTTCCAAAAAGTACAGCAAAGATAGACCCGTCTAATAAATACAATATATTTCCTAGTTTTATTATTGACCAATCATGAAACACATTACAACTTAAAAATATTGTGCTGAGCTTCCACCCACCTTTTGAGCCAATCACTGCCCTTTTTACATTTACAGGTCTGTGACCTAAAGCCATAACCCATTTCAGACAAAGGACCAAGAAAATAATCTAATTCAAACCAATAAACATTTTAAAGCACATTTGTATTGTTTGTTTGCATCATTTACACCAAAGCTATTCTAGGGAACCCTTTAAACAACCCTACCCCCCTACACATATTACTGGTAAACTCATTGTACAGCAAAATAATGAAAAGGAAAAGTGAACATATTCATTTTCTTATATCTCTTTTATTTTATATCAGAAATGCTTTAAATTTCACTCATATAAGCTTACAACGCCACTTTACAATATACTATACCAAAAAGATGCATGTGCTTTACCAGCATGAGTCAAATGTGGAGTTACCCCACCCACCCCCCTTAACAAGGCCAAAATTACTTGCTCCTAGATATGGGACATATAATACTTTCTTTACACATTAAATCAACTTCTAATCACATAAAAAGGTTCATTTGTGCAAAATAAAGCAATTTTTGCTAATTTAGGTGACAAAAGCTAATATTATGTAACAGCCAGAGGGGGTGAAGAGCAAAACTAGTTTCCATGCAGAGGGGCTATGCTCACTGACATGGCATTTTGACCGCTTACATTTTTTCTGAAGACCTAGCTGAAGAAAAATACTACTACAGCCAGGATGCTGCAAGGACAAGGTCAGTGAAAGGGAATTATCAGGGTCATAGAGGTCAAAGGTCAAGGTCACTTTGCAATTTTATTGGTCAAAAAGGTACAATTTCTACAATTAATGACCTATTTGTCTTAAATTGAGGTAAAATGGGTCAAATGGTCAAGGAAAACATCATATTATTGAAAAAGTTTAAAAAATACTAGCCCAAAATACTTATTTTACAAATGGCAGGCTGTAAGTTTGGTAAAATCATGCTTGTGAACTGGTATACTGTTGCAGTTTCATTATGGCATTTTTTCAAAGTGACATTTAAGTTGCCGGATTGAATAGTAAATATTAAAATGGACTAATACGCATACATATATCCATCTGAAATGGCCCCTCTTATCAAGGTCAAGGTCATCAATAAGGTCAAGGGTCAATTCAGACAGCAAATCAACCCAAACTGACCCAAATGTTCTACTTTACAAAGTGGAGAGTGCAATATCATACAGATTTCCAAGTTGTTCTACACTGTTGCTCAATTGAAAGGTCAATCTGTCAAAGGTCAATGTCATATTGGGTAATATGACAGTCTCTTGTGCTATCTCTGAGTTCAACTAAGGCACATGACAATAAATGGGCATGTAAATATGGGTTTAACACATGTAACACTTTTCAACTAAATTGCATTTAACTCCATAAAGTGACCACTACTGCGGTTTAGGCAAACTTGCGAAAGGGCCTTTTTTACCATATTTTGACAATCACAAGAACACATACTCCAAAAAATGCTCTAGCATAACAATAAAAAACACAAATGCTCTGATTTGGGAACCAATGAGTTTCCGATAAATGAAAGTATGCTTACAGTATAGCCTCATAGTGCAGAAATGCAACTCACATGCTTCAAGTCCAATATGTAGTGCAAAACTGAGCCAACCATCAACCCTACCTACTAATAAGGCTCTTTTTTGCAGTCTTAATGATTTTTGTTTTAAAAAAGTGGACTTTTTGAAAGCTCAAATCATTATTGGACTTGCTGAAATCAAAACAATGCATCAAAAACATATTACAGGTCACATACATAGCAGCCAAGGTATCCAACATAACAGGCCTGATGTTCTTCTTTAGGGCCCAGACCTGTAATTGTTTTTCCATAGACCTCCATTATAGCTTTTAAGTAGGCTGTGGTCCTCACAACTCTTCAATCACAATGAGGCTGTCATAGAGTTACAGATTGGACCTAGTTCAAACAAAAACCAAGAATGAGATACCCTGGTGACCGCCATGTTTTGCCACTTTTTTGCCCCTGAAGGTGGGCACCCTACATGAGAGGAAAATTCTACTGAAAAAAATACCAGAATGCAAGGTCCTTTTTTCTAAGCAACACCACTAAACTAAATCAACAAAAGCAATGAGATCTTGTTCCAAAAAGTACAGCAAAGATACACCCGTCTAATAAATACAATATATTTCCTAGTTTTATTATTGACCAATCATGAAACACATTACAACTTAAAAATATTGTGCTGAGCTTCCACCCACCTTTTGAGCCAATCACTGCCCTTTTTACATTTACAGGTCTGTGACCTAAAGCCATAACCCATTTCAGACAAAGGACCAAGAAAATAATCTAATTCAAACCAATAAACATTTTAAAGCACATTTGTATTGTTTGTTTGCATCATTTACACCAAAGCTATTCTAGGGAACCCTTTAAACAACCCTACCCCCCTACACATGTTACTGGTAAACTCATTGTACAGCAAAATAATGAAAAGGAAAAGTGAACATATTTATTTTCTTATATCTCTTTTATTATATATCAGAAATGCTTTAAATTTCACTCATATAAGCTTACAACGCCACTTTACAATATACTATACCAAAAAGATGCATGTGCTTTACCAGCATGAGTCAAATGTGGAGTTACCCCACCCACCCCCCTTAACAAGGCCAAAATTACTTGCTCCTAGATATGGGACATATAATACTTTCTTTACACATTAAATCAACTTCTAATCACATAAAAAGGTTCATTTGTGCAAAATAAAGCAATTTTTGCTAATTTAGGTGACAAAAGCTAATATTATGTAACAGCCAGAGGGGGTGAAGAGCAAAACTAGTTTCCATGCAGAGGGGCTATGCTCACTGACATGGCATTTTGACCGCTTACATTTTTTCCGAAGACCTAGCTGAAGAAAAATACTACTACAGCCAGGATGCTGCAAGGACAAGGTCAGTGAAAGGGAATTATCAGGGTCATAGAGGTCAAAGGTCAAGGTCACTTTGCAATTTTATTGGTCAAAAAGGTACAATTTCTACAATTAATGACCTATTTGTCTTAAATTGAGGTAAAATGGGTCAAATGGTCAAGGAAAACATCATATTATTGAAAAAGTTTAAAAAATACTAGCCCAAAATACTTATTTTACAAATGGCAGGCTGTAAGTTTGGTAAAATCATGCTTGTGAACTGGTATACTGTTGCAGTTTCATTATGGCATTTTTTCAAAGTGACATTTAAGTTGCCGGATTGAATAGTAAATATTAAAATGGACTAATACGCATACATATATCCATCTGAAATGGCCCCTCTTATCAAGGTCAAGGTCATCAATAAGGTCAAGGGTCAATTCAGACAGCAAATCAACCCAAACTGACCCAAATGTTCTACTTTACAAAGTGGAGAGTGCAATATCATACAGATTTCCAAGTTGTTCTACACTGTTGCTCAATTGAAAGGTCAATCTGTCAAAGGTCAATGTCATATTGGGTAATATGACAGTCTCTTGTGCTATCTCTGAGTTCAACTAAGGCACATGACAATAAATGGGCATGTAAATATGGGTTTAACACATGTAACACTTTTCAACTAAATTGCATTTAACTCCATAAAGTGACCACTACTGCGGTTTAGGCAAACTTGCGAAAGGGCCTTTTTTACCATATTTTGACAATCACAAGAACACATACTCCAAAAAATGCTCTAGCATAACAATAAAAAACACAAATGCTCTGATTTGGGAACCAATGAGTTTCCGATAAATGAAAGTATGCTTACAGTATAGCCTCATAGTGCAGAAATGCAACTCACATGCTTCAAGTCCAATATGTAGTGCAAAACTGAGCCAACCATCAACCCTACCTACTAATAAGGCTCTTTTTTGCAGTCTTAATGATTTTTGTTTTAAAAAAGTGGACTTTTTGAAAGCTCAAATCATTATTGGACTTACTGAAATCAAAACAATGCATCAAAAACATATTAACGGTCACATACATAGCAGCCAAGGTATCCAACATAACAGGCCTGATGTTCTTCTTTAGGGCCCAGACCTGTAATTGTTTTTCCATAGAACTCCATTATAGCTTTTAAGTAGGCTGTGGTCCTCACAACTCTTCAATCACAATGAGGCTGCCATAGAGTTACAGATTGGACCTAGTTCAAACAAAAACCAAGAATGAGATACCCTGGTGACCGCCATGTTTTGCCACTTTTTTGCCCCTGAAGGTGGGCACCCTACATGAGAGGAAAATTCTACTGAAAAAAATACCAGAATGCAAGGTCCTTTTTTCTAAGCAACACCACTAAACTAAATCAACAAAAGCAATGAGATGTTGTTCCAAAAAGTACAGCAAAGAAAGACCCGTCTAATAAATACAATATATTTCCTAGTTTTATTATTGACCAATCATGAAACACATTACAACTTAAAAATATTGTGCTGAGCTTCCACCCACCTTTTGAGCCAATCACTGCCCTTTTTACATTTACAGGTCTGTGACCTAAAGCCATAACCCATTTCAGACAAAGGACCAAGAAAATAATCTAATTCAAACCAATAAACATTTTAAAGCACATTTGTATTGTTTGTTTGCATCATTTACACCAAAGCTATTCTAGGGAACCCTTTAAACAACCCTACCCCCCTACACATATTACTGGTAAACTCATTGTACAGCAAAATAATGAAAAGGAAAAGTGAACATATTCATTTTCTTATATCTCTTTTATTATATATCAGAAATGCTTTAAATTTCACGCATATAAGCTTACAACGCCACTTTACAATATACTATACCAAAAAGATGCATGTGCTTTACCAGCATGAGTCAAATGTGGAGTTACCCCACCCACCCCCCTTAACAAGGCCAAAATTACTTGCTCCTAGATATGGGACATATAATACTTTCTTTACACATTAAATCAACTTCTAATCACACAAAAAGGTTCATTTGTGCAAAATAAAGCAATTTTTGCTAATTTAGGTGACAAAAGCTAATATTATGTAACAGCCAGAGGGGGTGAAGAGCAAAACTAGTTTCCATGCAGAGGGGCTATGCTCACTGACATGGCATTTTGACCGCTTACATTTTTTCCGAAGACCTAGCTGAAGAAAAATACTACTACAGCCAGGATGCTGCAAGGACAAGGTCAGTGAAAGGGAATTATCAGGGTCATAGAGGTCAAAGGTCAAGGTCACTTTGCAATTTTATTGGTCAAAAAGGTACAATTTCTACAATTAATGACCTATTTGTCTTAAATTGAGGTAAAATGGGTCAAATGGTCAAGGAAAACATCATATTATTGAAAAAGTTTAAAAAATACTAGCCCAAAATACTTATTTTACAAATGGCAGGCTGTAAGTTTGGTAAAATCATGCTTGTGAACTGGTATACTGTTGCAGTTTCATTATGGCATTTTTTCAAAGTGACATTTAAGTTGCCGGATTGAATAGTAAATATTAAAATGGACTAATACGCATACATATATCCATCTGAAATGGCCCCTCTTATCAAGGTCAAGGTCATCAATAAGGTCAAGGGTCAATTCAGACAGCAAATCAACCCAAACTGACCCAAATGTTCTACTTTACAAAGTGGAGAGTGCAATATCATACAGATTTCCAAGTTGTTCTACACTGTTGCTCAATTGAAAGGTCAATCTGTCAAAGGTCAATGTCATATTGGGTAATATGACAGTCTCTTGTGCTATCTCTGAGTTCAACTAAGGCACATGACAATAAATGGGCATGTAAATATGGGTTTAACACATGTAACACTTTTCAACTAAATTGCATTTAACTCCATAAAGGGACCACTACTGCGGTTTAGGCAAACTTGCGAAAGGGCCTTTTTTACCATATTTTGACAATCACAAGAACACATACTCCAAAAAATGCTCTAGCATAACAATAAAAAACGTAAATGCTCTGATTTGGGAACCAATGAGTTTCCGATAAATGAAAGTATGCTTACAGTAAAGCCTCATAGTGCAGAAATGCAACTCACATGCTTCAAGTCCAATATGTAGTGCAAAACTGAGCCAACCATCAACCCTACCTACTAATAAGGCTCTTTTTTGCAGTCTTAATGATTTTTGTTTTAAAAAAAGTGGACTTTTTGAAAGCTCAAATCATAATTGGACTTGCTGAAATCAAAACAATGCATCAAAAACATATTACAGGTCACATACATAGCAGCCAAGGTATCCAACATAACAGGCCTGATGTTCTTCTTTAAGCCATAACCCATTTCAGACAAAGGACCAAGAAAATAATCTAATTCAAACCAATAAACATTTTAAAGCACATTTGTATTGTTTGTTTGCATCATTTACACCAAAGCTATTCTAGGGAACCCTTTAAACAACCCTACCCCCCTACACATATTACTGGTAAACTCATTGTACAGCAAAATAATGAAAAGGAAAAGTGAACATATTCATTTTCTTATATCTCTTTTATTATATATCAGAAGTGCTTTAAATTTCACTCATATAAGCTTACAACGCCACTTTACAATATACTATACCAAAAAGATGCATGTGCTTTACCAGCATGAGTCAAATGTGGAGTTACCCCACCCACCCCCCTTAACAAGGCCAAAATTACTTGCTCCTAGATATGGGACATATAATACTTTCTTTACACATTAAATCAACTTCTAATCACATAAAAAGGTTCATTTGTGCAAAATAAAGCAATTTTTGCTAATTTAGGTGACAAAAGCTAATATTATGTAACAGCCAGAGGGGGTGAAGAGCAAAACTAGTTTCCATGCAGAGGGGCTATGCTCACTGACATGGCATTTTGACCGCTTACATTTTTTCCGAAGACCTAGCTGAAGAAAAATACTACTACAGCCAGGATGCTGCAAGGACAAGGTCAGTGAAAGGGAATTATCAGGGTCATAGAGGTCAAAGGTCAAGGTCACTTTGCAATTTTATTGGTCAAAAAGGTACAATTTCTACAATTAATGACCTATTTGTCTTAAATTGAGGTAAAATGGGTCAAATGGTCAAGGAAAACATCATATTATTGAAAAAGTTTAAAAAATACTAGCCCAAAATACTTATTTTACAAATGGCAGGCTGTAAGTTTGGTAAAATCATGCTTGTGAACTGGTATACTGTTGCAGTTTCATTATGGCATTTTTTCAAAGTGACATTTAAGTTGCCGGATTGAATAGTAAATATTAAAATGGACTAATACGCATACATATATCCATCTGAAATGGCCCCTCTTATCAAGGTCAAGGTCATCAATAAGGTCAAGGGTCAATTCAGACAGCAAATCAACCCAAACTGACCCAAATGTTCTACTTTACAAAGTGGAGAGTGCAATATCATACAGATTTCCAAGTTGTTCTACACTGTTGCTCAATTGAAAGGTCAATCTGTCAAAGGTCAATGTCATATTGGGTAATATGACAGTCTCTTGTGCTATCTCTGAGTTCAACTAAGGCACATGACAATAAATGGGCATGTAAATATGGGTTTAACACATGTAACACTTTTCAACTAAATTGCATTTAACTCCATAAAGTGACCACTACTGCGGTTTAGGCAAACTTGCGAAAGGGCCTTTTTTACCATATTTTGACAATCACAAGAACACATACTCCAAAAAATGCTCTAGCATAACAATAAAAAACACAAATGCTCTGATTTGGGAACCAATGAGTTTCCGATAAATGAAAGTATGCTTACAGTATAGCCTCATAGTGCAGAAATGCAACTCACATGCTTCAAGTCCAATATGTAGTGCAAAACTGAGCCAACCATCAACCCTACCTACTAATAAGGCTCTTTTTTGCAGTCTTAATGATTTTTGTTTTAAAAAAGTGGACTTTTTGAAAGCTCAAATCATTATTGGACTTACTGAAATCAAAACAATGCATCAAAAACATATTAACGGTCACATACATAGCAGCCAAGGTATCCAACATAACAGGCCTGATGTTCTTCTTTAGGGCCCAGACCTGTAATTGTTTTTCCATAGAACTCCATTATAGCTTTTAAGTAGGCTGTGGTCCTCACAACTCTTCAATCACAATGAGGCTGCCATAGAGTTACAGATTGGACCTAGTTCAAACAAAAACCAAGAATGAGATACCCTGGTGACCGCCATGTTTTGCCACTTTTTTGCCCCTGAAGGTGGGCACCCTACACGAGAGGAAAATTCTACTGAAAAAAATACCAGAATGCAAGGTCCTTTTTTCTAAGCAACACCACTAAACTAAATCAACAAAAGCAATGAGATGTTGTTCCAAAAAGTACAGCAAAGATAGACCCGTCTAATAAATACAATATATTTCCTAGTTTTATTATTGACCAATCATGAAACACATTACAACTTAAAAATATTGTGCTGAGCTTCCACCCACCTTTTGAGCCAATCACTGCCCTTTTTACATTTACAGGTCTGTGACCTAAAGCCATAACCCATTTCAGACAAAGGACCAAGAAAATAATCTAATTCAAACCAATAAACATTTTAAAGCACATTTGTATTGTTTGTTTGCATCATTTACACCAAAGCTATTCTAGGGAACCCTTTAAACAACCCTACCCCCCTACACATATTACTGGTAAACTCATTGTACAGCAAAATAATGAAAAGGAAAAGTGAACATATTCATTTTCTTATATCTCTTTTATTATATATCAGAAATGCTTTAAATTTCACGCATATAAGCTTACAACGCCACTTTACAATATACTATACCAAAAAGATGCATGTGCTTTACCAGCATGAGTCAAATGTGGAGTTACCCCACCCACCCCCCTTAACAAGGCCAAAATTACTTGCTCCTAGATATGGGACATATAATACTTTCTTTACACATTAAATCAACTTCTAATCACACAAAAAGGTTCATTTGTGCAAAATAAAGCAATTTTTGCTAATTTAGGTGACAAAAGCTAATATTATGTAACAGCCAGAGGGGGTGAAGAGCAAAACTAGTTTCCATGCAGAGGGGCTATGCTCACTGACATGGCATTTTGACCGCTTACATTTTTTCCGAAGACCTAGCTGAAGAAAAATACTACTACAGCCAGGATGCTGCAAGGACAAGGTCAGTGAAAGGGAATTATCAGGGTCATAGAGGTCAAAGGTCAAGGTCACTTTGCAATTTTATTGGTCAAAAAGGTACAATTTCTACAATTAATGACCTATTTGTCTTAAATTGAGGTAAAATGGGTCAAATGGTCAAGGAAAACATCATATTATTGAAAAAGTTTAAAAAATACTAGCCCAAAATACTTATTTTACAAATGGCAGGCTGTAAGTTTGGTAAAATCATGCTTGTGAACTGGTATACTGTTGCAGTTTCATTATGGCATTTTTTCAAAGTGACATTTAAGTTGCTGGATTGAATAGTAAATATTAAAATGGACTAATACGCATACATATATCCATCTGAAATGGCCCCTCTTATCAAGGTCAAGGTCATCAATAAGGTCAAGGGTCAATTCAGACAGCAAATCAACCCAAACTGACCCAAATGTTCAACTTTACAAAGTGGAGAGTGCAATATCATACAGATTTCCAAGCTGTTCTACACTGTTGCTCAATTGAAAGGTCAATCTGTCAAAGGTCAATGTCATATTGGGTAATATGACAGTCTCTTGTGCTATCTCTGAGTTCAACTAAGGCACATGACAATAAATGGGCATGTAAATATGGGTTTAACACATGTAACACTTTTCAACTAAATTGCATTTAACTCCATAAAGGGACCACTACTGCGGTTTAGGCAAACTTGCGAAAGGGCCTTTTTTACCATATTTTGACAATCACAAGAACACATACTCCAAAAAATGCTCTAGCATAACAATAAAAAACGTAAATGCTCTGATTTGGGAACCAATGAGTTTCCGATAAATGAAAGTATGCTTACAGTAAAGCCTCATAGTGCAGAAATGCAACTCACATGCTTCAAGTCCAATATGTAGTGCAAAACTGAGCCAACCATCAACCCTACCTACTAATAAGGCTCTTTTTTGCAGTCTTAATGATTTTTGTTTTAAAAAAGTGGACTTTTTGAAAGCTCAAATCATAATTGGACTTGCTGAAATCAAAACAATGCATCAAAAACATATTACAGGTCACATACATAGCAGCCAAGGTATCCAACATAACAGGCCTGATGTTCTTCTTTAAGCCATAACCCATTTCAGACAAAGGACCAAGAAAATAATCTAATTCAAACCAATAAACATTTTAAAGCACATTTGTATTGTTTGTTTGCATCATTTACACCAAAGCTATTCTAGGGAACCCTTTAAACAACCCTACCCCCCTACACATATTACTGGTAAACTCATTGTACAGCAAAATAATGAAAAGGAAAAGTGAACATATTCATTTTCTTATATCTCTTTTATTATATATCAGAAATGCTTTAAATTTCACTCATATAAGCTTACAACGCCACTTTACAATATACTATACCAAAAAGATGCATGTGCTTTACCAGCATGAGTCAAATGTGGAGTTACCCCACTCACCCCCCTTAACAAGGCCAAAATTACTTGCTCCTAGATATGGGACATATAATACTTTCTTTACACATTAAATCAACTTCTAATCACATAAAAAGGTTCATTTGTGCAAAATAAAGCAATTTTTGCTAATTTAGGTGACAAAAGCTAATATTATGTAACAGCCAGAGGGGGTGAAGAGCAAAACTAGTTTCCATGCAGAGGGGCTATGCTCACTGACATGGCATTTTGACCGCTTACATTTTTTCCGAAGACCTAGCTGAAGAAAAATACTACTACAGCCAGGATGCTGCAAGGACAAGGTCAGTGAAAGGGAATTATCAGGGTCATAGAGGTCAAAGGTCAAGGTCACTTTGCAATTTTATTGGTCAAAAAGGTACAATTTCTACAATTAATGACCTATTTGTCTTAAATTGAGGTAAAATGGGTCAAATGGTCAAGGAAAACATCATATTATTGAAAAAGTTTAAAAAATACTAGCCCAAAATACTTATTTTACAAATGGCAGGCTGTAAGTTTGGTAAAATCATGCTTGTGAACTGGTATACTGTTGCAGTTTCATTATGGCATTTTTTCAAAGTGACATTTAAGTTGCCGGATTGAATAGTAAATATTAAAATGGACTAATACGCATACATATATCCATCTGAAATGGCCCCTCTTATCAAGGTCAAGGTCATCAATAAGGTCAAGGGTCAATTCAGACAGCAAATCAACCCAAACTGACCCAAATGTTCTACTTTACAAAGTGGAGAGTGCAATATCATACAGATTTCCAAGTTGTTCTACACTGTTGCTCAATTGAAAGGTCAATCTGTCAAAGGTCAATGTCATATTGGGTAATATGACAGTCTCTTGTGCTATCTCTGAGTTCAACTAAGGCACATGACAATAAATGGGCATGTAAATATGGGTTTAACACATGTAACACTTTTCAACTAAATTGCATTTAACTCCATAAAGTGACCACTACTGCGGTTTAGGCAAACTTGCGAAAGGGCCTTTTTTACCATATTTTGACAACCACAAGAACACATACTCCAAAAAATGCTCTAGCATAACAATAAAAAACACAAATGCTCTGATTTGGGAACCAATGAGTTTCCGATAAATGAAAGTATGCTTACAGTATAGCCTCATAGTGCAGAAATGCAACTCACATGCTTCAAGTCCAATATGTAGTGCAAAACTGAGCCAACCATCAACCCTACCTACTAATAAGGCTCTTTTTTGCAGTCTTAATGATTTTTGTTTTAAAAAAGTGGACTTTTTGAAAGCTCAAATCATTATTGGACTTACTGAAATCAAAACAATGCATCAAAAACATATTAACGGTCACATACATAGCAGCCAAGGTATCCAACATAACAGGTCTGATGTTCTTCTTTAGGGCCCAGACCTGTAATTGTTTTTCCATAGAACTCCATTATAGCTTTTAAGTAGGCTGTGGTCCTCACAACTCTTCAATCACAATGAGGCTGCCATAGAGTTACAGATTGGACCTAGTTCAAACAAAAACCAAGAATGAGATACCCTGGTGACCGCCATGTTTTGCCACTTTTTTGCCCCTGAAGGTGGGCACCCTACATGAGAGGAAAATTCTACTGAAAAAAATACCAGAATGCAAGGTCCTTTTTTCTAAGCAACACCACTAAACTAAATCAACAAAAGCAATGAGATAATGTTCCAAAAAGTACAGCAAAGATAGACCCGTCTAATAAATACAATATATTTCCTAGTTTTATTATTGACCAATCATGAAACACATTACAACTTAAAAATATTGTGCTGAGCTTCCACCCACCTTTTGAGCCAATCACTGCCCTTTTTACATTTACAGGTCTGTGACCTAAAGCCATAACCCATTTCAGACAAAGGACCAAGAAAATAATCTAATTCAAACCAATAAACATTTTAAAGCACATTTGTATTGTTTGTTTGCATCATTTACACCAAAGCTATTCTAGGGAACCCTTTAAACAACCCTACCCCCCTACACATATTACTGGTAAACTCATTGTACAGCAAAATAATGAAAAGGAAAAGTGAACATATTCATTTTCTTATATCTCTTTTATTATATATCAAAAATGCTTTAAATTTCACGCATATAAGCTTACAACGCCACTTTACAATATACTATACCAAAAAGATGCATGTGCTTTACCAGCATGAGTCAAATGTGGAGTTACCCCACCCACCCCCCTTAACAAGGCCAAAATTACTTGCTCCTAGATATGGGACATATAATACTTTCTTTACACATTAAATCAACTTCTAATCACACAAAAAGGTTCATTTGTGCAAAATAAAGCAATTTTTGCTAATTTAGGTGACAAAAGCTAATATTATGTAACAGCCAGAGGGGGTGAAGAGCAAAACTAGTTTCCATGCAGAGGGGCTATGCTCACTGACATGGCATTTTGACCGCTTACATTTTTTCCGAAGACCTAGCTGAAGAAAAATACTACTACAGCCAGGATGCTGCAAGGACAAGGTCAGTGAAAGGGAATTATCAGGGTCATAGAGGTCAAAGGTCAAGGTCACTTTGCAATTTTATTGGTCAAAAAGGTACAATTTCTACAATTAATGACCTATTTGTCTTAAATTGAGGTAAAATGGGTCAAATGGTCAAGGAAAACATCATATTATTGAAAAAGTTTAAAAAATACTAGCCCAAAATACTTATTTTACAAATGGCAGGCTGTAAGTTTGGTAAAATCATGCTTGTGAACTGGTATACTGTTGCAGTTTCATTATGGCATTTTTTCAAAGTGACATTTAAGTTGCCGGATTGAATAGTAAATATTAAAATGGACTAATACGCATACATATATCCATCTGAAATGGCCCCTCTTATCAAGGTCAAGGTCATCAATAAGATCAAGGGTCAATTCAGACAGCAAATCAACCCAAACTGACCCAAATGTTCAACTTTACAAAGTGGAGAGTGCAATATCATACAGATTTCCAAGCTGTTCTACACTGTTGCTCAATTGAAAGGTCAATCTGTCAAAGGTCAATGTCATATTGGGTAATATGACAGTCTCTTGTGCTATCTCTGAGTTCAACTAAGGCACATGACAATAAATGGGCATGTAAATATGGGTTTAACACATGTAACACTTTTCAACTAAATTGCATTTAACTCCATAAAGGGACCACTACTGCGGTTTAGGCAAACTTGCGAAAGGGCCTTTTTTACCATATTTTGACAATCACAAGAACACATACTCCAAAAAATGCTCTAGCATAACAATAAAAAACGTAAATGCTCTGATTTGGGAACCAATGAGTTTCCGATAAATGAAAGTATGCTTACAGTAAAGCCTCATAGTGCAGAAATGCAACTCACATGCTTCAAGTCCAATATGTAGTGCAAAACTGAGCCAACCATCAACCCTACCTACTAATAAGGCTCTTTTTTGCAGTCTTAATGATTTTTGTTTTAAAAAAGTGGACTTTTTGAAAGCTCAAATCATAATTGGACTTGCTGAAATCAAAACAATGCATCAAAAACATATTACAGGTCACATACATAGCAGCCAAGGTATCCAACATAACAGGCCTGATGTTCTTCTTTAAGCCATAACCCATTTCAGACAAAGGACCAAGAAAATAATCTGATTCAAACCAATAAACATTTTAAAGCACATTTGTATTGTTTGTTTGCATCATTTACACCAAAGCTATTCTAGGGAACCCTTTAAACAACCCTACCCCCCTACACATATTACTGGTAAACTCATTGTACAGCAAAATAATGAAAAGGAAAAGTGAACATATTCATTTTCTTATATCTCTTTTATTATATATCAGAAGTGCTTTAAATTTCACTCATATAAGCTTACAACGCCACTTTACAATATACTATACCAAAAAGATGCATGTGCTTTGCCAGCATGAGTCAAATGTGGAGTTACCCCACCCACCCCCCTTAACAAGGCCAAAATTACTTGCTCCTAGATATGGGACATATAATACTTTCTTTACACATTAAATCAACTTCTAATCACATAAAAAGGTTCATTTGTGCAAAATAAAGCAATTTTTGCTAATTTAGGTGACAAAAGCTAATATTATGTAACAGCCAGAGGGGGTGAAGAGCAAAACTAGTTTCCATGCAGAGGGGCTATGCTCACTGACATGGCATTTTGACCGCTTACATTTTTTCCGAAGACCTAGCTGAAGAAAAATACTACTACAGCCAGGATGCTGCAAGGACAAGGTCAGTGAAAGGGAATTATCAGGGTCATAGAGGTCAAAGGTCAAGGTCACTTTGCAATTTTATTGGTCAAAAAGGTACAGTTTCTACAATTAATGACCTATTTGTCTTAAATTGGGGTAAAATGGGTCAAATGGTCAAGGAAAACATCATATTATTGAAAAAGTTTAAAAAATACTAGCCCAAAATACTTATTTTACAAATGGCAGGCTGTAAGTTTGGTAAAATCATGCTTGTGAACTGGTATACTGTTGCAGTTTCATTATGGCATTTTTTCAAAGTGACATTTAAGTTGCCGGATTGAATAGTAAATATTAAAATGGACTAATACACATACATATATCCATCTGAAATGGCCCCTCTTATCAAGGTCAAGGTCATCAATAAGGTCAAGGGTCAATTCAGACAGCAAATCAACCCAAACTGACCCAAATGTTCTACTTTACAAAGTGGAGAGTGCAATATCATACAGATTTCCAAGTTGTTCTACACTGTTGCTCAATTGAAAGGTCAATGTCATATTGGGTAATATGACAGTCTCTTGTGCTATCTCTGAGTTCAACTAAGGCACATGACAATAAATGGGCATGTAAATATGGGTTTAACACATGTAACACTTTTCAACTAAATTGCATTTAACTCCATAAAGTGACCACTACTGCGGTTTAGGCAAACTTGCGAAAGGGCCTTTTTTACCATATTTTGACAATCACAAGAACACATACTCCAAAAAATGCTCTAGCATAACAATAAAAAACACAAATGCTCTGATTTGGGAACCAATGAGTTTCCGATAAATGAAAGTATGCTTACAGTATAGCCTCATAGTGCAGAAATGCAACTCACATGCTTCAAGTCCAATATGTAGTGCAAAACTGAGCCAACCATCAACCCTACCTACTAATAAGGCTCTTTTTTGCAGTCTTAATGATTTTTGTTTTAAAAAAGTGGACTTTTTGAAAGCTCAAATCATTATTGGAATTGCTGAAATCAAAACAATGCATCAAAAACATATTACAGGTCACATACATAGCAGCCAAGGTATCCAACATAACAGGCCTGATGTTCTTCTTTAAGCCATAACCCATTTCAGACAAAGGACCAAGAAAATAATCTAATTCAAACCAATAAACATTTTAAAGCACATTTGTATTGTTTGTTTGCATCATTTACACCAAAGCTATTCTAGGGAACCCTTTAAACAACCCTACCCCCCTACACATATTACTGGTAAACTCATTGTACAGCAAAATAATGAAAAGGAAAAGTGAACATATTCATTTTCTTATATCTCTTTTATTATATATCAGAAGTGCTTTAAATTTCACTCATATAAGCTTACAACGCCACTTTACAATATACTATACCAAAAAGATGCATGTGCTTTACCAGCATGAGTCAAATGTGGAGTTACCCCACCCACCCCCCTTAACAAGGCCAAAATTACTTGCTCCTAGATATGGGACATATAATACTTTCTTTACACATTAAATCAACTTCTAATCACATAAAAAGGTTCATTTGTGCAAAATAAAGCAATTTTTGCTAATTTAGGTGACAAAAGCTAATATTATGTAACAGCCAGAGGGGGTGAAGAGCAAAACTAGTTTCCATGCAGAGGGGCTATGCTCACTGACATGGCATTTTGACCGCTTACATTTTTTCCGAAGACCTAGCTGAAGAAAAATACTACTACAGCCAGGATGCTGCAAGGACAAGGTCAGTGAAAGGGAATTATCAGGGTCATAGAGGTCAAAGGTCAAGGTCACTTTGCAATTTTATTGGTCAAAAAGGTACAATTTCTACAATTAATGACCTATTTGTCTTAAATTGGGGTAAAATAGGTCAAATGGTCAAGGAAAACATCATATTATTGAAAAAGTTTAAAAAATACTAGCCCAAAATACTTATTTTACAAATGGCAGGCTGTAAGTTTGGTAAAATCATGCTTGTGAACTGGTATACTGTTGCAGTTTCATTATGGCATTTTTTCAAAGTGACATTTAAGTTGCCGGATTGAATAGTAAATATTAAAATGGACTAATACGCATACATATATCCATCTGAAATGGCCCCTCTTATCAAGGTCAAGGTCATCAATAAGGTCAAGGGTCAATTCAGACAGCAAATCAACCCAAACTGACCCAAATGTTCTACTTTACAAAGTGGAGAGTGCAATATCATACAGATTTCCAAGTTGTTCTACACTGTTGCTCAATTGAAAGGTCAATGTCATATTGGGTAATATGACAGTCTCTTGTGCTATCTCTGAGTTCAACTAAGGCACATGACAATAAATGGGCATGTAAATATGGGTTTAACATATGTAACACTTTTCAACTAAATTGCATTTAACTCCATAAAGGGACCACTACTGCGGTTTAGGCAAACTTGCGAAAGGGCCTTTTTTACCATATTTTGACAATCACAAGAACACATACTCCAAAAAATGCTCTAGCATAACAATAAAAAACACAAATGCTCTGATTTGGGAACCAATGAGTTTCCGATAAATGAAAGTATGCTTACAGTATAGCCTCATAGTGCAGAAATGCAACTCACATGCTTCAAGTCCAATATGTAGTGCAAAACTGAGCCAACCATCAACCCTACCTACTAATAAGGCTCTTTTTTGCAGTCTTAATGATTTTTGTTTTAAAAAAGTGGACTTTTTGAAAGCTCAAATCATTATTGGACTTGCTGAAATCAAAACAATGCATCAAAAACATATTACAGGTCACATACATAGCAGCCAAGGTATCCAACATAACAGGCCTGATGTTCTTCTTTAGGGCCCAGACCTGTAATTGTTTTTCCATAGACCTCCATTATAGCTTTTAAGTAGGCTGTGGTCCTCACAACTCTTCAATCACAATGAGACTGTCATAGAGTTACAGATTGGACCTAGTTCAAACAAAAACCAAGAATGAGATACCCTGGTGACCGCCATGTTTTGCCACTTTTTTGCCCCTGAAGGTGGGCACCCTACATGAGAGGAAAATTCTACTGAAAAAAATACCAGAATGCAAGGTCCTTTTTTCTAAGCAACACCACTAAACTAAATCAACAAAAGCAATGAGATGTTGTTCCAAAAAGTACAGCAAAGATAGACCCGTCTAATAAATACAATATATTTCCTAGTTTTATTATTGACCAATCATGAAACACATTACAACTTAAAAATATTGTGCTGAGCTTCCACCCACCTTTTGAGCCAATCACTGCCCTTTTTACATTTACAGGTCTGTGACCTAAAGCCATAACCCATTTCAGACAAAGGACCAAGAAAATAATCTAATTCAAACCAATAAACATTTTAAAGCACATTTGTATTGTTTGTTTGCATCATTTACACCAAAGCTATTCTAGGGAACCCTTTAAACAACCCTACCCCCCTACACATATTACTGGTAAACTCATTGTACAGCAAAATAATGAAAAGGAAAAGTGAACATATTCATTTTCTTATATCTCTTTTATTATATATCAGAAATGCTTTAAATTTCACTCATATAAGCTTACAACGCCACTTTACAATATACTATACCAAAAAGATGCATGTGCTTTACCAGCATGAGTCAAATGTGGAGTTACCCCACCCACCCCCCTTAACAAGGCCAAAATTACTTGCTCCTAGATATGGGACATATAATACTTTCTTTACACATTAAATCAACTTCTAATCACATAAAAAGGTTCATTTGTGCAAAATAAAGCAATTTTTGCTAATTTAGGTGACAAAAGCTAATATTATGTAACAGCCAGAGGGGGTGAAGAGCAAAACTAGTTTCCATGCAGAGGGGCTATGCTCACTGACATGGCATTTTGACCGCTTACATTTTTTCCGAAGACCTAGCTGAAGAAAAATACTACTACAGCCAGGATGCTGCAAGGACAAGGTCAGTGAAAGGGAATTATCAGGGTCATAGAGGTCAAAGGTCAAGGTCACTTTGCAATTTTATTGGTCAAAAAGGTACAATTTCTACAATTAATGACCTATTTGTCTTAAATTGAGGTAAAATGGGTCAAATGGTCAAGGAAAACATCATATTATTGAAAAAGTTTAAAAAATACTAGCCCAAAATACTTATTTTACAAATGGCAGGCTGTAAGTTTGGTAAAATCATGCTTGTGAACTGGTATACTGTTGCAGTTTCATTATGGCATTTTTTCAAAGTGACATTTAAGTTGCCGGATTGAATAGTAAATATTAAAATGGACTAATACGCATACATATATCCATCTGAAATGGCCCCTCTTATCAAGGTCAAGGTCATCAATAAGGTCAAGGGTCAATTCAGACAGCAAATCAACCCAAACTGACCCAAATGTTCTACTTTACAAAGTGGAGAGTGCAATATCATACAGATTTCCAAGTTGTTCTACACTGTTGCTCAATTGAAAGGTCAATCTGTCAAAGGTCAATGTCATATTGGGTAATATGACAGTATCTTGTGCTACCTCTGAGTTCAACTAAGGCACATGACAATAAATGGGCATGTAAATATGGGTTTAACACATGTAACACTTTTCAACTAAATTGCCTTTAACTCCATAAAGTGACCACTACTGCGGTTTAGGCAAACTTGCGAAAGGGCCTTTTTTACCATATTTTGACAATCACAAGAACACATACTCCAAAAAATGCTCTAGCATAACAATAAAAAACACAAATGCTCTGATTTGGGAACCAATGAGTTTCCGATAAATGAAAGTATGCTTACAGTATAGCCTCATAGTGCAGAAATGCAACTCACATGCTTCAAGTCCAATATGTAGTGCAAAACTGAGCCAACCATCAACCCTACCTACTAATAAGGCTCTTTTTTGCAGTCTTAATGATTTTTGTTTTAAAAAAGTGGACTTTTTGAAAGCTCAAATCATTATTGGACTTGCTGAAATCAAAACAATGCATCAAAAACATATTACAGGTCACATACATAGCAGCCAAGGTATCCAACATAACAGGACTGATGTTCTTCTTTAAGCCATAACCCATTTCAGACAAAGGACCAAGAAAATAATCTAATTCAAACCAATAAACATTTTAAAGCACATTTGTATTGTTTGTTTGCATCATTTACACCAAAGCTATTCTAGGGAACCCTTTAAACAACCCTACCCCCCTACACATATTACTGGTAAACTCATTGTACAGCAAAATAATGAAAAGGAAAAGTGAACATATTCATTTTCTTATATCTCTTTTATTATATATCAAAAATGCTTTAAATTTCACGCATATAAGCTTACAACGCCACTTTACAATATACTATACCAAAAAGATGCATGTGCTTTACCAGCATGAGTCAAATGTGGAGTTACCCCACCCACCCCCCTTAACAAGGCCAAAATTACTTGCTCCTAGATATGGGACATATAATACTTTCTTTACACATTAAATCAACTTCTAATCACATAAAAAGGTTCATTTGTGCAAAATAAAGCAATTTTTGCTAATTTAGGTGACAAAAGCTAATATTATGTAACAGCCAGAGGGGGTGAAGAGCAAAACTAGTTTCCATGCAGAGGGGCTATGCTCACTGACATGGCATTTTGACCGCTTACATTTTTTCCGAAGACCTAGCTGAAGAAAAATACTACTACAGCCAGGATGCTGCAAAGACAAGGTCAGTGAAAGGGAATTATCAGGGTCATAGAGGTCAAAGGTCAAGGTCACTTTGCAATTTTATTGGTCAAAAAGGTACAATTTCTACAATTAATGACCTATTTGTCTTAAATTGAGGTAAAATGGGTCAAATGGTCAAGGAAAACATCATATTATTGAAAAAGTTTAAAAAATACTAGCCCAAAATACTTATTTTACAAATGGCAGGCTGTAAGTTTGGTAAAATCATGCTTGTGAACTGGTATACTGTTGCAGTTTCATTATGGCATTTTTTCAAAGTGACATTTAAGTTGCCGGATTGAATAGTAAATATTAAAATGGACTAATACGCATACATATATCCATCTGAAATGGCCCCTCTTATCAAGGTCAAGGTCATCAATAAGGTCAAGGGTCAATTCAGACAGCAAATCAACCCAAACTGACCCAAATGTTCTACTTTACAAAGTGGAGAGTGCAATATCATACAGATTTCCAAGTTGTTCTACACTGTTGCTCAATTGAAAGGTCAATCTGTCAAAGGTCAATGTCATATTGGGTAATATGACAGTCTCTTGTGCTATCTCTGAGTTCAACTAAGGCACATGACAATAAATGGGCATGTAAATATGGGTTTAACACATGTAACACTTTTCAACTAAATTGCATTTAACTCCATAAAGTGACCACTACTGCGGTTTAGGCAAACTTGCGAAAGGGCCTTTTTTACCATATTTTGACAATCACAAGAACACATACTCCAAAAAATGCTCTAGCATAACAATAAAAAACACAAATGCTCTGATTTGGGAACCAATGAGTTTCCGATAAATGAAAGTATGCTTACAGTATAGCCTCATAGTGCAGAAATGCAACTCACATGCTTCAAGTCCAATATGTAGTGCAAAACTGAGCCAACCATCAACCCTACCTACTAATAAGGCTCTTTTTTGCAGTCTTAATGATTTTTGTTTTAAAAAAGTGGACTTTTTGAAAGCTCAAATCATTATTGGACTTGCTGAAATCAAAACAATGCATCAAAAACATATTACAGGTCACATACATAGCAGCCAAGGTATCCAACATAACAGGCCTGATGTTCTTCTTTAAGCCATAACCCATTTCAGACAAAGGACCAAGAAAATAATCTAATTCAAACCAATAAACATTTTAAAGCACATTTGTATTGTTTGTTTGCATCATTTACACCAAAGCTATTCTAGGGAACCCTTTAAACAACCCTACCCCCCTACACATGTTACTGGTAAACTCATTGTACAGCAAAATAATGAAAAGGAAAAGTGAACATATTTATTTTCTTATATCTCTTTTATTATATATCAGAAATGCTTTAAATTTCACTCATATAAGCTTACAACGCCACTTTACAATATACTATACCAAAAAGATGCATGTGCTTTACCAGCATGAGTCAAATGTGGAGTTACCCCACCCACCCCCCTTAACAAGGCCAAAATTACTTGCTCCTAGATATGGGACATATTATACTTTCTTTACACATTAAATCAACTTCTAATCACATAAAAAGGTTCATTTGTGCAAAATAAAGCAATTTTTGCTAATTTAGGTGACAAAAGCTAATATTATGTAACAGCCAGAGGGGGTGAAGAGCAAAACTAGTTTCCATGCAGAGGGGCTATGCTCACTGACATGGCATTTTGACCGCTTACATTTTTTCCGAAGACCTAGCTGAAGAAAAATACTACTACAGCCAGGATGCTGCAAGGACAAGGTCAGTGAAAGGGAATTATCAGGGTCATAGAGGTCAAAGGTCAAGGTCACTTTGCAATTTTATTGGTCAAAAAGGTACAATTTCTACAATTAATGACCTATTTGTCTTAAATTGAGGTAAAATGGGTCAAATGGTCAAGGAAAACATCATATTATTGAAAAAGTTTAAAAAATACTAGCCCAAAATACTTATTTTACAAATGGCAGGCTGTAAGTTTGGTAAAATCATGCTTGTGAACTGGTATACTGTTGCAGTTTCATTATGGCATTTTTTCAAAGTGACATTTAAGTTGCCGGATTGAATAGTAAATATTAAAATGGACTAATACGCATACATATATCCATCTGAAATGGCCCCTCTTATCAAGGTCAAGGTCATCAATAAGGTCAAGGGTCAATTCAGACAGCAAATCAACCCAAACTGACCCAAATGTTCTACTTTACAAAGTGGAGAGTGCAATATCATACAGATTTCCAAGTTGTTCTACACTGTTGCTCAATTGAAAGGTCAATCTGTCAAAGGTCAATGTCATATTGGGTAATATGACAGTCTCTTGTGCTATCTCTGAGTTCAACTAAGGCACATGACAATAAATGGGCATGTAAATATGGGTTTAACACATGTAACACTTTTCAACTAAATTGCATTTAACTCCATAAAGTGACCACTACTGCGGTTTAGGCAAACTTGCGAAAGGGCCTTTTTTACCATATTTTGACAATCACAAGAACACATACTCCAAAAAATGCTCTAGCATAACAATAAAAAACACAAATGCTCTGATTTGGGAACCAATGAGTTTCCGATAAATGAAAGTATGCTTACAGTATAGCCTCATAGTGCAGAAATGCAACTCACATGCTTCAAGTCCAATATGTAGTGCAAAACTGAGCCAACCATCAACCCTACCTACTAATAAGGCTCTTTTTTGCAGTCTTAATGATTTTTGTTTTAAAAAAGTGGACTTTTTGAAAGCTCAAATCATTATTGGACTTGCTGAAATCAAAACAATGCATCAAAAACATATTACAGGTCACATACATAGCAGCCAAGGTATCCAACATAACAGGCCTGATGTTCTTCTTTAAGCCATAACCCATTTCAGACAAAGGACCAAGAAAATAATCTAATTCAAACCAATAAACATTTTAAAGCACATTTGTATTGTTTGTTTGCATCATTTACACCAAAGCTATTCTAGGGAACCCTTTAAACAACCCTACCCCCCTACACATGTTACTGGTAAACTCATTGTACAGCAAAATAATGAAAAGGAAAAGTGAACATATTTATTTTCTTATATCTCTTTTATTATATATCAGAAATGCTTTAAATTTCACTCATATAAGCTTACAACGCCACTTTACAATATACTATACCAAAAAGATGCATGTGCTTTACCAGCATGAGTCAAATGTGGAGTTACCCCACCCACCCCCCTTAACAAGGCCAAAATTACTTGCTCCTAGATATGGGACATATGATACTTTCTTTACACATTAAATCAACTTCTAATCACATAAAAAGGTTCATTTGTGCAAAATAAAGCAATTTTTGCTAATTTAGGTGACAAAAGCTAATATTATGTAACAGCCAGAGGGGGTGAAGAGCAAAACTAGTTTCCATGCAGAGGGGCTATGCTCACTGACATGGCATTTTGACCGCTTACATTTTTTCCGAAGACCTAGCTGAAGAAAAATACTACTACAGCCAGGATGCTGCAAGGACAAGGTCAGTGAAAGGGAATTATCAGGGTCATAGAGGTCAAAGGTCAAGGTCACTTTGCAATTTTATTGGTCAAAAAGGTACAATTTCTACAATTAATGACCTATTTGTCTTAAATTGAGGTAAAATGGGTCAAATGGTCAAGGAAAACATCATATTATTGAAAAAGTTTAAAAAATACTAGCCCAAAATACTTATTTTACAAATGGCAGGCTGTAAGTTTGGTAAAATCATGCTTGTGAACTGGTATACTGTTGCAGTTTCATTATGGCATTTTTTCAAAGTGACATTTAAGTTGCCGGATTGAATAGTAAATATTAAAATGGACTAATACGCATACATATATCCATCTGAAATGGCCCCTCTTATCAAGGTCAAGGTCATCAATAAGGTCAAGGGTCAATTCAGACAGCAAATCAACCCAAACTGACCCAAATGTTCTACTTTACAAAGTGGAGAGTGCAATATCATACAGATTTCCAAGTTGTTCTACACTGTTGCTCAATTGAAAGGTCAATCTGTCAAAGGTCAATGTCATATTGGGTAATATGACAGTCTCTTGTGCTATCTCTGAGTTCAACTAAGGCACATGACAATAAATGGGCATGTAAATATGGGTTTAACACATGTAACACTTTTCAACTAAATTGCATTTAACTCCATAAAGTGACCACTACTGCGGTTTAGGCAAACTTGCGAAAGGGCCTTTTTTACCATATTTTGACAATCACAAGAACACATACTCCAAAAAATGCTGTAGCATAACAATAAAAAACACAAATGCTCTGATTTGGGAACCAATGAGTTTCCGATAAATGAAAGTATGCTTACAGTATAGCCTCATAGTGCAGAAATGCAACTCACATGCTTCAAGTCCAATATGTAGTGCAAAACTGAGCCAACCATCAACCCTACCTACTAATAAGGCTCTTTTTTGCAGTCTTAATGATTTTTGTTTTAAAAAAGTGGACTTTTTGAAAGCTCAAATCATTATTGGACTTACTGAAATCAAAACAATGCATCAAAAACATATTAACGGTCATATACATAGCAGCCAAGGTATCCAACATAACAGGCCTGATGTTCTTCTTTAGGGCCCAGACCTGTAATTGTTTTTCCATAGAACTCCATTATAGCTTTTAAGTAGGCTGTGGTCCTCACAACTCTTCAATCACAATGAGGCTGCCATAGAGTTACAGATTGGACCTAGTTCAAACAAAAACCAAGAATGAGATACCCTGGTGACCGCCATGTTTTGCCACTTTTTTGCCCCTGAAGGTGGGCACCCTACATGAGAGGAAAATTCTACTGAAAATAATACCAGAATGCAAGGTCCTTTTTTCTAAGCAACACCACTAAACTAAATCAACAAAAGCAATGAGATGTTGTTCCAAAAAGTACAGCAAAGATAGACCCGTCTAATAAATACAATATATTTCCTAGTTTTATTATTGACCAATCATGAAACACATTACAACTTAAAAATATTGTGCTGAGCTTCCACCCACCTTTTGAGCCAATCACTGCCCTTTTTACATTTACAGGTCTGTGACCTAAAGCCATAACCCATTTCAGACAAAGGACCAAGAAAATAATCTAATTCAAACCAATAAACATTTTAAAGCACATTTGTATTGTTTGTTTGCATCATTTACACCAAAGCTATTCTAGGGAACCCTTTAAACAACCCTACCCCCCTACACATATTACTGGTAAACTCATTGTACAGCAAAATAATGAAAAGGAAAAGTGAACATATTCATTTTCTTATATCTCTTTTATTTTATATCAGAAATGCTTTAAATTTCACTCATATAAGCTTACAACGCCACTTTACAATATACTATACCAAAAAGATGCATGTGCTTTACCAGCATGAGTCAAATGTGGAGTTACCCCACCCACCCCCCTTAACAAGGCCAAAATTACTTGCTCCTAGATATGGGACATATAATACTTTCTTTACACATTAAATCAACTTCTAATCACATAAAAAGGTTCATTTGTGCAAAATAAAGCAATTTTTGCTAATTTAGGTGACAAAAGCTAATATTATGTAACAGCCAGAGGGGGTGAAGAGCAAAACTAGTTTCCATGCAGAGGGGCTATGCTCACTGACATGGCATTTTGACCGCTTACATTTTTTCTGAAGACCTAGCTGAAGAAAAATACTACTACAGCCAGGATGCTGCAAGGACAAGGTCAGTGAAAGGGAATTATCAGGGTCATAGAGGTCAAAGGTCAAGGTCACTTTGCAATTTTATTGGTCAAAAAGGTACAATTTCTACAATTAATGACCTATTTGTCTTAAATTGAGGTAAAATGGGTCAAATGGTCAAGGAAAACATCATATTATTGAAAAAGTTTAAAAAATACTAGCCCAAAATACTTATTTTACAAATGGCAGGCTGTAAGTTTGGTAAAATCATGCTTGTGAACTGGTATACTGTTGCAGTTTCATTATGGCATTTTTTCAAAGTGACATTTAAGTTGCCGGATTGAATAGTAAATATTAAAATGGACTAATACGCATACATATATCCATCTGAAATGGCCCCTCTTATCAAGGTCAAGGTCATCAATAAGGTCAAGGGTCAATTCAGACAGCAAATCAACCCAAACTGACCCAAATGTTCTACTTTACAAAGTGGAGAGTGCAATATCATACAGATTTCCAAGTTGTTCTACACTGTTGCTCAATTGAAAGGTCAATCTGTCAAAGGTCAATGTCATATTGGGTAATATGACAGTCTCTTGTGCTATCTCTGAGTTCAACTAAGGCACATGACAATAAATGGGCATGTAAATATGGGTTTAACACATGTAACACTTTTCAACTAAATTGCATTTAACTCCATAAAGTGACCATTACTGCGGTTTAGGCAAACTTGCGAAAGGGCCTTTTTTACCATATTTTGACAATCACAAGAACACATACTCCAAAAAATGCTCTAGCATAACAATAAAAAACACAAATGCTCTGATTTGGGAACCAATGAGTTTCCGATAAATGAAAGTATGCTTACAGTATAGCCTCATAGTGCAGAAATGCAACTCACATGCTTCAAGTCCAATATGTAGTGCAAAACTGAGCCAACCATCAACCCTACCTACTAATAAGGCTCTTTTTTGCAGTCTTAATGATTTTTGTTTTAAAAAAGTGGACTTTTTGAAAGCTCAAATCATTATTGGACTTGCTGAAATCAAAACAATGCATCAAAAACATATTACAGGTCACATACATAGCAGCCAAGGTATCCAACATAACAGGCCTGATGTTCTTCTTTAAAGCCATAACCCATTTCAGACAAAGGACCAAGAAAATAATCTAATTCAAACCAATAAACATTTTAAAGCACATTTGTATTGTTTGTTTGCATCATTTACACCAAAGCTATTCTAGGGAACCCTTTAAACAACCCTACCCCCCTACACATATTACTGGTAAACTCATTGTACAGCAAAATAATGAAAAGGAAAAGTGAACATATTCATTTTCTTATATCTCTTTTATTATATATCAGAAATGCTTTAAATTTCACGCATATAAGCTTACAACGCCACTTTACAATATACTATACCAAAAAGATGCATGTGCTTTACCAGCATGAGTCAAATGTGGAGTTACCCCACCCACCCCCCTTAACAAGGCCAAAATTACTTGCTCCTAGATATGGGACATATAATACTTTCTTTACACATTAAATCAACTTCTAATCACACAAAAAGGTTCATTTGTGCAAAATAAAGCAATTTTTGCTAATTTAGGTGACAAAAGCTAATATTATGTAACAGCCAGAGGGGGTGAAGAGCAAAACTAGTTTCCATGCAGAGGGGCTATGCTCACTGACATGGCATTTTGACCGCTTACATTTTTTCCGAAGACCTAGCTGAAGAAAAATACTACTACAGCCAGGATGCTGCAAGGACAAGGTCAGTGAAAGGGAATTATCAGGGTCATAGAGGTCAAAGGTCAAGGTCACTTTGCAATTTTATTGGTCAAAAAGGTACAATTTCTACAATTAATGACCTATTTGTCTTAAATTGAGGTAAAATGGGTCAAATGGTCAAGGAAAACATCATATTATTGAAAAAGTTTAAAAAATACTAGCCCAAAATACTTATTTTACAAATGGCAGGCTGTAAGTTTGGTAAAATCATGCTTGTGAACTGGTATACTGTTGCAGTTTCATTATGGCATTTTTTCAAAGTGACATTTAAGTTGCCGGATTGAATAGTAAATATTAAAATGGACTAATACGCATACATATATCCATCTGAAATGGCCCCTCTTATCAAGGTCAAGGTCATCAATAAGGTCAAGGGTCAATTCAGACAGCAAATCAACCCAAACTGACCCAAATGTTCAACTTTACAAAGTGGAGAGTGCAATATCATACAGATTTCCAAGCTGTTCTACACTGTTGCTCAATTGAAAGGTCAATCTGTCAAAGGTCAATGTCATATTGGAAAATATGACAGTCTCTTGTGCTATCTCTGAGTTCAACTAAGGCACATGACAATAAATGGGCATGTAAATATGGGTTTAACACATGTAACACTTTTCAACTAAATTGCATTTAACTCCATAAAGGGACCACTACTGCGGTTTAGGCAAACTTGCGAAAGGGCCTTTTTTACCATATTTTGACAATCACAAGAACACATACTCCAAAAAATGCTCTAGCATAACAATAAAAAACGTAAATGCTCTGATTTGGGAACCAATGAGTTTCCGATAAATGAAAGTATGCTTACAGTAAAGCCTCATAGTGCAGAAATGCAACTCACATGCTTCAAGTCCAATATGTAGTGCAAAACTGAGCCAACCATCAACCCTACCTACTAATAAGGCTCTTTTTTGCAGTCTTAATGATTTTTGTTTTAAAAAAGAGGACTTTTTGAAAGCTCAAATCATTATTGGACTTGCTGAAATCAAAACAATGCATCAAAAACATATTACAGGTCACATACATAGCAGCCAAGGTATCCAACATAACAGGCCTGATGTTCTTCTTTAAGCCATAACCCATTTCAGACAAAGGACCAAGAAAATAATCTAATTCAAACCAATAAACATTTTAAAGCACATTTGTATTGTTTGTTTGCATCATTTACACCAAAGCTATTCTAGGGAACCCTTTAAACAACCCTACCCCCCTACACATATTACTGGTAAACTCATTGTACAGCAAAATAATGAAAAGGAAAAGTGAACATATTCATTTTCTTATATCTCTTTTATTATATATCAGAAGTGCTTTAAATTTCACTCATATAAGCTTACAACGCCACTTTACAATATACTATACCAAAAAGATGCATGTGCTTTACCAGCATGAGTCAAATGTGGAGTTACCCCACCCACCCCCCTTAACAAGGCCAAAATTACTTGCTCCTAGATATGGGACATATAATACTTTCTTTACACATTAAATCAACTTCTAATCACATAAAAAGGTTCATTTGTGCAAAATAAAGCAATTTTTGCTAATTTAGGTGACAAAAGCTAATATTATGTAACAGCCAGAGGGGGTGAAGAGCAAAACTAGTTTCCATGCAGAGGGGCTATGCTCACTGACATGGCATTTTGACCGCTTACATTTTTTCCGAAGACCTAGCTGAAGAAAAATACTACTACAGCCAGGATGCTGCAAGGACAAGGTCAGTGAAAGGGAATTATCAGGGTCATAGAGGTCAAAGGTCAAGGTCACTTTGCAATTTTATTGGTCAAAAAGGTACAGTTTCTACAATTAATGACCTATTTGTCTTAAATTGGGGTAAAATGGGTCAAATGGTCAAGGAAAACATCATATTATTGAAAAAGTTTAAAAAATACTAGCCCAAAATACTTATTTTACAAATGGCAGGCTGTAAGTTTGGTAAAATCATGCTTGTGAACTGGTATACTGTTGCAGTTTCATTATGGCATTTTTTCAAAGTGACATTTAAGTTGCCGGATTGAATAGTAAATATTAAAATGGACTAATACGCATACATATATCCATCTGAAATGGCCCCTCTTATCAAGGTCAAGGTCATCAATAAGGTCAAGGGTCAATTCAGACAGCAAATCAACCCAAACTGACCCAAATGTTCTACTTTACAAAGTGGAGAGTGCAATATCATACAGATTTCCAAGTTGTTCTACACTGTTGCTCAATTGAAAGGTCAATGTCATATTGGGTAATATGACAGTCTCTTGTGCTATCTCTGAGTTCAACTAAGGCACATGACAATAAATGGGCATGTAAATATGGGTTTAACACATGTAACACTTTTCAACTAAATTGCATTTAACTCCATAAAGTGACCACTACTGCGGTTTAGGCAAACTTGCGAAAGGGCCTTTTTTACCATATTTTGACAATCACAAGAACACATACTCCAAAAAATGCTCTAGCATAACAACAAAAAACACAAATGCTCTGATTTGGGAACCAATGAGTTTCCGATAAATGAAAGTATGCTTACAGTATAGCCTCATAGTGCAGAAATGCAACTCACATGCTTCAAGTCCAATATGTAGTGCAAAACTGAGCCAACCATCAACCCTACCTACTAATAAGGCTCTTTTTTGCAGTCTTAATGATTTTTGTTTTAAAAAAGTGGACTTTTTGAAAGCTCAAATCATTATTGGAATTGCTGAAATCAAAACAATGCATCAAAAACATATTACAGGTCACATACATAGCAGCCAAGGTATCCAACATAACAGGCCTGATGTTCTTCTTTAAGCCATAACCCATTTCAGACAAAGGACCAAGAAAATAATCTAATTCAAACCAATAAACATTTTAAAGCACATTTGTATTGTTTGTTTGCATCATTTACACCAAAGCTATTCTAGGGAACCCTTTAAACAACCCTACCCCCCTACACATATTACTGGTAAACTCATTGTACAGCAAAATAATGAAAAGGAAAAGTGAACATATTCATTTTCTTATATCTCTTTTATTATATATCAGAAGTGCTTTAAATTTCACTCATATAAGCTTACAACGCCACTTTACAATATACTATACCAAAAAGATGCATGTGCTTTACCAGCATGAGTCAAATGTGGAGTTACCCCACCCACCCCCCTTAACAAGGCCAAAATTACTTGCTCCTAGATATGGGACATATAATACTTTCTTTACACATTAAATCAACTTCTAATCACATAAAAAGGTTCATTTGTGCAAAATAAAGCAATTTTTGCTAATTTGGGTGACAAAAGCTAATATTATGTAACAGCCAGAGGGGGTGAAGAGCAAAACTAGTTTCCATGCAGAGGGGCTATGCTCACTGACATGGCATTTTGACCGCTTACATTTTTTCCGAAGACCTAGCTGAAGAAAAATACTACTACAGCCAGGATGCTGCAAGGACAAGGTCAGTGAAAGGGAATTATCAGGGTCATAGAGGTCAAAGGTCAAGGTCACTTTGCAATTTTATTGGTCAAAAAGGTACAATTTCTACAATTAATGACCTATTTGTCTTAAATTGGGGTAAAATAGGTCAAATGGTCAAGGAAAACATCATATTATTGAAAAAGTTTAAAAAATACTAGCCCAAAATACTTATTTTACAAATGGCAGGCTGTAAGTTTGGTAAAATCATGCTTGTGAACTGGTATACTGTTGCAGTTTCATTATGGCATTTTTTCAAAGTGACATTTAAGTTGCCGGATTGAATAGTAAATATTAAAATGGACTAATACGCATACATATATACATCTGAAATGGCCCCTCTTATCAAGGTCAAGGTCATCAATAAGGTCAAGGGTCAATTCAGACAGCAAATCAACCCAAACTGACCCAAATGTTCTACTTTACAAAGTGGAGAGTGCAATATCATACAGATTTCCAAGTTGTTCTACACTGTTGCTCAATTGAAAGGTCAATGTCATATTGGGTAATATGACAGTCTCTTGTGCTATCTCTGAGTTCAACTAAGGCACATGACAATAAATGGGCATGTAAATATGGGTTTAACACATGTAACACTTTTCAACTAAATTGCATTTAACTCCATAAAGGGACCACTACTGCGGTTTAGGCAAACTTGCGAAAGGGCCTTTTTTACCATATTTTGACAATCACAAGAACACATACTCCAAAAAATGCTCTAGCATAACAATAAAAAACACAAATGCTCTGATTTGGGAACCAATGAGTTTCCGATAAATGAAAGTATGCTTACAGTATAGCCTCATAGTGCAGAAATGCAACTCACATGCTTCAAGTCCAATATGTAGTGCAAAACTGAGCCAACCATCAACCCTACCTACTAATAAGGCTCTTTTTTGCAGTCTTAATGATTTTTGTTTTAAAAAAGTGGACTTTTTGAAAGCTCAAATCATTATTGGACTTGCTGAAATCAAAACAATGCATCAAAAACATATTACAGGTCACATACATAGCAGCCAAGGTATCCAACATAACAGGCCTGATGTTCTTCTTTAGGGCCCAGACCTGTAATTGTTTTTCCATAGACCTCCATTATAGCTTTTAAGTAGGCTGTGGTCCTCACAACTCTTCAATCACAATGAGACTGTCATAGAGTTACAGATTGGACCTAGTTCAAACAAAAACCAAGAATGAGATACCCTGGTGACCGCCATGTTTTGCCACTTTTTTGCCCCTGAAGGTGGGCACCCTACATGAGAGGAAAATTCTACTGAAAAAAATACCAGAATGCAAGGTCCTTTTTTCTAAGCAACACCACTAAACTAAATCAACAAAAGCAATGAGATGTTGTTCCAAAAAGTACAGCAAAGATAGACCCGTCTAATAAATACAATATATTTCCTAGTTTTATTATTGACCAATCATGAAACACATTACAACTTAAAAATATTGTGCTGAGCTTCCACCCACCTTTTGAGCCAATCACTGCCCTTTTTACATTTACAGGTCTGTGACCTAAAGCCATAACCCATTTCAGACAAAGGACCAAGAAAATAATCTAATTCAAACCAATAAACATTTTAAAGCACATTTGTATTGTTTGTTTGCATCATTTACACTAAAGCTATTCTAGGGAACCCTTTAAACAACCCTACCCCCCTACACATATTACTGGTAAACTCATTGTACAGCAAAATAATGAAAAGGAAAAGTGAACATATTCATTTTCTTATATCTCTTTTATTATATATCAGAAATGCTTTAAATTTCACTCATATAAGCTTACAACGCCACTTTACAATATACTATACCAAAAAGATGCATGTGCTTTACCAGCATGAGTCAAATGTGGAGTTACCCCACCCACCCCCCTTAACAAGGCCAAAATTACTTGCTCCTAGATATGGGACATATAATACTTTCTTTACACATTAAATCAACTTCTAATCACATAAAAAGGTTCATTTGTGCAAAATAAAGCAATTTTTGCTAATTTAGGTGACAAAAGCTAATATTATGTAACAGCCAGAGGGGGTGAAGAGCAAAACTAGTTTCCATGCAGAGGGGCTATGCTCACTGACATGGCATTTTGACCGCTTACATTTTTTCCGAAGACCTAGCTGAAGAAAAATACTACTACAGCCAGGATGCTGCAAAGACAAGGTCAGTGAAAGGGAATTATCAGGGTCATAGAGGTCAAAGGTCAAGGTCACTTTGCAATTTTATTGGTCAAAAAGGTACAATTTCTACAATTAATGACCTATTTGTCTTAAATTGAGGTAAAATGGGTCAAATGGTCAAGGAAAACATCATATTATTGAAAAAGTTTAAAAAATACTAGCCCAAAATACTTATTTTACAAATGGCAGGCTGTAAGTTTGGTAAAATCATGCTTGTGAACTGGTATACTGTTGCAGTTTCATTATGGCATTTTTTCAAAGTGACATTTAAGTTGCCGGATTGAATAGTAAATATTAAAATGGACTAATACGCATACATATATCCATCTGAAATGGCCCCTCTTATCAAGGTCAAGGTCATCAATAAGGTCAAGGGTCAATTCAGACAGCAAATCAACCCAAACTGACCCAAATGTTCTACTTTACAAAGTGGAGAGTGCAATATCATACAGATTTCCAAGTTGTTCTACACTGTTGCTCAATTGAAAGGTCAATCTGTCAAAGGTCAATGTCATATTGGGTAATATGACAGTCTCTTGTGCTATCTCTGAGTTCAACTAAGGCACATGACAATAAATGGGCATGTAAATATGGGTTTAACACATGTAACACTTTTCAACTAAATTGCATTTAACTCCATAAAGTGACCACTACTGCGGTTTAGGCAAACTTGCGAAAGGGCCTTTTTTACCATATTTTGACAATCACAAGAACACATACTCCAAAAAATGCTCTAGCATAACAATAAAAAACACAAATGCTCTGATTTGGGAACCAATGAGTTTCCGATAAATGAAAGTATGCTTACAGTATAGCCTCATAGTGCAGAAATGCAACTCACATGCTTCAAGTCCAATATGTAGTGCAAAACTGAGCCAACCATCAACCCTACCTACTAATAAGGCTCTTTTTTGCAGTCTTAATGATTTTTGTTTTAAAAAAGTGGACTTTTTGAAAGCTCAAATCATTATTGGACTTGCTGAAATCAAAACAATGCATCAAAAACATATTACAGGTCACATACATAGCAGCCAAGGTATCCAACATAACAGGCCTGATGTTCTTCTTTAAGCCATAACCCATTTCAGACAAAGGACCAAGAAAATAATCTAATTCAAACCAATAAACATTTTAAAGCACATTTGTATTGTTTGTTTGCATCATTTACACCAAAGCTATTCTAGGGAACCCTTTAAACAACCCTACCCCCCTACACATATTACTGGTAAACTCATTGTACAGCAAAATAATGAAAAGGAAAAGTGAACATATTCATTTTCTTATATCTCTTTTATTATATATCAGAAATGCTTTAAATTTCACTCATATAAGCTTACAACGCCACTTTACAATATACTATACCAAAAAGATGCATGTGCTTTACCAGCATGAGTCAAATGTGGAGTTACCCCACCCACCCCCTTAACAAGGCCAAAATTACTTGCTCCTAGATATGGGACATATAATACTTTCTTTACACATTAAATCAACTTCTAATCACATAAAAAGGTTCATTTGTGCACAATACAGCAATTTTTGCTAATTACGGTGACAAAAGCTAATATTATGTAACAGCCAGAGGGGGTGAAGAGCAAAACTAGTTTCCATGCAGAGGGGCTATGCTCACTGACATGGCATTTTGACCGCTTACATTTTTTCCGAAGACCTAGCTGAAGAAAAATACTACTACAGCCAGGATGCTGCAAAGACAAGGTCAGTGAAAGGGAATTATCAGGGTCATAGAGGTCAAAGGTCAAGGTCACTTTGCAATTTTATTGGTCAAAAAGGTACAATTTCTACAATTAATGACCTATTTGTCTTAAATTGAGGTAAAATGGGTCAAATGGTCAAGGAAAACATCATATTATTGAAAAAGTTTAAAAAATACTAGCCCAAAATACTTATTTTACAAATGGCAGGCTGTAAGTTTGGTAAAATCATGCTTGTGAACTGGTATACTGTTGCAGTTTCAATATGGCATTTTTTCAAAGTGACATTTAAGTTGCCGGATTGAATAGTAAATATTAAAATGGACTAATACGCATACATATATCCATCTGAAATGGCCCCTCTTATCAAGGTCAAGGTCATCAATAAGGTCAAGGGTCAATTCAGACAGCAAATCAACCCAAACTGACCCAAATGTTCTACTTTACAAAGTGGAGAGTGCAATATCATACAGATTTCCAAGTTGTTCTACACTGTTGCTCAATTGAAAGGTCAATCTGTCAAAGGTCAATGTCATATTGGGTAATATGACAGTCTCTTGTGCTATCTCTGAGTTCAACTAAGGCACATGACAATAAATGGGCATGTAAATATGGGTTTAACACATGTAACACTTTTCAACTAAATTGCATTTAACTCCATAAAGTGACCACTACTGCGGTTTAGGCAAACTTGCGAAAGGGCCTTTTTTACCATATTTTGACAATCACAAGAACACATACTCCAAAAAATGCTCTAGCATAACAATAAAAAACACAAATGCTCTGATTTGGGAACCAATGAGTTTCCGATAAATGAAAGTATGCTTACAGTATAGCCTCATAGTGCAGAAATGCAACTCACATGCTTCAAGTCCAATATGTAGTGCAAAACTGAGCCAACCATCAACCCTACCTACTAATAAGGCTCTTTTTTGCAGTCTTAATGATTTTTGTTTTAAAAAAGTGGACTTTTTGAAAGCTCAAATCATTATTGGACTTGCTGAAATCAAAACAATGCATCAAAAACATATTACAGGTCACATACATAGCAGCCAAGGTATCCAACATAACAGGCCTGATGTTCTTCTTTAGGGCCCAGACCTGTAATTGTTTTTCCATAGACCTCCATTATAGCTTTTAAGTAGGCTGTGGTCCTCACAACTCTTCAATCACAATGAGGCTGTCATAGAGTTACAGATTGGACCTAGTTCAAACAAAAACCAAGAATGAGATACCCTGGTGACCGCCATGTTTTGCCACTTTTTTGCCCCTGAAGGTGGGCACCCTACATGAGAGGAAAATTCTACTGAAAAAAATACCAGAATGCAAGGTCCTTTTTTCTAAGCAACACCACTAAACTAAATCAACAAAAGCAATGAGATGTTGTTCCAAAAAGTACAGTAAAGATAGACCCGTCTAATAAATACAATATATTTCCTAGTTTTATTATTGACCAATCATGAAACACATTACAACTTAAAAATATTGTGCTGAGCTTCCACCCACCTTTTGAGCCAATCACTGCCCTTTTTACATTTACAGGTCTGTGACCTAAAGCCATAACCCATTTCAGACAAAGGACCAAGAAAATAATCTAATTCAAACCAATAAACATTTTAAAGCACATTTGTATTGTTTGTTTGCATCATTTACACCAAAGCTATTCTAGGGAACCCTTTAAACAACCCTACCCCCCTACACATATTACTGGTAAACTCATTGTACAGCAAAATAATGAAAAGGAAAAGTGAACATATTCATTTTCTTATATCTCTTTTATTATATATCAGAAATGCTTTAAATTTCACTCATATAAGCTTACAACGCCACTTTACAATATACTATACCAAAAAGATGCATGTGCTTTACCAGCATGAGTCAAATGTGGAGTTACCCCACCCACCCCCCTTAACAAGGCCAAAATTACTTGCTCCTAGATATGGGACATATAATACTTTCTTTACACATTAAATCAACTTCTAATCACATAAAAAGGTTCATTTGTGCACAATACAGCAATTTTTGCTAATTTCGGTGACAAAAGCTAATATTATGTAACAGCCAGAGGGGGTGAAGAGCAAAACTAGTTTCCATGCAGAGGGGCTATGCTCACTGACATGGCATTTTGACCGCTTACATTTTTTCAGAAGACCTAGCTGAAGAAAAATACTACTACAGCCAGGATGCTGCAAGGACAAGGTCAGTGAAAGGGAATTATCAGGGTCATAGAGGTCAAAGGTCAAGGTCACTTTGCAATTTTATTGGTCAAAAAGGTACAATTTCTACAATTAATGACCTATTTGTCTTAAATTGAGGTAAAATGGGTCAAATGGTCAAGGAAAACATCATATTATTGAAAAAGTTTAAAAAATACTAGCCCAAAATACTTATTTTACAAATGGCAGGCTGTAAGTTTGGTAAAATCATGCTTGTGAACTGGTACACTGTTGCAGTTTCATTATGGCATTTTTTCAAAGTGACATTTAAGTTGCCGGATTGAATAGTAAATATTAAAATGGACTAATACGCATACATATATCCATCTGAAATGGCCCCTCTTATCAAGGTCAAGGTCATCAATAAGGTCAAGGGTCAATTCAGACAGCAAATCAACCCAAACTGACCCAAATGTTCTACTTTACAAAGTGGAGAGTGCAATATCATACAGATTTCCAAGTTGTTCTACACTGTTGCTCAATTGAAAGGTCAATCTGTCAAAGGTCAATGTCATATTGGGTAATATGACAGTCTCTTGTGCTATCTATGAGTTCAACTAAGGCACATGACAATAAATGGGCATGTAAATATGGGTTTAACACATGTAACACTTTTCAACTACATTGCATTTAACTCCATAAAGTGACCACTACTGCGGTTTAGGCAAACTTGCGAAAGGGCCTTTTTTACCATATTTTGACAATCACAAGAACACATACTCCAAAAAATGCTCTAGCATAACAATAAAAAACACAAATGCTCTGATTTGGGAACCAATGAGTTTCCGATAAATGAAAGTATGCTTACAGTATAGCCTCATAGTGCAGAAATGCAACTCACATGCTTCAAGTCCAATATGTAGTGCAAAACTGAGCCAACCATCAACCCTACCTACTAATAAGGCTCTTTTTTGCAGTCTTAATGATTTTTGTTATAAAAAAGTGGACTTTTTGAAAGCTCAAATCATTATTGGACTTGCTGAAATCAAAACAATGCATCAAAAACATATTACAGGTCACATACATAGCAGCCAAGGTATCCAACATAACAGGCCTGATGTTCTTCTTTAGGGCCCAGACCTGTAATTGTTTTTCCATAGACCTCCATTATAGCTTTTAAGTAGGCTGTGGTCCTCACAACTCTTCAATCACAATGAGGCTGTCATAGAGTTACAGATTGGACCTAGTTCAAACAAAAACCAAGAATGAGATACCCTGGTGACCGCCATGTTTTGCCACTTTTTTGCCCCTGAAGGTGGGCACCCTACATGAGAGGAAAATTCTACTGAAAAAAATACCAGAATGCAAGGTCCTTTTTTCTAAGCAACACCACTAAACTAAATCAACAAAAGCAATGAGATGTTGTTCCAAAAAGTACAGCAAAGATAGACCCGTCTAATAAATACAATATATTTCCTAGTTTTATTATTGACCAATCATGAAACACATTACAACTTAAAAATATTGTGCTGAGCTTCCACCCACCTTTTGAGCCAATCACTGCCCTTTTTACATTTACAGGTCTGTGACCTAAAGCCATAACCCATTTCAGACAAAGGACCAAGAAAATAATCTAATTCAAACCAATAAACATTTTAAAGCACATTTGTATTGTTTGTTTGCATCATTTACACCAAAGCTATTCTAGGGAACCCTTTAAACAACCCTACCCCCCTACACATATTACTGGTAAACTCATTGTACAGCAAAATAATGAAAAGGAAAAGTGAACATATTCATTTTCTTATATCTCTTTTATTATATATCAGAAATGCTTTAAATTTCACTCATATAAGCTTACAACGCCACTTTACAATATACTATACCAAAAAGATGCATGTGCTTTACCAGCATGAGTCAAATGTGGAGTTACCCCACCCACCCCCCTTAACAAGGCCAAAATTACTTGCTCCTAGATATGGGACATATTATACTTTCTTTACACATTAAATCAACTTCTAATCACATAAAAAGGTTCATTTGTGCAAAATACAGCAATTTTTGCTTATTTCGGTGACAAAAGCTAATATTATGTAACAGCCAGAGGGGGTGAAGAGCAAAACTAGTTTCCATGCAGAGGGGCTATGCTCACTGACATGGCATTTTGACCGCTTACATTTTTTCCGAAGACCTAGCTGAAGAAAAATACTACTACAGCCAGGATGCTGCAAAGACAAGGTCAGTGAAAGGGAATTATCAGGGTCATAGAGGTCAAAGGTCAAGGTCACTTTGCAATTTTATTGGTCAAAAAGGTACAATTTCTACAATTAATGACCTATTTGTCTTAAATTGAGGTAAAATGGGTCAAATGGTCAAGGAAAACATCATATTATTGAAAAAGTTTAAAAAATACTAGCCCAAAATACTTATTTTACAAATGGCAGGCTGTAAGTTTGGTAAAGTCATGCTTGTGAACTGGTATACTGTTGCAGTTTCATTATGGCATTTTTTCAAAGTGACATTTAAGTTGCCGGATTGAATAGTAAATATTAAAATGGACTAATACGCATACATATATCCATCTGAAATGGCCCCTCTTATCAAGGTCAAGGTCATCAATAAGGTCAAGGGTCAATTCAGACAGCAAATCAACCCAAACTGACCCAAATGTTCTACTTTACAAAGTGGAGAGTGCAATATCATACAGATTTCCAAGTTGTTCTACACTGTTGCTCAATTGAAAGGTCAATCTGTCAAAGGTCAATGTCATATTGGGTAATATGACAGTATCTTGTGCTATCTCTGAGTTCAACTAAGGCACATGACAATAAATGGGCATGTAAATATGGGTTTAACACATGTAACACTTTTCAACTAAATTGCATTTAACTCCATAAAGTGACCACTACTGCGGTTTAGGCAAACTTGCGAAAGGGCCTTTTTTACCATATTTTGACAATCACAAGAACACATACTCCAAAAAATGCTCTAGCATAACAATAAAAAACACAAATGCTCTGATTTGGGAACCAATGAGTTTCCGATAAATGAAAGTATGCTTACAGTATAGCCTCATAGTGCAGAAATGCAACTCACATGCTTCAAGTCCAATATGTAGTGCAAAACTGAGCCAACCATCAACCCTACCTACTAATAAGGCTCTTTTTTGCAGTCTTAATGATTTTTGTTTTAAAAAAGTGGACTTTTTGAAAGCTCAAATCATTATTGGACTTGCTGAAATCAAAACAATGCATCAAAAACATATTACAGGTCACATACATAGCAGCCAAGGTATCCAACATAACAGGCCTGATGTTCTTCTTTAAGCCATAACCCATTTCAGACAAAGGACCAAGAAAATAATCTAATTCAAACCAATAAACATTTTAAAGCACATTTGTATTGTTTGTTTGCATCATTTACACCAAAGCTATTCTAGGGAACCCATTAAACAACCCTACCCCCCTACACATATTACTGGTAAACTCATTGTACAGCAAAATAATGAAAAGGAAAAGTGAACATATTCATTTTCTTATATCTCTTTTATTATATATCAGAAATGCTTTAAATTTCACTCATATAAGCTTACAACGCCACTTTACAATATACTATACCAAAAAGATGCATGTGCTTTACCAGCATGAGTCAAATGTGGAGTTACCCCACCCACCCCCCTTAACAAGGCCAAAATTACTTGCTCCTAGATATGGGACATATAATACTTTCTTTACACATTAAATCAACTTCTAATCACATAAAAAGGTTCATTTGTGCACAATACAGCAATTTTTGCTAATTTCGGTGACAAAAGCTAATATTATGTAACAGCCAGAGGGGGTGAAGAGCAAAACTAGTTTCCATGCAGAGGGGCTATGCTCACTGACATGGCATTTTGACCGCTTACATTTTTTCCGAAGACCTAGCTGAAGAAAAATACTACTACAGCCAGGATGCTGCAAGGACAAGGTCAGTGAAAGGGAATTATCAGGGTCATAGAGGTCAAAGGTCAAGGTCACTTTGCAATTTTATTGGTCAAAAAGGTACAATTTCTACAATTAATGACCTATTTGTCTTAAATTGAGGTAAAATGGGTCAAATGGTCAAGGAAAACATCATATTATTGAAAAAGTTTAAAAAATACTAGCCCAAAATACTTATTTTACAAATGGCAGGCTGTAAGTTTGGTAAAATCATGCTTGTGAACTGGTATACTGTTGCAGTTTCATTATGGCATTTTTTCAAAGTGACATTTAAGTTGCCGGATTGAATAGTAAATATTAAAATGGACTAATACGCATACATATATCCATCTGAAATGGCCCCTCTTATCAAGGTCAAGGTCATCAATAAGGTCAAGGGTCAATTCAGACAGCAAATCAACCCAAACTGACCCAAATGTTCTACTTTACAAAGTGGAGAGTGCAATATCATACAGATTTCCAAGTTGTTCTACACTGTTGCTCAATTGAAAGGTCAATCTGTCAAAGGTCAATGTCATATTGGGTAATATGACAGTCTCTTGTGCTATCTCTGAGTTCAACTAAGGCACATGACAATAAATGGGCATGTAAATATGGGTTTAACACATGTAACACTTTTCAACTAAATTGCATTTAACTCCATAAAGTGACCACTACTGCGGTTTAGGCAAACTTGCGAAAGGGCCTTTTTTACCATATTTTGACAATCACAAGAACACATACTCCAAAAAATGCTCTAGCATAACAATAAAAAACACAAATGCTCTGATTTGGGAACCAATGAGTTTCCGATAAATGAAAGTATATTTATATCATCTAACTCACGACAATATTACATTATGCTACCCTCTATTCCCCAGAATGACGCCGACTTAATTACCAGCCGTGACGAACCGCCGATAAGAACACAGACATGTAACCCCGTGTAACTCAATCACAATAAAAGCATGCATTTGGTAAACTGATACCTGTAAACTTCCTCTTTTGCTCGGCGCTGTAATGGCGAAAGGACGTATCTTGAGGTGTCTCAAGACTTTAATGTATCCTTGGCTCGAGCAGCTCATTTGTTCCCCGGATTGCGTTCCAAACATTTTTGGTTTGACTTTGTACCATGCTGTTTAATTATTAACATATTGTTTAATTTGACATTTATTTCAGAATTACTGAAATTCTCCGTCGGTGCTTAGGTAAGTTTTTTGAATGGATTTTCCCAATTCTTACCGGATTGGGACAGCCATTCTTGCAGGGATTGTTCTTAGGACAATCCATGCTATGGTTGCTCCTCCTGGTCAACTTTGACGTGGTCTAAGCCATTTCTAAGTTGTCTAAACGGAGAAACTTATACATGACTGGAGAAGTGGTGCAGTCGGAGGGTTTTTCTAGGGAGTTCTCCTTACCTCGCAAGAGGATAACGAGACTTCTGTTGTCTCTGACCTAACCGTCATTGATGTGGAAATTCCTTCCTCCCTGGCTTTGACCGCTGGTTCAAACCTGGGGGCTCCTCTTTCTGAATCTTCCACTACTTGTAATGGTACTGGAAATTCTTTTCAGTCTGCGTGTCGAAGGGAATCTGATGAATTTCGGATAACCAGCGGCCTGCATGTTCTCAATCACCCTTGAGACGCCAGGCCGTTCGACACCGTGATAGGGTCCATGGCTCCCGCTCTCGTTCGAAGCGGTCCCATGGTTCCTTGTCTGGTAGTACTGACCGGCTTGCTAGAGCCTTGCGCTCTCGAAGCCGTGGCATACCGCGGCAGTTCCCGCTTAGTACTTACTTGAGCCTTGTTCTTATTTTTCAAGATAAAGTTCTGGCTCTTTTTGTGGCCATTGCTAATGATTGGACTTAGCCATAGCCGCCAACGGTCCTCCGCTATCGCTCCCACGGCCTGCCGTGCGAGCGAGCGCCGTACGAGAAGGGACTCTTTTTAGTAAAGTCAGCCCCTGGTACGAGCGAGCGAACGAGGGTTATAAGAGTGTACGTTTGCGTTCTCTCTATTTTGATACCGTTCTATCGAAGAGTCATCGATCTCATTCAGTATCGAATTCTGGTTTGGTGCCTAGCCTATGGCTCGCGCAAACCATATGGCTCTTGCCAAGCCTTGGCCGTCCGCCTCGAGCGAGCGACGGCAAGCGGGTGTAGCTATTTAAATGCTAGAGCTCACAGGGTAAAGGCAGTAGGCTTATATACCCGCGGTGAGTGAGCGGAAGAGCGAGCCTACACGGCTTATATGCTCTTTTCGGGGCACATTGGTCTGAGAGGCCACTGCTCCTGCTCGGACCCTTTATTCTTCTAACTCATACGGTACGTACGACAGGATAAAATAAATTCCCATTCACTTGACTGGTGAATTTTACTACCGTGTACAACGGAAACACCGTGTACAACCGTACATTATAGAGTTTTTGACTGAAGAATTTTGATTTTTTCTGATAACCAGAATTGTTCTCGCTCCTGTTCTGCGTTGGTAGAATGTGAGATAGAGATTTCACATAAGGCTCCGGATCCAGACCCACTGAACAAGCAGTCTGCTTCTGTTCAGGGTACATGGGTATCTATGCATCTTATGAAATTGGCTTCTGAGGATTCAGCACCCAATACTTGAATTAGGTTTTCTCTGTATAAAACCAAGATTCAAAAATGCCACTGTCTGTCAAGACACTCACACTTGTGTGGGATTCATCTTGCATTGAAGTGGTACAAGATGAACTTATTAGGGGCTTTGGTTTTGGATATTTTTTGATGTAGATCAAAATCATTATCCAATCAGCTCTTCCTGAGAGCAGTTTTTATTTTGGATGTTATATTCAAAATTTATTAAGGATTCAAGGGGCTAGTCCTAATAATCCTATTTAATGTCCTCATTGGACTTTATTTATTGAAGGCATCCGGCAGGTTTCCTTCTTGGCCATTATGAAGTGAACCACCACTGTATGCAAGGTGCGTCACTTCGAATTTTTATGGTTTTCAGTTACACTTGAAGGCTGGGGAAATTAGTTATGGCTAGTTTTCACACAATTCATGCTGGCATGTTTTGATTGGAACACTGTCTGCTTTGAATTCTTCTACTTCCTCACAATCTCAGTTTGTTGAGGTGTGTACGCTATTTCAGGCCTTAGCTCAATTGCTGTGGCAATTCTGACGTTTTAGTACGTTTCGCTATGGACCTTCACTTACCAGAGGTAACACATTTCTGGGCAAGTGTTCCTTGGATGCTCCTTCTCTGCAGTGTTCCTTGGATGTTCCTTTAGGTTCAGCCTATTGAGTCTATAACCCAAGGTTGGGTTTTAGATTTTGATGTGGCCAAATCTATTAGGAAGTTTCTATAGTACTACGTGCCACTGCATTATGCTGCAGTATTTCTTTTCTATTATTAGAGAAAAGAGAAATCCCTGGGATCTGAGAATCTATTAGGGATTCCCATTTGCTCAGGCTTTCCCAGACTCTTTGGAGTCTTGCGGCGCAGACTAGTACTTTCAGTCAGCCAGTCATACTTACTGATAACAGATTGTAATATGTATATGCCTGGTAACCATCAGACATGTGATCACAGTCTGTTCTAGAGATATGGGTACAAGATACTATTTTTTATCTGTGTATCCATCCCAAATGTCAGGTTATTCCTCATTTTTGAGAGTAACACATTCAGGTCCAGAGAAGATTCAACTTCTGTAGAAGTAGAATTCATGCTGGACAGACATCCATAGAACCAGTTTCTTCTTTCATCTGAAGAGCAGCTATTATAGCTGTTTTTCTGGTTCTCAAGGTTGGGAGGATGGAGACCAGTTTCAGATCTCTCCCAACTTTTTGTCAATTCATGTTTTCCTTCAGTGGAAGGCATACTTTATTTCCTCTAGTGGATCTTTGGGCCCTGTACGTCTTTCTTTCTGGAAAACGTATGAGCCTTCTTCTGGACTTGCTTGATTTATGCATTTTATCATCCAGCCCAGTGGTCTTGTCGTATCTGTTCAAGCTCTATACCTCTATCCAATTGGGATAAGCAGAGCTGGTTTCCAGTCAGATATTTTCTTTCTGAGAATGTGCTCTGTGTAGATAGGGTGTCTCAGGCTTGTCTATAGAAAGGTGCATGAGACTTTTTCAATTATTCTGAGAATATTATAGGAGCTAGTGCAGTGTAGTAGTACAAACTACTCTCCTAATAAGGGGTTCCAAATTGATCCCCGGCTCCTCCTTCTGTAGGATGAGACTTTAGCCATGGTCCTGTCTCCACATGTCCTTATGTGTTGGTGGGATGTTTACATAAACACTCACACTCAGAGATTGTTATCTTGTTCAGATTGAGATCTATTCTCTCTTAGGCCATTTGGAGTCCATTGCTCGACTTCTGTCAAATGGTAGACCAGTCAAGCATTGCTGCTGTGGCCCTCAAGTCTTTTTGATACCAAACAGACTTTTGTGGGATTTTTCTTGTCCCGAGGTCTTTGGTTCAGTCAGGAATCCCTGTAAATCATTGAGCTTTTAGGCAGGCCTCCCTCAAACTTGTCTATTTCATGGACACAAGTATGTTGACTGAGGGACCCATCTGGGTGCTCTTTTAGCTTCTGGCCAATGGTCTGTTCCTTGGATGGAACAATACTTCTATGGTCTTTTATTCAGAGTTGTCATGCTCTCTGAAGAACTTTCTTATGAACATTACTACTGTTATGTATTACTGTCAGCAGATAATATTTCAGTAGTGTTTTCTTAACAAGAAGAGGGGGGGCCTGGTCAAGTTCCTTGTCATTCTTGGTTATCAATCAGGTAGATTGGTGCATGAATGCTTTGTGGCTCATGGCCTGTATTGTTCCAGGGAATTGAATTTTTTACCTATTCAATTTTATGAACGGTAGATCTCAGAGTTGACCTTATATAGGACACTCTGTTTTCGATTCTCGTATTCTGGAAGTCCGTCACTTAAGCCTGTATACCACAGTCTAACAATTGACTTCCATTTTTCCATTTCTTTTGCACATTCACAGGCTTGGACAGTGGTCAGCATGTCCCTTCGAGGGAGGTAATGATATTTGGAGAAGAACTTGCTTGTTTTTTCCAATTATTATACATGCTGGAATGTCATCTGTTCTTACAGTCCTGTTTTTCTGCTGGTTGCACCAGAAGTCTGGACTCCCTCAGGCGGATTGTTGTCCCTGACTCATTCCGGTATTCCTTCTGGACTGCTTGCACACTTGGCTATGCTGCAAGGAGTTCTTTTTAGGCAGCATTTTTTTGCATAATCTGCCAAGAGAGAATCTGTGCTTCAAGCTATTCACTCAGTCTTATTCTTTTTCTGATATGACTGTGGTATCGTCTGGTACTCCAGTGGGAGATATACCCAATGTTTCATCTGTTATGTTTTTGACAGATTTTCTTCTTCCTTTTTTGAGGGGAAGTTAGATTAAGACAGATTCTTTCTGAAGTATTCATTGTCTTCAGTAAGTCTCTTCATCCAGCTCTCTCTGATATAATCAGATATGAGGTTGGAGAGTCTTTCTAACCGGGCTGCACTTCCTTGTGCTCTTCCCTGGGGTTTTTTTTTCCTGTCAAGAAGTCAATATTTTCTTTTGTCATCTTGTTCTGAGTCTTAAGTGCATTACACAGAATAAGTCTCTGATTCACTTCTTGGCTAGAGATTCAGTGATGATCATTTGTTGATTATCAGTCTCTTCTGGTTAAGTGTATTTTCAACCAACATATTTTGGTTGTATTACATTTCTTCCAAGATTAAGGCTATCAGTAGCAGGTGTTCCCATTTAGATCCCTGCTCTATATTCTGGCAAGGACATTTTTATTTTCCAGTTTGTGCCTGATATTATGTGTTGGGAATTGTGTCCTGGGTCAGGTGTGGCACTTGATGGTATCCATTCCTGATCTTTGCCTTCTTCCTTACTTACCTTGAGATAGGAATATTTCTTATCTATTTTGAGGTATAGGGATATTGGTTTCTACTATATCTAGATGGATAGTAGATAAGTTAGACGGCATGTCAGCAAACAGAGAACATAAGCTCTAATGAGCTTTTGTCCTTCTAATGAGTTTTTAGACTCTGTTTATGCCTTCCTACGTACTACGTGCATGGATGGTAGACATTACGTTTTGCCTATGTCAGTCTGATTCCTAGCCTTACTGTGCTCATGTGCTTGGAACTTGAGTTCAATTATTTGGTTGAACAAGTTCTCTGGTTTCAGTTTTATCTGGCTTTTGGCGTTCGATAAATCCTTTTAACAGGTTCTATCGTTAGATTTCTGGTTTTATTCAAAACCTGATTACTGTTTTTATTGAAAACCTGCTTCTACTAGTCTTATTCTGCCTGATAAAAGTTTTCTTCTTGAATGTTTCTTGAGCGCAACATTCTTGAACCTTATTTTCTGGTGTGCACGGTGATTATTTTTTCACCAATGATAGCCATCCATGTGATTTCTTCATACAAAATGGCGGACATTCAGGAAATATTTGTGTTCAACTGGATCTTTATCCTTTTTTCATGATTTTTTTCTGGGAATTCGGCTCAACAGTTTGTTGGAGATAACAGCATTTGCTTCCAATCCTTCAAAATTGTTCTATGATGGCAACCGGGCTTTGTACCAGCCTATATGACATCAAAACGTTCTGTTGTTATCAAACACAGAATTGTTTACGTTGTTCATTGCCGAGCTGAATATTGTAACCCTATGTTGAATGGTAAGTCGATCTTTTGACTTAGTTATTCCCATTCATTTACAGATTTTTCCCACCATCCAAAAAGATAAAATCTAGCATAATGTAATATTGTCGTGAGTTAGATGATATAAATTTTATATGTTTGTTCCAACATAAATATTTATGAATCTATACTCACGACAATATTACGATGAGGCCCAGGCAAGCTTTTAGCATGCGTCCCACCTCCCCGCATATCTGTTTTTCTGTATGTTTTCTCGCAAAAGAGGAAGTTTACAGGTATCAGTTTACCAAATGCATGCTTTTATTGTGATTGAGTTACACGGGGTTACATGTCTGTGTTCTTATCGGCGGTTCGTCACGGCTGGTAATTAAGTCGGCGTCATTCTGGGGAATAGAGGGTAGCATAATGTAATATTGTCGTGAGTATAGATTCATAAATATTTATGTTGGAACAAACATATAAAGCTTACAGTATAGCCTCATAGTGCAGAAATGCAACTCACATGCTTCAAGTCCAATATGTAGTGCAAAACTGAGCCAACCATCAACCCTACCTACTAATAAGGCTCTTTTTTGCAGTCTTAATGATTTTTGTTTCAAAAAAGTGGACTTTTTGAAAGCTCAAATCATTATTGGACTTGCTGAAATCAAAACAATGCATCAAAAACATATTACAGGTCACATACATAGCAGCCAAGGTATCCAACATAACAGGCCTGATGTTCTTCTTTAGGGCCCAGACCTGTAATTGTTTTTCCATAGACCTCCATTATAGCTTTTAAGTAGGCTGTGGTCCTCACAACTCTTCAATCACAATGAGGCTGTCATAGAGTTACAGATTGGACCTAGTTCAAACAAAAACCAAGAATGAGATACCCTGGTGACCGCCATGTTTTGCCACTTTTTTGCCCCTGAAGGTGGACACCCTACATGAGAGGAAAATTCTACTGAAAAAAATACCAGAATGCAAGGTCCTTTTTTCTAAGCAACACCACTAAACTAAATCAACAAAAGCAATGAGATGTTGTTCCAAAAAATACAGCAAAGATAGACCCGTCTAATAAATACAATATATTTCCTAGTTTTATTATTGACCAATCATGAAACACATTACAACTTAAAAATATTGTGCTGAGCTTCCACCCACCTTTTGAGCCAATCACTGCCCTTTTTACATTTACAGGTCTGTGACCTAAAGCCATAACCCATTTCAGACAAAGGACCAAGAAAATAATCTAATTCAAACCAATAAACATTTTAAAGCACATTTGTATTGTTTGTTTGCATCATTTACACCAAAGCTATTCTAGGGAACCCTTTAAACAACCCTACCCCCCTACACATATTACTGGTAAACTCATTGTACAGCAAAATAATGAAAAGGAAAAGTGAACATATTCATTTTCTTATATCTCTTTTATTATATATCAGAAATGCTTTAAATTTCACTCATATAAGCTTACAACGCCACTTTACAATATACTGTACCAAAAAGATGCATGTGCTTTACCAGCATGAGTCAAATGTGGAGTTACCCCACCCACCCCCCTTAACAAGGCCAAAATTACTTGCTCCTAGATATGGGACATATAATACTTTCTTTACACATTAAATCAACTTCTAATCACATAAAAAGGTTCATTTGTGCAAAATAAAGCAATTTTTGCTAATTTAGGTGACAAAAGCTAATATTATGTAACAGCCAGAGGGGGTGAAGAGCAAAACTAGTTTCCATGCAGAGGGGCTATGCTCACTGACATGGCATTTTGACCGCTTACATTTTTTCCGAAGACCTAGCTGAAGAAAAATACTACTACAGCCAGGATGCTGCAAGGACAAGGTCAGTGAAAGGGAATTATCAGGGTCTTAGAGGTCAAAGGTCAAGGTCACTTTGCAATTTTATTGGTCAAAAAGGTACAATTTCTACAATTAATGACCTATTTGTCTTAAATTGAGGTAAAATGGGTCAAATGGTCAAGGAAAACATCATATTATTGAAAAAGTTTAAAAAATACTAGCCCAAAATACTTATTTTACAAATGGCAGGCTGTAAGTTTGGTAAAATCATGCTTGTGAACTAGAATACTGTTGCAGTTTCATTATGGCATTTTTTCAAAGTGACATTTAAGTTGCCGGATTGAATAGTAAATATTATAATGGACTAATACGCATACATATATCCATCTGAAATGGCCCCTCTTATCAAGGTCAAGGGTCAATTCAGACAGCAAATCAACCCAAACTGACCCAAATGTTCTACTTTACAAAGTGGAGAGTGCAATATCATACAGATTTCCAAGTTGTTCTACACTGTTGCTCAATTGAAAGGTCAATCTGTCAAAGGTCAATGTCATATTGGGTAATATGACAGTCTCTTGTGCTATCTCTGAGTTCAACTAAGGCACATGACAATAAATGGGCATGTAAATATGGGTTGAAAAAAATGTAACACTTTTCAACTAAATTGCATTTAACTCCATAAAGTGACCACTACTGCGGTTTAGGCAAACTTGCGAAAGGGCCTTTTTTACCATATTTTGACAATCACAAGAACACATACTCCAAAAAATGCTCTAGCATAACAATAAAAAACACAAATGCTCTGATTTGGGAACCAATGAGTTTCCGATAAATGAAAGTATGCTTCCAGTATAGCCTCATAGTGCAGAAATGCAACTCACATGCTTCAAGTCCAATATGTAGTGCAAAACTGAGCCAACCATCAACCCTACCTACTAATAAGGCTCTTTTTTGCAGTCTTAATGATTTTTGTTTTAGAAAAGTGGACTTTTTGAAAGCTCAAATCATTATTGGACTTGCTGAAATCAAAACAATGCATCAAAAACATATTACAGGTCACATACATAGCAGCCAAGGTATCCAACATAACAGGCCTGATGTTCTTCTTTAAGCCATAACCCATTTCAGACAAAGGACCAAGAAAATAATCTAATTCAAACCAATAAACATTTTAAAGCACATTTGTATTGTTTGTTTGCATCATTTACACCAAAGCTATTCTAGGGAACCCATTAAACAACCCTACCCCCCTACACATATTACTGGTAAACTCATTGTACAGCAAAATAATGAAAAGGAAAAGTGAACATATTCATTTTCTTATATCTCTTTTATTATATATCAGAAATGCTTTAAATTTCACTCATATAAGCTTACAACGCCACTTTACAATATACTATACCAAAAAGATGCATGTGCTTTACCAGCATGAGTCAAATGTGGAGTTACCCCACCCACCCCCCTTAACAAGGCCAAAATTACTTGCTCCTAGATATGGGACATATAATACTTTCTTTACACATTAAATCAACTTCTAATCACATAAAAAGGTTCATTTGTGCACAATACAGCAATTTTTGCTAATTTCGGTGACAAAAACTAATATTATGTAACAGCCAGAGGGGGTGAAGAGCAAAACTAGTTTCCATGCAGAGGGGCTATGCTCACTGACATGGCATTTTGACCGCTTACATTTTTTCCGAAGACCTAGCTGAAGAAAAATACTACTACAGCCAGGATGCTGCAAGGACAAGGTCAGTGAAAGGGAATTATCAGGGTCATAGAGGTCAAAGGTCAAGGTCACTTTGCAATTTTATTGGTCAAAAAGGTACAATTTCTACAATTAATGACCTATTTGTCTTAAATTGAGGTAAAATGGGTCAAATGGTCAAGGAAAACATCATATTATTGAAAAAGTTTAAAAAATACTAGCCCAAAATACTTATTTTACAAATGGCAGGCTGTAAGTTTGGTAAAATCATGCTTGTGAACTGGTATACTGTTGCAGTTTCATTATGGCATTTTTTAAAAGTGACATTTAAGTTGCCGGATTGAATAGTAAATATTAAAATGGACTAATACGCATACATATATCCATCTGAAATGGCCCCTCTTATCAAGGTCAAGGTCATCAATAAGGTCAAGGGTCAATTCAGACAGCAAATCAACCCAAACTGATCCAAATGTTCTACTTTACAAAGTGGAGAGTGCAATATCATACAGATTTCCAAGTTGTTCTACACTGTTGCTCAATTGAAAGGTCAATCTGTCAAAGGTCAATGTCATATTGGGTAATATGACAGTCTCTTGTGCTATCTCTGAGTTCAACTAAGGCACATGACAATAAATGGGCATGTAAATATGGGTTTAACACATGTAACACTTTTCAACTAAATTGCATTTAACTCCATAAAGTGACCACTACTGCGGTTTAGGCAAACTTGCGAAAGGGCCTTTTTTACCATATTTTGACAATCACAAGAACACATACTCCAAAAAATGCTCTAGCATAACAATAAAAAACACAAATGCTCTGATTTGGGAACCAATGAGTTTCCGATAAATGAAAGTATGCTTACAGTATAGCCTCATAGTGCAGAAATGCAACTCACATGCTTCAAGTCCAATATGTAGTGCAAAACTGAGCCAACCATCAACCCTACCTACTAATAAGGCTCTTTTTTGCAGTCTTAATGATTTTTGTTTTAAAAAAGTGGACTTTTTGAAAGCTCAAATCATTATTGGACTTGCTGAAATCAAAACAATGCATCAAAAACATATTACAGGTCACATACATAGCAGCCAAGGTATCCAACATAACAGGCCTGATGTTCTTCTTTAAAGCCATAACCCATTTCAGACAAAGGACCAAGAAAATAATCTAATTCAAACCAATAAACATTTTAAAGCACATTTGTATTGTTTGTTTGCATCATTTACACCAAAGCTATTCTAGGGAACCCTTTAAACAACCCTACCCCCCTACACATATTACTGGTAAACTCATTGTACAGCAAAATAATGAAAAGGAAAAGTGAACATATTCATTTTCTTATATCTCTTTTATTATATATCAGAAATGCTTTAAATTTCACTCATATAAGCTTACAACGCCACTTTACAATATACTATACCAAAAAGATGCATGTGCTTTACCAGCATGAGTCAAATGTGGAGTTACCCCACCCACCCCCCTTAACAAGGCCAAAATTACTTGCTCCTAGAAATGGGACATATAATACTTTCTTTACACATTAAATCAACTTCTAATCACACAAAAAGGTTCATTTGTGCAAAATAAAGCAATTTTTGCTAATTTAGGTGACAAAAGCTAATATTATGTAACAGCCAGAGGGGGTGAAGAGCAAAACTAGTTTCCATGCAGAGGGGCTATGCTCACTGACATGGCATTTTGACCGCTTACATTTTTTCCGAAGACCTAGCTGAAGAAAAATACTACTACAGCCAGGATGCTGCAAGGACAAGGTCAGTGAAAGGGAATTATCAGGGTCATAGAGGTCAAAGGTCAAGGTCACTTTGCAATTTTATTGGTCAAATAGGTACAATTTCTACAATTAATGACCTATTTGTCTTAAATTGAGGTAAAATGGGTCAAATGGTCAAGGAAAACATCATATTATTGAAAAAGTTTAAAAAATACTAGCCCAAAATACTTATTTTACAAATGGCAGGCTGTAAGTTTGGTAAAATCATGCTTGTGAACTGGTATACTGTTGCAGTTTCATTATGGCATTTTTTCAAAGTGACATTTAAGTCGCCGGATTGAATAGTAAATATTAAAATGGACTAATACGCATACATATATCCATCTGAAATGGCCCCTCTTATCAAGGTCAAGGTCATCAATAAGGTCAAGGGTCAATTCAGACAGCAAATCAACCCAAACTGACCCAAATGTTCTACTTTACAAAGTGGAGAGTGCAATATCATACAGATTTCCAAGCTGTTCTACACTGTTGCTCAATTGAAAGGTCAATCTGTCAAAGGTCAATGTCATATTGGGTAATATGACAGTCTCTTGTGCTATCTCTGAGTTCAACTAAGGCACATGACAATAAATGGGCATGTAAATATGGGTTTAACACATGTAACACTTTTCAACTAAATTGCATTTAACTCCATAAAGTGACCACTACTGCGGTTTAGGCAAACTTGCGAAAGGGCCTTTTTTACCATATTTTGACAATCACAAGAACACATACTCCAAAAAATGCTCTAGCATAACAATAAAAAACATAAATGCTCTGATTTGGGAACCAATGAGTTTCCGATAAATGAAAGTATGCTTACAGTATAGCCTCATAGTGCAGAAATGCAACTCACATGCTTCAAGTCCAATATGTAGTGCAAAACTGAGCCAACCATCAACCCTACCTACTAAAAAGGCTCTTTTTTGCAGTCTTAATGATTTTTGTTTTAAAAAAGTGGACTTTTTGAAAGCTCAAATCATTATTGGAATTGCTGAAATCAAAACAATGCATCAAAAACATATTACAGGTCACATACATAGCAGCCAAGGTATCCAACATAACAGGCCTGATGTTCTTCTTTAAGCCATAACCCATTTCAGACAAAGGACCAAGAAAATAATCTAATTCAAACCAATAAACATTTTAAAGCACATTTGTATTGTTTGTTTGCATCATTTACACCAAAGCTATTCTAGGGAACCCTTTAAACAACCCTACCCCCCTACACATATTACTGGTAAACTCATTGTACAGCAAAATAATGAAAAGGAAAAGTGAACATATTCATTTTCTTATATCTCTTTTATTATATATCAGAAATGCTTTAAATTTCACTCATATAAGCTTACAACGCCACTTTACAATATACTATACCAAAAAGATGCATGTGCTTTACCAGCATGAGTCAAATGTGGAGTTACCCCACCCACCCCCCTTAACAAGGCCAAAATTACTTGCTCCTAGAAATGGGACATATAATACTTTCTTTACACATTAAATCAACTTCTAATCACACAAAAAGGTTCATTTGTGCAAAATAAAGCAATTTTTGCTAATTTAGGTGACAAAAGCTAATATTATGTAACAGCCAGAGGGGGTGAAGAGCAAAACTAGTTTCCATGCAGAGGGGCTATGCTCACTGACATGGCATTTTGACCGCTTACATTTTTTCCGAAGACCTAGCTGAAGAAAAATACTACTACAGCCAGGATGCTGCAAGGACAAGGTCAGTGAAGGGAATTATCAGGGTCATAGAGGTCAAAGGTCAAGGTCACTTTGCAATTTTATTGGTCAAAAAGGTACAATTTCTACAATTAATGACCTATTTGTCTTAAATTGAGGTAAAATGGGCCAAATGGTCAAGGAAAACATCATATTATTGAAAAAGTTTAAAAAATACTAGCCCAAAATACTTATTTTACAAATGGCAGGCTGTAAGTTTGGTAAAATCATGCTTGTGAACTGGTATACTGTTGCAGTTTCATTATGGCATTTTTTCAAAAAGACATTTAAGTTGCCGGATTGAATAGTAAATATTAAAATGGACTAATACGCATACATATATCCATCTGAAATGGCCCCTCTTATCAAGGTCAAGGTCATCAATAAGGTCAAGGGTCAATTCAGACAGCAAATCAACCCAAACTGACCCAAATGTTCTACTTTACAAAGTGGAGAGTGCAATATCATACAGATTTCCAAGCTGTTCTACACTGTTGCTCAATTGAAAGGTCAATCTGTCAAAGGTCAATGTCATATTGGGTAATATGACAGTCTCTTGTGCTATCTCTGAGTTCAACTAAGGCACATGACAATAAATGGGCATGTAAATATGGGTTTAACACATGTAACACTTTTCAACTAAATTGCATTTGACTCCATAAAGTGACCACTACTGCGGTTTAGGCAAACTTGCGAAAGGGCCTTTTTTACCATATTTTGACAATCACAAGAACACATACTCCAAAAAATGCTCTAGCATAACAATAAAAAACATAAATGCTCTGATTTGGGACCCAATGAGTTTCCGATAAATGAAAGTATGCTTACAGTATAGCCTCATAGTGCAGAAATGCAACTCACATGCTTCAAGTCCAATATGTAGTGCAAAACTGAGCCAACCATCAACCCTACCTACTAAAAAGGCTCTTTTTTGCAGTCTTAATGATTTTTGTTTTAAAAAAGTGGACTTTTTGAAAGCTCAAATCATTATTGGAATTGCTGAAATCAAAACAATGCATCAAAAACATATTACAGGTCACATACATAGCAGCCAAGGTATCCAACATAACAGGCCTGATGTTCTTCTTTAAGCCATAACCCATTTCAGACAAAGGACCAAGAAAATAATCTAATTCAAACCAATAAACATTTTAAAGCACATTTGTATTGTTTGTTTGCATCATTTACACCAAAGCTATTCTAGGGAACCCTTTAAACAACCCTACCCCCCTACACATATTACTGGTAAACTCATTGTACAGCAAAATAATGAAAAGGAAAAGTGAACATATTCATTTTCTTATATCTCTTTTATTACATATCAGAAATGCTTTAAATTTCACTCATATAAGCTTACAACGCCATTTTACAATATACTATACCAAAAAGATGCATGTGCTTTACCAGCATGAGTCAAATGTGGAGTTACCCCACCCACCCCCCTTAACAAGGCCAAAATTACTTGCTCCTAGATATGGGACATATAATACTTTCTTTACACATTAAATCAACTTCTAATCACATAAAAAGGTTCATTTGTGCAAAATAAAGCAATTTTTGCTTATTTAGGTGACAAAAGCTAATATTATGTAACAGCCAGAGGGGGTGAAGAGCAAAACTAGTTTCCATGCAGAGGGGCTATGCTCACTGACATGGCATTTTGACCGCTTACATTTTTTCCGAAGACCTAGCTGAAGAAAAATACTACTACAGCCAGGATGCTGCAAGGACAAGGTCAGTGAAAGGGAATTATCAGGGTCATAGAGGTCAAAGGTCAAGGTCACTTTGCAATTTTATTGGTCAAAAAGGTACAATTTCTACAATTAATGACCTATTTGTCTTAAATTGAGGTAAAATGGGTCAAATGGTCAAGGAAAACATCATATTATTGAAAAAGTTTAAAAAATACTAGCCCAAAATACTTATTTTACAAATGGCAGGCTGTAAGTTTGGTAAAATCATGCTTGTGAACTGGTATACTGTTGCAGTTTCATTATGGCATTTTTTCAAAGTGACATTTAAGTTGCCGGATTGAATAGTAAATATTAAAATGGACTAATACGCATACATATATCCATCTGAAATGGCCCCTCTTATCAAGGTCAAGGTCATCAATAAGGTCAAGGGTCAATTCAGACAGCAAATCAACCCAAACTGACCCAAATGTTCTACTTTACAAAGTGGAGAGTGCAATATCATACAGATTTCCAAGTTGTTCTACACTGTTGCTCAATTGAAAGGTCAATGTCATATTGGGTAATATGACAGTATCTTGTGCTATCTCTGAGTTCAACTAAGGCACATGACAATAAATGGGCATGTAAATATGGGTTTAACACATGTAACACTTTTCAACTAAATTGCATTTAACTCCATAAAGTGACCACTACTGCGGTTTAGGCAAACTTGCGAAAGGGCCTTTTTTACCATATTTTGACAATCACAAGAACACATACTCCAAAAAATGCTCTAGCATAACAATAAAAAACACAAATGCTCTGATTTGGGAACCAATGAGTTTCCGATAAATGAAAGTATGCTTACAGTATAGCCTCATAGTGCAGAAATGCAACTCACATGCTTCAAGTCCAATATGTAGTGCAAAACTGAGCCAACCATCAACCCTACCTACTAATAAGGCTCTTTTTTGCAGTCTTAATGATTTTTGTTTTAAAAAAGTGGACTTTTTGAAAGCTCAAATCATTATTGGACTTGCTGAAATCAAAACAATGCATCAAAAACATATTACAGGTCACATACATAGCAGCCAAGGTATCCAACATAACAGGCCTGATGTTCTTCTTTAGGGCCCAGACCTGTAATTGTTTTTCCATAGACCTCCATTATAGCTTTTAAGTAGGCTGTGGTCCTCACAACTCTTCAATCACAATGAGGCTGTCATAGAGTTACAGATTGGACCTAGTTCAAACAAAAACCAAGAATGAGATACCCTGGTGACCGCCATGTTTTGCCACTTTTTTGCCCCTGAAGGTGGGCACCCTACATGAGAGGAAAATTCTACTGAAAAAAAGACCAGAATGCAAGGTCCTTTTTTTCTAAGCAACACTACTAAACTAAATCAACAAAAGCAATGAGATGTTGTTCCAAAAAGTACAGCAAAGATAGACCCGTCTAATAAATACAATATATTTCCTAGTTTTATTATTGACCAATCATGAAACACATTACAACTTAAAAATATTGTGCTGAGCTTCCACCCACCTTTTGAGCCAATCACTGCCCTTTTTACATTTACAGGTCTGTGACCTAAAGCCATAACCCATTTCAGACAAAGGACCAAGAAAATAATCTAATTCAAACCAATAAACATTTTAAAGCACATTTGTATTGTTTGTTTGCATCATTTACACCAAAGCTATTCTAGGGAACCCTTTAAACAACCCTACCCCCCTACACATATTACTGGTAAACTCATTGTACAGCAAAATAATGAAAAGGAAAAGTGAACATATTCATTTTCTTATATCTCTTTTATTATATATCAGAAATGCTTTAAATTTCACTCATATAAGCTTACAACGCCACTTTACAATATACTATACCAAAAAGATGCATGTGCTTTACCAGCATGAGTCAAATGTGGAGTTACCCCACCCACCCCCCTTAACAAGGCCAAAATTACTTGCTCCTAGATATGGGACATATTATACTTTCTTTACACATTAAATCAACTTCTAATCACATAAAAAGGTTCATTTGTGCAAAATACAGCAATTTTTGCTTATTTCGGTGACAAAAGCTAATATTATGTAACAGCCAGAGGGGGTGAAGAGCAAAACTAGTTTCCATGCAGAGGGGCTATGCTCACTGACATGGCATTTTGACCGCTTACATTTTTTCCGAAGACCTAGCTGAAGAAAAATACTACTACAGCCAGGATGCTGCAAAGACAAGGTCAGTGAAAGGGAATTATCAGGGTCATAGAGGTCAAAGGTCAAGGTCACTTTGCAATTTTATTGGTCAAAAAGGTACAATTTCTACAATTAATGACCTATTTGTCTTAAATTGAGGTAAAATGGGTCAAATGGTCAAGGAAAACATCATATTATTGAAAAAGTTTAAAAAATACTAGCCCAAAATACTTATTTTACAAATGGCAGGCTGTAAGTTTGGTAAAGTCATGCTTGTGAACTGGTATACTGTTGCAGTTTCATTATGGCATTTTTTCAAAGTGACATTTAAGTTGCCGGATTGAATAGTAAATATTAAAATGGACTAATACGCATACATATATCCATCTGAAATGGCCCCTCTTATCAAGGTCAAGGTCATCAATAAGGTCAAGGGTCAATTCAGACAGCAAATCAACCCAAACTGACCCAAATGTTCTACTTTACAAAGTGGAGAGTGCAATATCATACAGATTTCCAAGTTGTTCTACACTGTTGCTCAATTGAAAGGTCAATCTGTCAAAGGTCAATGTCATATTGGGTAATATGACAGTATCTTGTGCTATCTCTGAGTTCAACTAAGGCACATGACAATAAATGGGCATGTAAATATGGGTTTAACACATGTAACACTTTTCAACTAAATTGCATTTAACTCCATAAAGTGACCACTACTGCGGTTTAGGCAAACTTGCGAAAGGGCCTTTTTTACCATATTTTGACAATCACAAGAACACATACTCCAAAAAATGCTCTAGCATAACAATAAAAAACACAAATGCTCTGATTTGGGAACCAATGAGTTTCCGATAAATGAAAGTATGCTTACAGTATAGCCTCATAGTGCAGAAATGCAACTCACATGCTTCAAGTCCAATATGTAGTGCAAAACTGAGCCAACCATCAACCCTACCTACTAATAAGGCTCTTTTTTGCAGTCTTAATGATTTTTGTTTTAAAAAAGTGGACTTTTTGAAAGCTCAAATCATTATTGGACTTGCTGAAATCAAAACAATGCATCAAAAACATATTACAGGTCACATACATAGCAGCCAAGGTATCCAACATAACAGGCCTGATGTTCTTCTTTAAGCCATAACCCATTTCAGACAAAGGACCAAGAAAATAATCTAATTCAAACCAATAAACATTTTAAAGCACATTTGTATTGTTTGTTTGCATCATTTACACCAAAGCTATTCTAGGGAACCCTTTAAACAACCCTACCCCCCTACACATATTACTGGTAAACTCATTGTACAGCAAAATAATGAAAAGGAAAAGTGAACATATTCATTTTCTTATATCTCTTTTATTATATATCAGAAATGCTTTAAATTTCACTCATATAAGCTTACAACACCACTTTACAATATACTATACCAAAAAGATGCATGTGCTTTACCAGCATGAGTCAAATGTGGAGTTACCCCACCCACCCCCCTTAACAAGGCCAAAATTACTTGCTCCTAGATATGGGACATATAATACTTTCTTTACACATTAAATCAACTTCTAATCACATAAAAAGGTTCATTTGTGCACAATACAGCAATTTTTGCTAATTTCGGTGACAAAAGCTAATATTATGTAACAGCCAGAGGGGGTGAAGAGCAAAACTAGTTTCCATGCAGAGGGGCTATGCTCACTGACATGGCATTTTGACCGCTTACATTTTTTCCGAAGACCTAGCTGAAGAAAAATACTACTACAGCCAGGATGCTGCAAGGACAAGGTCAGTGAAAGGGAATTATCAGGGTCATAGAGGTCAAAGGTCAAGGTCACTTTGCAATTTTATTGGTCAAAAAGGTACAATTTCTACAATTAATGACCTATTTGTCTTAAATTGAGGTAAAATGGGTCAAATGGTCAAGGAAAACATCATATTATTGAAAAAGTTTAAAAAATACTAGCCCAAAATACTTATTTTACAAATGGCAGGCTGTAAGTTTGGTAAAATCATGCTTGTGAACTGGTATACTGTTGCAGTTTCATTATGGCATTTTTTCAAAGTGACATTTAAGTTGCCGGATTGAATAGTAAATATTAAAATGGACTAATACGCATACATATATCCATCTGAAATGGCCCCTCTTATCAAGGTCAAGGTCATCAATAAGGTCAAGGGTCAATTCAGACAGCAAATCAACCCAAACTGACCCAAATGTTCTACTTTACAAAGTGGAGAGTGCAATATCATACAGATTTCCAAGTTGTTCTACACTGTTGCTCAATTGAAAGGTCAATCTGTCAAAGGTCAATGTCATATTGGGTAATATGACAGTATCTTGTGCTATCTCTGAGTTCAACTAAGGCACATGACAATAAATGGGCATGTAAATATGGGTTTAACACATGTAACACTTTTCAACTAAATTGCCTTTAACTCCATAAAGTGACCACTACTGCGGTTTAGGCAAACTTGCGAAAGGGCCTTTTTTACCATATTTTGACAATCACAAGAACACATACTCCAAAAAATGCTCTAGCATAACAATAAAAAACACAAATGCTCTGATTTGGGAACCAATGAGTTTCCGATAAATGAAAGTATGCTTACAGTATAGCCTCATAGTGCAGAAATGCAACTCACATGCTTCAAGTCCAATATGTAGTGCAAAACTGAGCCAACCATCAACCCTACCTACTAATAAGGCTCTTTTTTGCAGTCTTAATGATTTTTGTTTTAAAAAAGTGGACTTTTTGAAAGCTCAAATCATTATTGGACTTGCTGAAATCAAAACAATGCATCAAAAACATATTACAGGTCACATACATAGCAGCCAAGGTATCCAACATAACAGGCCTGATGTTCTTCTTTAGGGCCCAGACCTGTAATTGTTTTTCCATAGACCTCCATTATAGCTTTTAAGTAGGCTGTGGTCCTCACAACTCTTCAATCACAATGAGGCTGTCATAGAGTTACAGATTGGACCTAGTTCAAACAAAAACCAAGAATGAGATACCCTGGTGACCGCCATGTTTTGCCACTTTTTTGCCCCTGAAGGTGGACACCCTACATGAGAGGAAAATTCTACTGAAAAAAATACCAGAATGCAAGGTCCTTTTTTCTAAGCAACACCACTAAACTAAATCAACAAAAGCAATGAGATGTTGTTCCAAAAAGTACAGCAAAGATAGACCCGTCTAATAAATACAATATATTTCCTAGTTTTATTATTGACCAATCATGAAACACATTACAACTTAAAAATATTGTGCTGAGCTTCCACCCACCTTTTGAGCCAATCACTGCCCTTTTTACATTTACAGGTCTGTGACCTAAAGCCATAACCCATTTCAGACAAAGGACCAAGAAAATAATCTAATTCAAACCAATAAACATTTTAAAGCACATTTGTATTGTTTGTTTGCATCATTTACACCAAAGCTATTCTAGGGAACCCTTTAAACAACCCTACCCCCCTACACATATTACTGGTAAACTCATTGTACAGCAAAATAATGAAAAGGAAAAGTGAACATATTCATTTTCTTATATCTCTTTTATTATATATCAGAAATGCTTTAAATTTCACTCATATAAGCTTACAACGCCACTTTACAATATACTGTACCAAAAAGATGCATGTGCTTTACCAGCATGAGTCAAATGTGGAGTTACCCCACCCACCCCCCTTAACAAGGCCAAAATTACTTGCTCCTAGATATGGGACATATAATACTTTCTTTACACATTAAATCAACTTCTAATCACATAAAAAGGTTCATTTGTGCAAAATAAAGCAATTTTTGCTAATTTCGGTGACAAAAGCTAATATTATGTAACAGCCAGAGGGGGTGAAGAGCAAAACTAGTTTCCATGCAGAGGGGCTATGCTCACTGACATGGCATTTTGACCGCTTACATTTTTTCCGAAGACCTAGCTGAAGAAAAATACTACTACAGCCAGGATGCTGCAAGGACAAGGTCAGTGAAAGGGAATTATCAGGGTCATAGAGGTCAAAGGTCAAGGTCACTTTGCAATTTTATTGGTCAAAAAGGTACAATTTCTACAATTAATGACCTATTTGTCTTAAATTGAGGTAAAATGGGTCAAATGGTCAAGGAAAACATCATATTATTGAAAAAGTTTAAAAAATACTAGCCCAAAATACTTATTTTACAAATGGCAGGCTGTAAGTTTGGTAAAATCATGCTTGTGAACTAGAATACTGTTGCAGTTTCATTATGGCATTTTTTCAAAGTGACATTTAAGTTGCCGGATTGAATAGTAAATATTATAATGGACTAATACGCATACATATATCCATCTGAAATGGCCCCTCTTATCAAGGTCAAGGGTCAATTCAGACAGCAAATCAACCCAAACTGACCCAAATGTTCTACTTTACAAAGTGGAGAGTGCAATATCATACAGATTTCCAAGTTGTTCTACACTGTTGCTCAATTGAAAGGTCAATCTGTCAAAGGTCAATGTCAAATTGGGTAATATGACAGTCTCTTGTGCTATCTCTGAGTTCAACTGAGGCACATGACAATAAATGGGCATGTAAATATGGGTTGAAAAAAATGTAACACTTTTCAACTAAATTGCATTTAACTCCATAAAGTGACCACTACTGCGGTTTAGGCAAACTTGCGAAAGGGCCTTTTTTACCATATTTTGACAATCACAAGAACACATACTCCAAAAAATGCTCTAGCATAACAATAAAAAACACAAATGCTCTGATTTGGGAACCAATGAGTTTCCGATAAATGAAAGTATGCTTCCAGTATAGCCTCATAGTGCAGAAATGCAACTCACATGCTTCAAGTCCAATATGTAGTGCAAAACTGAGCCAACCATCAACCCTACCTACTAATAAGGCTCTTTTTTGCAGTCTTAATGATTTTTGTTTTAGAAAAGTGGACTTTTTGAAAGCTCAAATCATTATTGGACTTGCTGAAATCAAAACAATGCATCAAAAACATATTACAGGTCACATACATAGCAGCCAAGGTATCCAACATAACAGGCCTGATGTTCTTCTTTAAGCCATAACCCATTTCAGACAAAGGACCAAGAAAATAATCTAATTCAAACCAATAAACATTTTAAAGCACATTTGTATTGTTTGTTTGCATCATTTACACCAAAGCTATTCTAGGGAACCCATTAAACAACCCTACCCCCCTACACATATTACTGGTAAACTCATTGTACAGCAAAATAATGAAAAGGAAAAGTGAACATATTCATTTTCTTATATCTCTTTTATTATATATCAGAAATGCTTTAAATTTCACTCATATAAGCTTCCAACGCCACTTTACAATATACTATACCAAAAAGATGCATGTGCTTTACCAGCATGAGTCAAATGTGGAGTTACCCCACCCACCCCCCTTAACAAGGCCAAAATTACTTGCTCCTAGATATGGGACATATAATACTTTCTTTACACATTAAATCAACTTCTAATCACATAAAAAGGTTCATTTGTGCACAATACAGCAATTTTTGCTAATTTCGGTGACAAAAACTAATATTATGTAACAGCCAGAGGGGGTGAAGAGCAAAACTAGTTTCCATGCAGAGGGGCTATGCTCACTGACATGGCATTTTGACCGCTTACATTTTTTCCGAAGACCTAGCTGAAGAAAAATACTACTACAGCCAGGATGCTGCAAGGACAAGGTCAGTGAAAGGGAATTATCAGGGTCATAGAGGTCAAAGGTCAAGGTCACTTTGCAATTTTATTGGTCAAAAAGGTACAATTTCTACAATTAATGACCTATTTGTCTTAAATTGAGGTAAAATGGGTCAAATGGTCAAGGAAAACATCATATTATTGAAAAAGTTTAAAAAATACTAGCCCAAAATACTTATTTTACAAATGGCAGGCTGTAAGTTTGGTAAAATCATGCTTGTGAACTGGTATACTGTTGCAGTTTCATTATGGCATTTTTTCAAAGTGACATTTAAGTTGCCGGATTGAATAGTAAATATTAAAATGGACTAATACGCATACATATATCCATCTGAAATGGCCCCTCTTATCAAGGTCAAGGTCATCAATAAGGTCAAGGGTCAATTCAGACAGCAAATCAACCCAAACTGACCCAAATGTTCTACTTTACAAAGTGGAGAGTGCAATATCATACAGATTTCCAAGTTGTTCTACACTGTTGCTCAATTGAAAGGTCAATCTGTCAAAGGTCAATGTCATATTGGGTAATATGACAGTCTCTTGTGCTATCTATGAGTTCAACTAAGGCACATGACAATAAATGGGCATGTAAATATGGGTTTAACACATGTAACACTTTTCAACTAAATTGCATTTAACTCCATAAAGTGACCACTACTGCGGTTTAGGCAAACTTGCGAAAGGGCCTTTTTTACCATATTTTGACAATCACAAGAACACATACTCCAAAAAATGCTCTAGCATAACAATAAAAAACACAAATGCTCTGATTTGGGAACCAATGAGTTTCCGATAAATGAAAGTATGCTTACAGTATAGCCTCATAGTGCAGAAATGCAACTCACATGCTTCAAGTCCAATATGTAGTGCAAAACTGAGCCAACCATCAACCCTACCTACTAATAAGGCTCTTTTTTGCAGTCTTAATGATTTTTGTTTTAAAAAAGTGGACTTTTTGAAAGCTCAAATCATTATTGGACTTGCTGAAATCAAAACAATGCATCAAAAACATATTACAGGTCACATACATAGCAGCCAAGGTATCCAACATAACAGGCCTGATGTTCTTCTTTAAAGCCATAACCCATTTCAGACAAAGGACCAAGAAAATAATCTAATTCAAACCAATAAACATTTTAAAGCACATTTGTATTGTTTGTTTGCATCATTTACACCAAAGCTATTCTAGGGAACCCTTTAAACAACCCTACCCCCCTACACATATTACTGGTAAACTCATTGTACAGCAAAATAATGAAAAGGAAAAGTGAACATATTCATTTTCTTATATCTCTTTTATTATATATCAGAAATGCTTTAAATTTCACTCATATAAGCTTACAACGCCACTTTACAATATACTATACCAAAAAGATGCATGTGCTTTACCAGCATGAGTCAAATGTGGAGTTACCCCACCCACCCCCCTTAACAAGGCCAAAATTACTTGCTCCTAGAAATGGGACATATAATACTTTCTTTACACATTAAATCAACTTCTAATCACACAAAAAGGTTCATTTGTGCAAAATAAAGCAATTTTTGCTAATTTAGGTGACAAAAGCTAATATTATGTAACAGCCAGAGGGGGTGAAGAGCAAAACTAGTTTCCATGCAGAGGGGCTATGCTCACTGACATGGCATTTTGACGGCTTACATTTTTTCCGAAGACCTAGCTGAAGAAAAATACTACTACAGCCAGGATGCTGCAAGGACAAGGTCAGTGAAAGGGAATTATCAGGGTCATAGAGGTCAAAGGTCAAGGTCACTTTGCAATTTTATTGGTCAAATAGGTACAATTTCTACAATTAATGACCTATTTGTCTTAAATTGAGGTAAAATGGGTCAAATGGTCAAGGAAAACATCATATTATTGAAAAAGTTTAAAAAATACTAGCCCAAAATACTTATTTTACAAATGGCAGGCTGTAAGTTTGGTAAAATCATGCTTGTGAACTGGTATACTGTTGCAGTTTCATTATGGCATTTTTTCAAAGTGACATTTAAGTCGCCGGATTGAATAGTAAATATTAAAATGGACTAATACGCATACATATATCCATCTGAAATGGCCCCTCTTATCAAGGTCAAGGTCATCAATAAGGTCAAGGGTCAATTCAGACAGCAAATCAACCCAAACTGACCCAAATGTTCTACTTTACAAAGTGGAGAGTGCAATATCATACAGATTTCCAAGCTGTTCTACACTGTTGCTCAATTGAAAGGTCAATCTGTCAAAGGTCAATGTCATATTGGGTAATATGACAGTCTCTTGTGCTATCTCTGAGTTCAACTAAGGCACATGACAATAAATGGGCATGTAAATATGGGTTTAACACATGTAACACTTTTCAACTAAATTGCATTTAACTCCATAAAGTGACCACTACTGCGGTTTAGGCAAACTTGCGAAAGGGCCTTTTTTACCATATTTTGACAATCACAAGAACACATACTCCAAAAAATGCTCTAGCATAACAATAAAAAACATAAATGCTCTGATTTGGGAACCAATGAGTTTCCGATAAATGAAAGTATGCTTACAGTATAGCCTCATAGTGCAGAAATGCAACTCACATGCTTCAAGTCCAATATGTAGTGCAAAACTGAGCCAACCATCAACCCTACCTACTAAAAAGGCTCTTTTTTGCAGTCTTAATGATTTTTGTTTTAAAAAAGTGGACTTTTTGAAAGCTCAAATCATTATTGGAATTGCTGAAATCAAAACAATGCATCAAAAACATATTACAGGTCACATACATAGCAGCCAAGGTATCCAACATAACAGGCCTGATGTTCTTCTTTAAGCCATAACCCATTTCAGACAAAGGACCAAGAAAATAATCTAATTCAAACCAATAAACATTTTAAAGCACATTTGTATTGTTTGTTTGCATCATTTACACCAAAGCTATTCTAGGGAACCCTTTAAACAACCCTACCCCCCTACACATATTACTGGTAAACTCATTGTACAGCAAAATAATGAAAAGGAAAAGTGAACATATTCATTTTCTTATATCTCTTTTATTACATATCAGAAATGCTTTAAATTTCACTCATATAAGCTTACAACGCCACTTTACAATATACTATACCAAAAAGATGCATGTGCTTTACCAGCATGAGTCAAATGTGGAGTTACCCCACCCACCCCCCTTAACAAGGCCAAAATTACTTGCTCCTAGATATGGGACATATAATACTTTCTTTACACATTAAATCAACTTCTAATCACATAAAAAGGTTCATTTGTGCAAAATAAAGCAATTTTTGCTTATTTAGGTGACAAAAGCTAATATTATGTAACAGCCAGAGGGGGTGAAGAGCAAAACTAGTTTCCATGCAGAGGGGCTATGCTCACTGACATGGCATTTTGACCGCTTACATTTTTTCCGAAGACCTAGCTGAAGAAAAATACTACTACAGCCAGGATGCTGCAAGGACAAGGTCAGTGAAAGGGAATTATCAGGGTCATAGAGGTCAAAGGTCAAGGTCACTTTGCAATTTTATTGGTCAAAAAGGTACAATTTCTACAATTAATGACCTATTTGTATTAAATTGAGGTAAAATGGGTCAAATGGTCAAGGAAAACATCATATTATTGAAAAAGTTTAAAAAATACTAGCCCAAAATACTTATTTTACAAATGGCAGGCTGTAAGTTTGGTAAAATCATGCTTGTGAACTGGTATACTGTTGCAGTTTCATTATGGCATTTTTTCAAAGTGACATTTAAGTTGCCGGATTGAATAGTAAATATTAAAATGGACTAATACGCATACATATATCCATCTGAAATGGCCCCTCTTATCAAGGTCAAGGTCATCAATAAGGTCAAGGGTCAATTCAGACAGCAAATCAACCCAAACTGACCCAAATGTTCTACTTTACAAAGTGGAGAGTGCAATATCATACAGATTTCCAAGTTGTTCTACACTGTTGCTCAATTGAAAGGTCAATGTCATATTGGGTAATATGACAGTCTCTTGTGCTATCTCTGAGTTCAACTAAGGCACATGACAATAAATGGGCATGTAAATATGGGTTTAACACATGTAACACTTTTCAACTAAATTGCATTTAACTCCATAAAGTGACCACTACTGCGGTTTAGGCAAACTTGCGAAAGGGCCTTTTTTACCATATTTTGACAATCACAAGAACACATACTCCAAAAAATGCTCTAGCATAACAATAAAAAACACAAATGCTCTGATTTGGGAACCAATGAGTTTCCGATAAATGAAAGTATGCTTACAGTATAGCCTCATAGTGCAGAAATGCAACTCACATGCTTCAAGTCCAATATGTAGTGCAAAACTGAGCCAACCATCAACCCTACCTACTAATAAGGCTCTTTTTTGCAGTCTTAATGATTTTTGTTTTAAAAAAGTGGACTTTTTGAAAGCTCAAATCATTATTGGACTTGCTGAAATCAAAACAATGCATCAAAAACATATTACAGGTCACATACATAGCAGCCAAGGTATCCAACATAACAGGCCTGATGTTCTTCTTTAGGGCCCAGACCTGTAATTGTTTTTCCATAGACCTCCATTATAGCTTTTAAGTAGGCTGTGGTCCTCACAACTCTTCAATCACAATGAGGCTGTCATAGAGTTACAGATTGGACCTAGTTCAAACAAAAACCAAGAATGAGATACCCTAGTGACCGCCATGTTTTGCCACTTTTTTGCCCCTGAAGGTGGGCACCCTACATGAGAGGAAAATTCTACTGAAAAAAATACCAGAATGCAAGGTCCTTTTTTTCTAAGCAACACTACTAAACTAAATCAACAAAAGCAATGAGATGTTGTTCCAAAAGGTACAGCAAAGATAGACCCGTCTAATAAATACAATATATTTCCTAGTTTTATTATTGACCAATCATGAAACACATTACAACTTAAAAATATTGTGCTGATCTTCCACCCACCTTTCGAGCCAATCACTGCCCTTTTTACATTTACAGGTCTGTGACCTAAAGCCATAACCCATTTCAGACAAAGGACCAAGAAAATAATCTAATTCAAACCAATAAACATTTTAAAGCACATTTGTATTGTTTGTTTGCATCATTTACACCAAAGCTATTCTAGGGAACCCTTTAAACAACCCTACCCCCCTACACATATTACTGGTAAACTCATTGTACAGCAAAATAATGAAAAGGAAAAGTGAACATATTCATTTTCTTATATCTCTTTTATTATATATCAGAAATGCTTTAAATTTCACTCATATAAGCTTACAACGCCACTTTACAATATACTATACCAAAAAGATGCATGTGCTTTACCAGCATGAGTCAAATGTGGAGTTACCCCACCCACCCCCCTTAACAAGGCCAAAATTACTTGCTCCTAGAAATGGGACATATAATACTTTCTTTACACATTAAATCAACTTCTAATCACACAAAAAGGTTCATTTGTGCAAAATAAAGCAATTTTTGCTAATTTAGGTGACAAAAGCTAATATTATGTAACAGCCAGAGGGGGTGAAGAGCAAAACTAGTTTCCATGCAGAGGGGCTATGCTCACTGACATGGCATTTTGACCGCTTACATTTTTTCCGAAGACCTAGCTGAAGAAAAATACTACTACAGCCAGGATGCTGCAAGGACAAGGTCAGTGAAGGGAATTATCAGGGTCATAGAGGTCAAAGGTCAAGGTCACTTTGCAATTTTATTGGTCAAAAAGGTACAATTTCTACAATTAATGACCTATTTGTCTTAAATTGAGGTAAAATGGGCCAAATGGTCAAGGAAAACATCATATTATTGAAAAAGTTTAAAAAATACTAGCCCAAAATACTTATTTTACAAATGGCAGGCTGTAAGTTTGGTAAAATCATGCTTGTGAACTGGTATACTGTTGCAGTTTCATTATGGCATTTTTTCAAAAAGACATTTAAGTTGCCGGATTGAATAGTAAATATTAAAATGGACTAATACGCATACATATATCCATCTGAAATGGCCCCTCTTATCAAGGTCAAGGTCATCAATAAGGTCAAGGGTCAATTCAGACAGCAAATCAACCCAAACTGACCCAAATGTTCTACTTTACAAAGTGGAGAGTGCAATATCATACAGATTTCCAAGCTGTTCTACACTGTTGCTCAATTGAAAGGTCAATCTGTCAAAGGTCAATGTCATATTGGGTAATATGACAGTCTCTTGTGCTATCTCTGAGTTCAACTAAGGCACATGACAATAAATGGGCATGTAAATATGGGTTTAACACATGTAACACTTTTCAACTAAATTGCATTTGACTCCATAAAGTGACCACTACTGCGGTTTAGGCAAACTTGCGAAAGGGCCTTTTTTACCATATTTTGACAATCACAAGAACACATACTCCAAAAAATGCTCTAGCATAACAATAAAAAACATAAATGCTCTGATTTGGGACCCAATGAGTTTCCGATAAATGAAAGTATGCTTACAGTATAGCCTCATAGTGCAGAAATGCAACTCACATGCTTCAAGTCCAATATGTATAGTCAGGGCCCTTAGGGACAAAAAATAGGTCCCGTGCGAATTGTGTGCCGATTTATGGTGACCTATATCAAAACCTTCAGTGGAGTCTTACCTTTGATTTAAAGGTGGTCACCCATCTCAAATCCGCGTCTGAGGCTAGTTATGACGTCATAAATATGGCGACCATAATGAGAAACTGCTCGTTAAAAAAAGCTATGGTTTGTGTTGGTTTGGTCATATTTATCCAACACGAACGCTTTTTTTAACATAATATCAATTATTTTAGTCATATGATGGCTACATCAATGCTTTACCTGACTTTGACAATGAATTATTTCTCGATAACTATATTTCGCATGCAAAATACCGTAGATTTCCTATAAATACCAAGCTTATCGGGCCACCATTAGACTGATGGCTGAGAATGTTATTGCTCCACCTCGGGAATTTCGCAAACTTATCCTATCTAAAAGAGGATTTCAAGCTGCGTCTTGTAATAGATGTTTGCACTATGTTCGCCGGGGCGTTAGTCTCTGACAGCCTGTTACATATGTTACCTTGTTAAATTTAGAAAAAAAAAGAGAATTAAAAGTTTGAGCTACAGAAGGAAGGCTAATTATTTAAAATACTCATATGGTCTGCAAATTGACTACTTTAGCTACATATAAATTCTTTTGGAGCATAATTACAGCTTCCTGTGGTGTTATGTGCGTTACTTTAATTAGATTACCCTTTAAACATGAAAAGTGTGACCAATATCATTTACTTTTTAGCTGATATGTGCATTTTCCAAAATGTTTTGATTATTTTATACTAACAAACTCATTTGGGTTAGAGAAAATCCAAAGTTTGCTTTTATTCTTTAAACATAGTGTCTTATACGAGCCATTTTAAAAACAACCCAAAGGCTACACCCAATTTTAAGGAGCTGAATTTGGTAGGCATCATTTAAGTAAAAATATATGAAAACACTTGCTGCTGTTGGATATCTTGGTAATTTGGATTTGTCTTGCTCATATTATAAAGAATTATAGATTTTGCAGGTTAAACAACAAGATTGAAGCACTTGCTAAAGGCTGTAACATATATTACATGACATAATAAATGAGCAAGGACATTGACTTGATGTTATAAATGATATTTCAGGAAAAAATGAATATATTTCGTATGTTTTCCTAGCAAAGTCTCTAGCCTCTGGTGCCTACATTTTAGGAATAGATGATTATTAAGCCCCTGTACCTTTGTTATAGATGTTATGAATATTTGTTTTCAATATTTCTTAATATGAATAATTCTAAAATACAGATACATCCTAGAGGAACATAATTTTTCACATCTAAACAGTACAATTTAGTAAATGCCCCTTTCTAATGTAAATATTCTAAACCAATCCTTATCCAAGTCATATACGACATCGATTATTATTTCTGCTCCTCTAGTAAAATAATTGTCCTCCTCATATAATAAACACCAGAATAATCATCAAACAAGATTTTGACTGCAAGCTGAGTAATGACCTGCTCCATCCCAAACCCTTTCAGACATGTTCTATCGTATGTACCAATTCAAGGGGCATCGAATAGGAGATGTTAGCACACTGTAAGCATGGGTGTTAGCCTGTATCAGCTTGTTACATATGTTATTTTATCAATTTGAGAATAAGAAAATTGAAAGTTTGAGGTACAGAAAGAAGTCATTAAAACTAGCTAATCAGTGAACATTCTAATAGTCTGCAAATTACTGGATGTCTTTACTACATATGACAGCTGTTTAACATTAATACGTCTACATGTTGTGCGTTACATGAACTTAATTATAATTTAAAAGTTGTAATTTTGGCTATCGTCATTTAGTTTAACGACTGCTCTGGATTGGTTTCAAACCGTTTTAGATTAGGTTTAACAAACATATACTCAATTGACGAATTCAAAACCAAAGTTTGCTTTTCTATCTTAAATAATTTGTCTTATATGAGCTAATGCACAACCCTACCCCCAGTTTTGCAGAGGAGAAAATTTTGTTTTCGCCGCTCAAATAAAACACATATAAAAACAATTGCAGAATGTTGATATTTTACATTTTCTTAAACAGTCTTGCTCATATATCATCAAGTTTCTAAGATCAGGACACTTATTAAAGATGGCAATGTGCCATGATGCCACAACCATGGCTCTGATCGAATTTCATGCACTTTCAGGTGCTAGTATTAACTAGTTCAATGTCAGGAAAGAGCAAGAAATCATATTGGCAGGCATTTAGCTATGCGTGAGACTCTATCAACGAAGCATTCTTTCACCTCGACTCAGTGCCCTTAGAAAGCACTGTGGCGGATGCACTAGAGTAATATATTTGTAAATTGTCCTGACCTCTTGGCTCTCGTTTGTGATGTCTAACTGTGAGTTTGCTACTTTCTTATTGGTATCCTGGGACAGGTATGGTACTTGATTGTATCGATTCCTGATCTTTGCCGTCTTTCTTACTTTGCACTTGCCAGTCACCGATATTGTTCGACTCACTGCGTTGAGGGGGTGGATGTTTTGGAGAGAAAAAAAGCTGAATTGCAAGAACTACCACTTCCAAGAGCTGTGTTTCTCGAAGGTGTCAAACGTACGCAGTATCAGTGAATCATTTTGAAAACCTCACCTGTCTTTAATCCTGACAAATCAATGTCTGACAATTATGGCTAGAAGCCGGACTGTGATAAATATTGTCCCATTATGATGACATTGCCCATGTGCGAATCCAGAGGGGGATAGGGGGTCCGGACACCCCCCTGGAAAATAACAAGTACGTATATGGGTTTCTATAGAAATTAGCATTTGGACCCCCCCCCCCCCAATGGAAAAAGTTGGACACCCCCTGGAATATAATGGACCGCCTCTGGATCCTTGGTAAAGTATAAGTTTAGTTTTCTCAGCAATAAAACCATTGGAACCCCTCTTTAAACTGTAAAATAAGCTGAGAACTAAATCAAACTGACAAAAATTCTTTGATCCGCGCATGTTGCCTCCTGCCCCCGAAACCCCTCTGCAGCTGATAAAATGTGGGAGCAGCATGTCTGTATGCGAAACATCTCGGTGTAAGTACAAAGCAAACCATTTATATTGTACTGATGTGTGTTGCTGTGGAGCAGGAAGGGAATTATGTAAAATATTACCAGTGATCAATATGCTTATGACTTTTGAAAAACTATTTTCATGTGGATTCAGATATTTCTTTGGCGGTATCAACAAGAATGCCTTATTGTCCGATTTTGACCTTTGAAGACGATTCTACCTAGATGCATGCGAAAGATAAATCAGATTGTAACAGTTTTCTATTGCCCGTGCTATCGAAGTACAATGGGTAACTGTACAGGGGTTTATCCTTATTTCCATATCACGAACTACTAAGTAGACTCTTCTAACTTTTGATACTTCAGTGGTCAAAATCGGACTATAATGAGTTTGATTGATAGTGAATGCAAATGATTATTACTGCTATCTTTTCTTTGGGTGTAGGATAAGCAGCTACAGATAAACCAAAAGCTTTGAAGCGTGACTCTATTTACAATATTGATATGTTGTTTTAGAAAAAAGGGTTTCAGGCATTTTTTTACATTTACTATAAAAGCTTTGACATGCACATATGTTCTAGCCGGACTGGCTCATTTTACGTATTTTGCATCAATAGTTTGCAACGGAAAGACCCAAAGGTCATTGGTCAGAGTTTGTAGTACATCTATATATATAAGCATAAGAGATTATATTTACTCCGTTTATTATCAAAAACACTGTTCCTTTTTCATTCACTCCAGTCTTTTTATTCGTAAATCGTGACGGCATTTACGTCACACCCTCGAACTGACTTCACCCTACTTCACCCTATCTGAATATATTTTGTATGTTACGATGTTTGCATTCAGTCATGATAAGGCTACCAGTTCATTAAAGGAACATTTCCATGCGTTGGAAATAGACAAAATGCATATATATGTGGTATTTACATATAAGCCGTCATTTTAATGACGTCATCCTTTTGTTCTGATGCGAAGACACTATGGGCGACATGTTAATTTTAATTATTTACCCCCTAAGATTAAATTTGGTTCATTTCGACTGAAATTGGCAAACAAAATGCAAGAAAGTCCTGATCCCCATATATTTCAATGGACATACCGTTTAAATTGCACTGATACAATATACGCTGTTTTGATGACGTCATAATGACGTCCAGACGTGAAACCCAGATGGGTGACCAGGTGATTTTCATTAGTTATCCCCTAAAGTTTGATTTGGTATAGGTCACCATAAATCGGCATCAAAGTCGCACGGGAGTCCCGATCGCCCCTGACTAGTAGTGCAAAACTGAGCCAACCATCAACCCTACCTACTAAAAAGGCTCTTTTTTGCAGTCTTAATGATTTTTGTTTTAAAAAAGTGGACTTTTTGAAAGCTCAAATCATTATTGGAATTGCTGAAATCAAAACAATGCATCAAAAACATATTACAGGTCACATACATAGCAGCCAAGGTATCCAACATAACAGGCCTGATGTTCTTCTTTAAGCCATAACCCATTTCAGACAAAGGACCAAGAAAATAATCTAATTCAAACCAATAAACATTTTAAAGCACATTTGTATTGTTTGTTTGCATCATTTACACCAAAGCTATTCTAGGGAACCCTTTAAACAACCCTACCCCCCTACACATATTACTGGTAAACTCATTGTACAGCAAAATAATGAAAAGGAAAAGTGAACATATTCATTTTCTTATATCTCTTTTATTACATATCAGAAATGCTTTAAATTTCACTCATATAAGCTTACAACGCCACTTTACAATATACTATACCAAAAAGATGCATGTGCTTTACCAGCATGAGTCAAATGTGGAGTAACCCCACCCACCCCCCTTAACAAGGCCAAAATTACTTGCTCCTAGATATGGGACATATAATACTTTCTTTACACATTAAATCAACTTCTAATCACATAAAAAGGTTCATTTGTGCAAAATAAAGCAATTTTTGCTTATTTAGGTGACAAAAGCTAATATTATGTAACAGCCAGAGGGGGTGAAGAGCAAAACTAGTTTCCATGCAGAGGGGCTATGCTCACTGACATGGCATTTTGACCGCTTACATTTTTTCCGAAGACCTAGCTGAAGAAAAATACTACTACAGCCAGGATGCTGCAAGGACAAGGTCAGTGAAAGGGAATTATCAGGGTCATAGAGGTCAAAGGTCAAGGTCACTTTGCAATTTTATTGGTCAAAAAGGTACAATTTCTACAATTAATGACCTATTTGTCTTAAATTGAGGTAAAATGGGTCAAATGGTCAAGGAAAACATCATATTATTGAAAAAGTTTAAAAAATACTAGCCCAAAATACTTATTTTACAAATGGCAGGCTGTAAGTTTGGTAAAATCATGCTTGTGAACTGGTATACTGTTGCAGTTTCATTATGGCATTTTTTCAAAGTGACATTTAAGTTGCCGGATTGAATAGTAAATATTAAAATGGACTAATACGCATACATATATCCATCTGAAATGGCCCCTCTTATCAAGGTCAAGGTCATCAATAAGGTCAAGGGTCAATTCAGACAGCAAATCAACCCAAACTGACCCAAATGTTCTACTTTACAAAGTGGAGAGTGCAATATCATACAGATTTCCAAGTTGTTCTACACTGTTGCTCAATTGAAAGGTCAATGTCATATTGGGTAATATGACAGTATCTTGTGCTATCTCTGAGTTCAACTAAGGCACATGACAATAAATGGGCATGTAAATATGGGTTTAACACATGTAACACTTTTCAACTAAATTGCATTTAACTCCATAAAGTGACCACTACTGCGGTTTAGGCAAACTTGCGAAAGGGCCTTTTTTACCATATTTTGACAATCACAAGAACACATACTCCAAAAAATGCTCTAGCATAACAATAAAAAACACAAATGCTCTGATTTGGGAACCAATGAGTTTCCGATAAATGAAAGTATGCTTACAGTATAGCCTCATAGTGCAGAAATGCAACTCACATGCTTCAAGTCCAATATGTAGTGCAAAACTGAGCCAACCATCAACCCTACCTACTAATAAGGCTCTTTTTTGCAGTCTTAATGATTTTTGTTTTAAAAAAGTGGACTTTTTGAAAGCTCAAATCATTATTGGACTTGCTGAAATCAAAACAATGCATCAAAAACATATTACAGGTCACATACATAGCAGCCAAGGTATCCAACATAACAGGCCTGATGTTCTTCTTTAGGGCCCAGACCTGTAATTGTTTTTCCATAGACCTCCATTATAGCTTTTAAGTAGGCTGTGGTCCTCACAACTCTTCAATCACAATGAGGCTGTCATAGAGTTACAGATTGGACCTAGTTCAAACAAAAACCAAGAATGAGATACCCTGGTGACCGCCATGTTTTGCCACTTTTTTGCCCCTGAAGGTGGGCACCCTACATGAGAGGAAAATTCTACTGAAAAAAAGACCAGAATGCAAGGTCCTTTTTTTCTAAGCAACACTACTAAACTAAATCAACAAAAGCAATGAGATGTTGTTCCAAAAAGTACAGCAAAGATAGACCCGTCTAATAAATACAATATATTTCCTAGTTTTATTATTGACCAATCATGAAACACATTACAACTTAAAAATATTGTGCTGAGCTTCCACCCACCTATTGAGCCAATCACTGCCCTTTTTACATTTACAGGTCTGTGACCGTTACGTCCACGCTTTTGTTTGCGAAAATGATGCACGCGAAATGATAGTGTGACGACACTATTGTGTTCGAATGTTTAATGCTGATGCCATTTTTTACGGAGAAAACCAGTGCAGGAAATATGGTATTTTAATGTTTAAGTGGTGTTTTCAGTGGGCTTTTGTTGAAATCGGGTAAAATGCAAGAATAACGATCACACACATCTATTTTCACACACGTCTGTTTCTATCTTCCTGTCTTGCTAAAGGACACAACATCGTGCCGCAGGTTAGTCCCGATAAATTAAGACTCAGCCATTGGCGCTAAGTACCGAATCTACTGTGCTAACCCAATTATATTGACATCTTCAAGCCAAAACCGAGAATACATAATAAAGATAATGAATCCGTGTGAACTATCAAAATGTTCTTGACACATTGTGCCTGTGTTTGTCTACCAGTTGTAAGAAATATTGTCTTATTTGTAAAATAGCCACTTTCTGTCAGACAAACGGGCATTGATGTTTCATATGGAATAAGAACATAGTCTCCATTGATAACAAAACTAAGTATATTTCTAAGATAAGCTGTACTATACCCTTCGACATATCAAATTTTGATCTACGATAGGTATAGAATGAGCATATGGCAGAAAAGTCATAAGAAAGTCTGTGATTGTCACTGTTGTTTTTTGCTGCTGCTGTTGTTGTTGTTGGTGGTGGTGGTGGTGGTGGTGTTCGAATGATTGTTGTTGTTGTTGTTATTGTTGTTGTTATTGTTGTTTTTGCTGTTGTTGTTCGGATGATTATTATTTTTGTTGTTGCTGTTATCGAATGGCAATGATATATCAGGCCCCGAGGTTATAAAACTTTTTTCATGCTCAACTCAGCTGAACACGAAATTTATAAATGTTAAAATGCCAACAATTGTTGGCATTTTAACATTTATAAGCATTATAAATACTACATCTGAGAGACTTAAAGCAAGAAACTTCTTCATTTGTCGGTATTTTAGTTTTTATGAGCAGTTAGCATTTCGTGCTCAGTTGAGTTGAGCATGAAAACAATTGTATAACCCCAGGGCCAGTCTGCTCAGCACCTTTATTGTTTGCTTTCAGGGTAGCTTGATTCACGCTTTATCTATTAAATGTATGAATCCATTTACGCCGACTGATTTTCCCATCTTTATCATTTTCAATTAAAGTGTTGTCAGGTGATATTTTTCATTTTTTATTCAAATTGTTATAGAACACTCTGTAAGCAAACATTAGAGATGAGACTCTGATCTGGGTATGTACTGTTTGCTGTGTCCCACAAAAAGGCGCTAATCTTAAATGGGTTAAATGATAGCTCATCTCTGTAGCTGACCCGACAGGTTTAATCCCTCCTGGTCACATCAAATATTATATAGGCTCTTTTGCGCCTTGATTTATCTAAAATGATAACTTGACATTTAAACGTGGTTTTGGTCTTTGGTTTTTCTTTAGGCTGCCGTACGATGAGCTGATTGGTGGGGTACTCAGTTTCCGTGAAGATCTTTTCCAGAAAGTGAACGGATATTCCAACATGTACTGGGGTTGGGGTGCAGAGGACGATGATATGTACAGGCGGTACGTGAATTAACAGAAACAGATTTTATAGATATAAAGATCCCAGTTTCAATTATAGCGTTGCTGGGTTTTACCTTTGTTCACTTTCGCAAGTAGTGGAGGTCTTGATTTGTTGTGTCTGGTATGGGTCTGCTCCTTTTGCCTATGCCTCCTATAAAGTATACTATGCTAACATGGGGTAACCTTTTACCTCACAAGCCTGGTTTATATGCACAATATACACCCCGATGCAAATATACACCCGGGTGTAAATTTGCACCTGGGGTGTATTTTGGTCATATAAACGGTGTTTTATGAAAATGCACCCGGGTGCGAATTTGCTCCACCTTTGTAGGTGGTGCAAATTCGGTGGAGCAAATTAGGACCCGGGTGCACATTTGCCCCTAGGTGCAAATTGCGCACATAAACGCAACTTGTTATCACATATGTACAATTTGAGCTTAGATTTTGATAAATTACCCATCTTTTCTATATGAACATGTACATGTGTACGAAAAAAAAACTATATAAATACATGTAGTCATTTATCAAACTTAAGGTCATGGCTTCTCTCTGTAGTCACTACCTCATCGGCTATGCCGCGTTGCCACGCAGGACTGGAATTTCTGGTCTATGGGCTTCGATTTGCACGATTCCATTTCCGAACAATATCTCTTCCTATTCCTAACCTCAGCAAAGGAAATCAGAGTTTGCCAGAACCCTGGTGCCATGCACAAGTCCATGCTTTCCGATGTACACAGCGGTGAAAATGCAACCCCCCCCCCCCCCCTGCATAATAACTAAGCGACCACCCTTTACGATTCATGTACTCAACGTGATGTTCTACGTCTACCCTCTATCTTACCCCCCCCCCCCCCCCCCAATTTTGGAATCCAAACCTCCATTAGCCATTGATAACCTCGGTTGAGCCATTTCCCTTCGGAAACTTAACAGAGATTTAGAAGGGTTCGTCAACAATTGAAGACCAAACCCGTTTCACACATTCACAAGACGTTTATTTTGCTATTACGAAGAGGTTCTCAATTGTCCAGCTCTGTGCAGTACTAAGTCAAACTGTCACCAGCAGTTCAATTGAAACAACTTAACGCACACGCGCATTCCGTTGCAGCTATTCGCGCAGTTTCTCGAAGAGCCCGTGACATTCGGAAACCATGGATCGTCAGTACATGTACTACGTCCGTCCACCTCTCTTGGCCAGATAGTCATATATTTACTTAGTACTGCTGCAACAGCTTCTATAAGTGTCATTTATGCACCAGTCATTTGTATCCACTGCTCCCCCACCTACGGGGATGGGCGGGGATAATGATTTTCACTTTCCAGAGCCCTGGTATAAGCCCCGCCCTGTGGGGACAAGCTGATGGTAACATTCCTGCTCTTTGTCCCACCCTACACAACAGAAAATCCCAGCAGGGTAAGTGTCCCAATGTTATAACCCCCACACTTCCCCGGCACTGCGGGGACAATCAAAAAGTAATTGTCCAGCACCTTAACCCGGCTATTCCACGGCTATCCCCGTAGGTGGGGGCCGTGGATACAAATGACTAAATATTGTATGAATAAATAAAGCGAATAAAACCAAATGGAGTTGCATTTTTCTCACACGACGGTATCTTGAACTGATTAATAATTGAAACATTCTTAACACATCGAATTTCTCCTTAAAGTAAAACTGAAACATTTGTGATATGTTTAAGGAGCAAATCCAATAACATATGAACACAATTTATTGACATATGAACGCTACATAAGGGGTAGCAAATTTACTCCTGGGTGCAATTTTGCAGCCGGGAGTAAATTTGCACCAGGGTGCAAATTGTGCATATAAAAGAGGCTATAGGGAAGCCTTTTAACGCTTTTGCGAATAGAACAGACCCAGATCAGACAGCTCTTAAAAGAGCTGCATTATCAGGGTCTACTGTATTTGCTAATGGAAATATGTTATACATGGGCTGTTCAAATATGAATGCAAGTAGCTTTATATCTTTCATCACATATATGCTACGACAAAATGCCATACCTTTTTAGAAAGAACTATTTGTCGCCTTTAAAATAGCACCAAACATAAAGTAACACTCGCTATATTTAGCGAATTACGGAGCCTTATATTCAGGCCATTCCTGTATACTGAAGTTTTTCTGAAGCAAATGCAATGCAAGTTTTGGTACTTGTGCGGATATAGTGTCATATCTTTGTAAGTTTTAGACAAAATGACACCAAATTTTAGATGCAAGTTTAAGTAACAATTCAAAGGTTGCTTGCAGAATAAAGTTTATATAAACCATTTTCAACTTCGAGTAAACAGGTACGTTTGTGACGTCATTAATTTTATGATAAACGTCATTTTGAGTTAATATTGGTGATGTAATAATGAACATCGCTGTGTCGTTTTCTTTGCGTTTTTGCTGTAAACATGCTAAATATGTCATAAGGGAGTTTTCAAAACGCGTGGTCCTCTATTTACAGAGTAATCATATTTTAAATCATTTTTTCAAGCATTTTTCTGCCTCTTAATGACTTGTTTACATTAACTAAAATATGTTCAATCTGTCTAGTGCTCAAGACCAGGTGAGTAATTTTATTGCAAATAATGCCTATATTGGTCAACCTTAAAGTTTACGTTCCAATTTAGAATAAAACCGCAATGTTATGACAAAAAAATGAAGTATAAATTCTATAACCCACTAAATTAAGGCATTTTTGACTGAATAAAAATGCTTTTCAGCGTTTAAAAATTACCCACTATCCATCAATAATTTGTAGCAAGAACACAGTATGAGCAATCAACATATTGTCTTTGGGTTACACTAGTTTAAATGTTGCTTCGTGCATTTTGTTAGAGATAAGTTTAAATGAAAACTGAAAGGTGGTGTTTTGTTTACCATTTATTTGCAAACATAAGGAGAAGTTAGTGAAAACTATTCGTTGTAACTTAACAAAAGCATGTCGGATTTTCGCAACTTTCACAGAATCATTATATAAGAATATGGAAATACTTCCTTTAAAATTTCAAGAAATTTCACCTGTTTTTCGAAAAATTATACGCTCGTCTATATCACGGGTATATGTTCGAAGCATTGAGTTTGTAAGCATACTAACATGACCCTCTTTCAAAGGGCTATAGCTCGATAAGTATACTGAATTTATCTTTAGGTCTGGTGCCAGTTTAAAGGTGACAAATAGTCCTTTGTAGTAACGTTTACCATTTTGTTGTAGCATATATGTGAAGAAAGTTATGAAGCTACTTGCATTCATATTTGAACAGCCCTCGTATCTGATCCTTCACAAGTGGACCTAAGAAGTAATGTCATTGTTCTATGCACACGCGTGAAGTTTTATTTACATAATTATTCATAGTGGATATAACTTAGCATGACTATTCATGCAGGAAAGAGTTAAACGAGATCAGCTTTGAACAGTATGGCCAGTACTCATGCTGTAGGCATTTTCAAGACTGCTGATACTGCTTTATAATAGTTGGCCATCCAGAGCATGAAAAAAAAAATTCTGTTGGCATTTTTGAGTACATTTTGGCATCCATGCTCAAAGTGTATCTTGATGTGTTTTAAGAAGGATAGGGGTGGTTGCCAAGTCTGGAAATGCCCCAAAGTCCCAGAATTAGGTCAAAGGTCAACTGAGTGCAAATTCTTGTATATACGTCAGATTTTAGTGTTTTTATCAATTAGCTATCCAAAATTATGATTAAAAGTAATGCAAAATCTCTTTTGGATAATACAGCCATGCTATATAAACAAACAGCATCATCAAGACATGCTGTGTGTTTGGATCAAAGGTCATTTAAGTGCAAAATCGGTGAAAATTGTAGCAATATTTTATGTATATAGGGGCAAAATTCAAATTTTAAGTTCCCTTATACCCTAATGGAAGAAATTTTAATTGCTTACCTGCTAGGTGTGGGTCTAACGTATTTGGAAAGCAATGATTTACTAAGTTTACCGCGGTCAATGATTCATAATAGGCATGTAGAGTACGTTACTGTATAAAATCAATTATAATGTAATACCACTAAGTATAACCATTTTATTTTAAAGAAATAATTTCGTTTGCTTAATGCTTTGTATGAATACGTCATTTTATGCAATTATCTATCCTTTTAAACATAAGATGTGTTTAAGTTGTTACTTACGTTACTTTTTACCATCTGAAATTGAGTCATTTCTCAAAAGTACATATTCCTAGCTACAGCTTTCATGAAGGACTTTGCCATTATCTCATGCTTATAGGACTAAAATATATTTCTTTTCTCATTTCACACATTTGTCGTGTTTGTTCCCATCTACGAGTAATTTTAAAACACCACTACCTGCTAATTACATATACTAAGCATATAGCTTTATGAAAACACAAAGACCAAGCCTCCTTTCATAAAACATCAGGCGTGCTGAAACTATGATAGAATATGGTAAATACCATATACTGAAAGGAATATATCCTCACATTGGTCTTCACATCAGCCTGTTAGCAGATGGTAGCATACATAGCATAAAGCTAATATACAGGTACATTTCTAATAATGACGATCCAGTGAAAACAATGTTAACTTTTTGTGGGGTATATCACGGAGATAGCACTGACATTAAGGGTAATCCTCCATATAACTTTTAACATTTAATTGTAGGGAAGTCCTTTCATTTGCACATATTAATGAAATGATGTTGATTCAAAAGCAGCATTTCTTTGAAATCAGGCTGCTTGTGTAAACGTATTCATCCATATATAGAAGCAGTATAGATATGATATTAAAGTTTACCTCTAATTTTGCGATACCATGAAATATATATCTATATCTTTTACAGCGCAACTTTTTATACATTGTCATTGTTTCAGTGTCGATAAATTTAATTCTAAGTATCAGTATTAAACACATTTTGCTTATTATTTTTTGCAATGATGATAGAGATCAAATGCTTTGAGGTTATTGGCATGTGTTTCTTTATGTTATTCTTTTGAACTGTAAAATGCCAATGAAAGTTTTATTCCAAATTAAATTTCCCCAAAACAGATGTCTGATGACTTCTTGGGAACACAGGCATTCAACATATTGGAGCACCTGATGATTTGACTGTGTTCATAGTTTTCCAACAGTTTGGGGTCATTTCTTAGTATTTAGAGTATATGTGTCCTGAAATGGTTATCTTTTATGTACATTTACTAGCATAATCAATTGGTTTAACATCTCCGATTTGCTTGATGTATATAAGATCCTGAGGTAGTTAACTCGCCTGTTCTAGTGTAGAATATTTCTGTTAACCATGGCAATTTGCTAAGACAGGGATTGATTGCATATAGGGTAGGTGACTTACATTAATGTATATATCTACTGCTCGTAGATACAAATGCAATATATCAGATTGGATAGCACATGTAACTGGTAACATACTTGAAATGTATAGTTTTAATATGGCATTACTCTTGAAATAAAACTGAACTACTTTCCTTTCACTATATACAAGACAGTCCTTAAACAAAGTTAGTCATCACAAATATCTACAAGGATATAGGTACAAGAGTGAGCAAGTTTATGCTTAAAATGCTTTCTGCAAGCTGTTGTCAGCAATGTTGTTCACATTTTCGATGGTTTTGCATATATTTAAGAATATCACAATAAGCCTAATTTAGTAAACCTTTTAAAACCAACAAACAGACCATATCTTACTTTTCATAGGAAATATTAAAAACATGTACTAGGGTTACAAATAGCTCAACAAAATCAAAAAATGCTTAAACAAAACTAAAAACAAACTACCTTGTGAATAAGAAAAGCAAAGAAATCAGCTGCGTGTGACACTACTTTTTTAACATTCAGTTTAATCCGTGAGTTTCAGAGATGCAAACCATACTAGTGAATTTTGGGAGTCATGTTTTCGTTTTATGCTTCAGAAAAAAACAGTCAACCGATCTTTAAAATAAAGTATCACTAACGTTTAAATGATTTGTTGTTTATGTTACCATGAAATATGTTCAGATGTTTTACAAGACTGCAACATGGCTAAGGTAACCTTACCTCAACCAACCTTAGTCTAAGATAATTAACAAGCAGAATAGTTTCTATCAGAATTGCTGCATGATGTAATAAGATAATCATCATTTCAATATGATATGAAATCTAGTTCAACAAAACATAGAAGATTTTAAAGGGGACAGATGATAAATTAATTTTACAATGTAATTGCCAACAGTGAAAAGTGAAAGTTAAAATAATTCAGCATACAAGGAAAATCTTTAATAATAGATCTATGTAACACCCTATATTTGGACATAAACCATGCTGGTTCTGTACTACGAAAGCTTTGGTTGATGTTATATTTGCAATCTTCAAAATCCTATACCTGCTCTAGAAGACACTCAGCACTACCCCTGCCTTAATTCCTTCCTTGCCACTGGATGTATGAAATATTGCTATGCTATTTTAAGTAAATTATTGATATAAAGTCAATATTTAAATCATGATGTAGATTGCATGTTTAGCGTTATGTACCATTGGTAGAAATCTGAAAACTGCAATATGAATGTAAAAGAGCCAAGCAAATTGCAAAAGTAATTGAGTAAGACCAGGAAATGTTACATTCACATACTGCAGACCAACCCATGGCACTCTTTTAAATTAAGTCTTATATAGAATAAATGTGTGTAGTATATGTAAGCGAATTGGGGAGAGCAGACCCAAGTTTTGTATAAGCCTAACAACAATTTACTACCTTTATCCATTTATGTAAGGCAGCTTTTAATACCTACGTTACCACATTAATATATGTGCAGCAATTTTAGATCCATTATTGTTAATATATATCTATTTTTATTTCATTAAGAAAAATATTTTTCCAATTCCAATGCAATGTAAATAGAAAAATGAATCTGTAAGCAGCTATGTATTACATGCTGGAGCCGATACAAATCAGATGATTATTTTCATTTAACATACTAATTAGCATATTTAAATATTTACTTGATTTCACTTCACTTTCATTGCAAGTTGATTATTTTCATATAACATACTAATTAGCATATTTAAATATTTACTTGATTTCACTTCATTGCAAGTTAAAAGTTATAAACAACTTCAAATATATGAAAATTAACATTTTCAATTAGAATATAGATCAACATCATGTATGTTTCAGGTCAGGTATCATGGTTTATTCTAATACATGTAATTTGTAAAGTCATTATCTGCAATTTGGATAAAATGTAACATAAGTATCGCTGACGAGCAGAAATACATATCACAGATGAATGCAATTGATTTTTATGTCTAGTTTAAACAGTCAATGCTTAAACTGTTTCACTAATACTATTAAAATAAATCAACATTAGCCTTGTATTGTGTTTACTGTTATTTTCAATGTCAGTAGAGGAACGTTGATTACAGGTGATTTATAGAAAAAAATACCAAAGAAAAGTTATTAAATTATGGGTTTCAAAGGCCCCAAGATATGTCCCGAACTAAAAATAGTTTAACTTTCTGAGGGGTGCAGCAAACTCTCAAAGTAGCCCATATATCTCAATTTAGCCCAAATGAGGGAGAATTTCCGTCATAATTGCACAAAACTTACGATGTTTGTCTTTGTAAAATACATAAAAGGATGCTTCCAAAGGGGTTTCTTTAATAATAAACATGTTAAGTTAAGTCTTCTGAAAGACTTCTACCCTTTTTAAAGTTTAAAAAACATCTTGTTGTTGGACCAGAGAAAAAAAGAAACATAGTTTGTAAAAATGCTCTGATTATTGCACTTGATGACCTTTGACCCCATTTTTAAGTCGACATAAGAACATTTAGTTATAAAAAACATTTTCTCAATATTTTTCAGACTTATGACTATAAGCATACAAAATTTGGTTTGAAATGAAATATGTTTACATATAAAAAGATAAAGTTGTTTTACAGTAGTACATATTTTCTCATTTTTGCACTCAATGACCTTTGACCTTATTTATAGCCTTCATATGCAAATTCAGACTTGGCATCCACCCCTAAGGCTTTGTATACATGCTAAATATTATGTTAAACGTGGTCTAACAAATGTACTCAAAAATGCCAACAAAACCAAAAATATGCATCTTTTTTAGATTCGGATTGCCGACTATAACACCAGTAACCGGCTAGTTCAAATTTAAACAATAGACAATAGACATAAACACGAGTGCACAAGTCAATGATGGGATATCAAATCAACAGTTTAACTGCTAGATATAAGTTGTAAATCAACATTTTAACTGCTCGATACAGTTGGTAAGTCAATATTTTAACTGCTCGATATATACTGTATAAATTGTAGATTGTGTAAAGTCACTAAAAATAACTGAGAGTTGATACATATCACGCCTACCAAACGGTCAGATGCTCAACCACTGGTTAAGCGAGAAAAACAATTCGAGTGTCTTCGGGTTGAGATTTCGAGGAGCTCAAAAGGTAAACAAATGTTGCATGTTCTGTATATTATAAGTAATATTTATTGTCCTAGGAAGAGAATCCAAAATCGGGGAATATCAGGCAACCTCTTACGGGTCCCTACATTTATGGTGTAAATAGGAGGTCAGAGAATTTTCTCCTTTTGTCAGATTTACTTTTTGCGTGAGGAATGCGTACCAGAAGCAGAAATAAACTTGTAGAAATTCGTGTTGTTTTGGGATGTGTATTCAATTTTATGATGCGCTTGAAGGTTATATACCCGACAAAAAAAAAGAAATGCACCACTACGATTTTCCCCAGTAAGATCTCCTTTTAATACGAAAATGTTAAGTGTCATGAAATATTTTTTTCTGATCAAATCTTACTAAAACCCGAGTGTGACGTAAATGAGTATCTGTACCTTCCCTGTGTAGGCATAAAACACACCAAGGCGAATGGTAAACGAGTTTTTGGAAGCGTATATCCAACGCTACTGTCTGAAGAGGATTCTAAGTGTATTTTACATTTGCAAAGTATGAAAACGATATGTTGTCGTGAGACAAACAATGTGTTTATGGATGCTTTTTCGTAACTCCAAAATCCATTTTCATCAGTAAGGACCGTTATAACCGACAAAAAAAGAAACGCACCACTTTGAACTGTTATATATACAGGCCTGATGAAGACTGAGATTGGCAACTGGAATCCAGATGATTATTTTCATCGAGCTTGTGCAATATGCGAAAAATCTTGGTGGAAAGTCTCGGAAAAATCTGGTTGAGCATCAGATAATAAAAAATGTTAAGAAAATTTGATAAAATATTTTTGCACGAATATAAGGTCACTATGAATGATCATATGCGACCGAAATGCACTAAAATACAGTTATAAACAATTTAGAGGTTTGTTTTCGTCAAGAAATATCACTCTTTTAGATATTAATGCAAAAATATTTTATTACATATAGTTTTCTATTCGGCATTGTTTCAAGATTTTAAGAATTTGTAGCGCCACGTTTGGGAATAGTAAGTTGGTATGGGCCCATGTAACAGACTGAGTGCGTTATCTTGACTATGGGGTGCGTAAAAACGACAAATGATGCTATTAAATTTTCTTATCATTTTTATTATCTGATGCTCAACCAGATTTTTCTTGGATTTTCCACCAAGATTTTTCGCATATTGCACAAACTCGATGAAAATAATCATCTGAATTCCAGTTGCCAATCTCAGTCTTCATCAGGCCTGTATATATAATCTTCGAGCACATCATAAAATTGAATACACAGCCCCTAACAACACGAATTTCTACACGTTTATATCTGCAAAAAGTAAATCTGACAAAAGGAGAAAATTCTCTGACCTCCTATTTACACCATAAACGTAGGGACCCGTAAGAGGTTGCCTGATATTCCCCGATTTTGGATTCTCTTCCTAGGACAAGAAATATTACTTATAATATACAGAACATGTAACATTTGTTTACTGTTTTAGCTCCTCGAAATCTCAACCCGAAGACACTCAAATTGTTTTTCTCGCTCAACCAGCGGTTGAGCATCTGACCGTTTGGTAGGCGTGCATATCTCGTATGTAGGCTAATGCACCCACATATATGCAACGAACTGTCCTGTCTCACCAAATGTAATATACATGTACTAGATCAGGTAAAGTATAGAATGCTACTGCCAGGTAACCAAGAATGTGATCTAACTCCATTGGACCATGCTGGAATAAAGCATTGCCATGGAAACATGATATAAAATTAAGTAAAATCAACTTGTGCATTTGCTGCACGTGAAGTGTTTAAATACATTTTGTTTAAGGCAACAGCTTTAATTTGAGGCATTGTAATTTTATTCCTAAAATAAAAGGGAAATTAAATCAATCTTCCCCACCCACCGATAACGGTTAATTTAAACATACACAAATTTAAAGTATCCCATAAGTATCATATCCTATGGATATTTCAAAGTGTTTAGTAGTTCCCTTTCTATATCTAAATGCATATATTGAATATTCTCAGGAACAAGCCATTTCTTGCTTGCTTGGCAACGAAAATAACATGTACTGAAATACTTTCTGCTTCACTTCTTTAAAACTTTACTTTTACATTGTCTGATACATTACTGACGATACGTGTAAAAAAGTCCGTAACCACACTGTTTTAGGCAAGAAATAATTTTGAATTCACAGCTGCTTAATCAGTTTTGTCGTCAACACATCGCTCAGAGACTGTCTTCGGTTACCTAGCAGCACATTGAAGATGATAAGACATCAGCTTCTATATGCATATGCAATATAGCGAAAAGTCTCACTCCATATATATACTGAGGGGAAAAAGTTAAGCAATTGTTTATAACAGGATCTTTGAAGCATTAGATATTTTTAATTGGTAGGTTCGCAAACATGTCAGTTGTTTGAAAATGACCCAATGGCTACCCGCAAGTGGTCAAAAAAAAACAAAATCCGACTTCATAGTGAGGATTTGATCTGCTGAGCATTTTAATTTCATACTTTATACAATTGATAGGGAGGTAATTTGGAAAAATACAATTTTCAACTAAAAACTATACGAAAAGGGTAAACATAACATTCAGTTTCAAACCGTTTTTCACTTTCTTGCTTTTTGGTCTTAACATCAGATAAATGAAACTTACAGTCGAACACTATTCACACTTTTGCCAGATAAGCTGTTTTAGCAAGGGGGCATAAAATCAGACTTTTCATTATGTGAAATTTCAACCTGTTAATATCATCGAACTCGTGCACGTTTGTCAACATATATTTGTGACACTATGGAATTCAAAGTCCTATTTCTTCTAAACCGTGAATCCCCAAAGTATATTGCTAAACTTTTTTCGCTCAGTATATGTTCCAAGTTTAGTAAGAAAGACGGCAAAGATCAGGAAACGATACAATCAGTAGACCCAGGATACAACATGGGAAAGTAATAAAAACACAATAAACACCACAAACAAGAGCCGAGAGGTCAGCCCTTTCCCAGCAGGTGACCACGAGGCAGCAATGAACAGACGCAAAAGCTTGACAAACACAAGACATAACTAACACAAATGATCCACAGAGTCAAAAGTGCCGATCCATTCAAAATATATTAACCAACTCTCAGGTATATTTGACTTACCCATCGTAATACTTGCATGCGTAGCTATTTCGTGAATACATATTATGTATGTTATTTTGTAATTTCAACTGAGCACGCTTCTACTCCAATACTTTGTGCTTACAAGCAACGAATGCTCAAGTAAGCATACGATGATGCTTAGGCAATCGGAAAATCCTGAGGTATAGTTCGGGAATAAATCCTCGGGTGTATGTAAAAGTAAGTAAGAGTGCAAAGATCAGGAATCAGTACAATCAAGTGCCACACCTGACCCAGGATACCAATGGGAAAGTGACAAACTCACAGTAAGGCGTAGTGCTATGTATGAAAAAGCTCCATTATGTTAGCCAGAAATGGAATAAGGAAAAATAGTATTGTAATATGTGGGTCCAATTATATTTTATTAGCCAGAACGTTTTGTCAACAGAATAAATGAAGTTAATGAGTTTTGAAAAAAGCATTAACTTCATTAATAACCGTTTTGTTTTGCTGCAATCACACTTGGAATTGTGTTGTCATGGTTTCTGTGACATCAGCGTCACGTAATGTAACGTCAGCGTCATGTTATCAAAGATCCTCGATGTACATCCGCGGTCTGGTTCCATGGAATTGACCGAGGCAGTTCCGATTTAAATCATCAGTGATACAATTGGACTTCTCCTAACATTCAATGGTCATATATAAATCTCAATTGCATATTCATGAATATTAATGAACGTAAAAATGATGAGAAAATCATGGAATAACTATTCCCCCTACGGACTTGTTTGACCTACCGTGCACAAGGAAAATTTCTCTTGGATGCGAAACCAAGGTACTTGAGGTATGAAATTGCTAACCTTTGCACCCGAAAGTATACGTATAGCTGGAATTTGTATGGTTACAAAGGTAGTTCTATGGTATAGTTTAAGTAAACTCGATTGACTTGTATAACGACAAGGCAGTCCACTTTCTACGGAAGCCCAGCATGAACATGTGAAATAGTTTTTATTTTTCAAAATGTCCTGTATATTTTTTTAAAAAATGGGGACTGAAAAATATTGATTTTTTATACTAGAACGACATCCATGTAGACTCCGTGCAGTGGTGCTCATATAAGAATATTGCTTATAAATGCTTCAAGCACGTAGATTAGGGCACGCCAATTTTGAAATTAAATGTAAAGATTCATTTGTTTTCAATGTCATTAAAACTGCATTTATTGCTCAAAAATGTATTTGATTATTGTTTATATATATTGCTTAGAAGCAGATTTAGTAAAAAAAAAATGCGTTAGCATATTCACTATTATCCTCCGACTAAAGGGGTCTGCATTACATAGTTTATACATGAATAAGTAAAGAAGCTCTAGCGATAAGGCGTATATTTTCCCTAGTTGACATGATTACAAAATTTTCAAATCGCCCTAATGTTTTTAAAATTGGTCTATTTCGGTAGTAAAATATGCACAGTAAGCATAAAAATATGTTTCAAAGCGATTTATCATTTACAAAGCCGTAAAAACTTTTGCCTTTTACACCCACCCCTCATTTTACGTCTTTATACTGTGTGCCGTTTAGACGAGACGTTTAGTAAATCCGTTGCAAAGTTTACAAAAAGTAAAAGTGCTAAAATATTATGGATATAAGTGCCCTTCATTTTCTAAACTTTGCGTTATTCCTTCTGCGCATGTGTACAAAATATGCTTAAAATGGTGACGTTTGTCGTTGAAAAGATGAAATGGGCGTCTTTCAGTTTGGTTTTAGATGCATTCCCCCCTAGACCCAAGATGCCCTTTGGACAATTAAATGTTGCTATATAAACATACAACATATGTAAAGGGCGTCTTGGGTCTAGGTGGGGAAAGGGGTTGTGTAAGCGAAAGAAGGCATCAAACATCTGACAAAAATATACCACTTTGCAAGATGGTCGTTTTTATTGTACATCAACTGTATAAATATATTTGCTCTATCGCTATAGGACGATTGTTTACCCTAGTTTAACGGTCTATTTCCCACATATGTTACAGAATAACAAGCACAGTTGATGATCAAAATAAATTCTCATTCAAAACGAAATAGAGTTATTACATGCATTAAGGAAACCCCGTTTAAATTATACATTCTATGGGGTGCCGGCGGCAAAGGTGCAAATATGGCTCGTCTATACGTATTTGTTGAATGTGCCTAGTGTCTCCACTCGTCATTTCAACAAATTAAAAACGAACGTCTCCTTTAGGGAAATACTCCGCCTTATCGCTAGAAATTCTTTCAAATTGGATGCGGTTAAACACGGTATACAGTTAGACAGGCGTTTGGGACATAAGTTGGGACATTTGATTTTATTTTCCATAAAAAAACTAGAGAAAGTAGTTGCAAGTAAAAATATGATATCACAATAAATTGATACTTAGTAGTTTAGTCCTTATTAGCTGGCTCGTAGTTAAATACTATGGACGAATTAAGAAAATTTAACTCATAAATGAAATTTATCAAGGTTTCAAGGACATTTGTCTTCCATAATTACAACGACTTTGATACAGAGGGTCATTGCAGAGACTCTCGGTATTTGTTAATGAACCATTCGAGCTAATCGCATGAATTTGAAACACAATCTGTAAACAAATGTGGCACACATACCTACTATCATCACATCAGATTGGTCAGCATCTGTAAAGTATTTGGAAGTTATTGATACTCAACAAGATTTCTAAATCAGCAGTTTTTATTTAACCCTGCCTTCCGATTTGATACAATCATTTTGGGATGGTCCATTGTAGATTTGTAATGGTCTAGATTTTCTCTTTGATGTTGTGATGCAATATTTGAATTTACTACAGCTTTGAGAAAAAAACCCAGACGTCTTAGTAAGTAGGCGGAAGTAAAAATTCCAGTCATTTGTAATGTCTCTAAATTTAGACTGTGCTCTAACTAGAGAAAGAATTAGTAGGAACACGATGTCAGATATTATCTGTGACCCAGACACCTGGTTTATCCTAAACAATGTTAACCAATATAGTGCCAGCAAAACTGCTCAAGCCTTCTACTGCAAATATTTGCTGACATTATTGACTTATGAATGTGTAGAGGCAAACAGTGTGGATCTAGATCAGGAGCAGTCTGATTGGGTCCACTTTGTTTGCGTTTACTTACATTAGTCATATATGCAGCAGACAACCTAATAAGATGACATTTTCAGGTGAACGTTTTTCCAGTGTTTCAAGGGGTAGCTCTTCTGCATGAAGTTGGCTGAAATAGATCCGTCAGTCTTTGTAAATTATTCGAAAAGGTGGAACAATTAAATAATGAAAATTTTAAATACTTGTTTGTGGTTGGCCATAATACAAATTATTTAGAAAATGGCTTGTGCTCATAATTGACACAAACCCACTAGGGGGCTCTGCGCCTCGTGGGCTTATATCAATTAATCGCACAAGCCATTTTTTAAATATAACATAGGGGGTTGGAGATTGTAATAGCAAAGTTATTTTAAATTTGTTTCTCTAAATTGCATTTTTGTCGTAGCAAACAGTGTAGACTATGATGAAATGCCGCATGTTGCGGTTTTTCATCTGATCTTCACTGTTTGCCGAATTATGCATTGAGGAGTCAATAAAATTAATGAACATATTTTATACAGGTTGAAGCAGGTTGGTCAGGCCCTGATGCGACCGTCTACACTATTTGGTAGATACAAGATGATTACTCACAATAGGCGAGAAATGCCACCATTAAAATGGAGGTAATCAATGTTTTTTTCTGTGGTTAAGCAAAGTTTAACATAAAGTCCGTTCGTATGTCATTGGTTATGGAGAAACTCTATGCCTAGGAAAATATACTTTACAAATGTATGTAAACAGATCCTCCATCAAGCATTAAGCATATCTTTTAAACTGGACGGAATAATTTCTTTCAACATGAAATTTTATCTGATGGTACATTTTGTCCAAGGAATGTTAAACAGAAGACAACTCTAACTGCCTCGATTCTTAGAATTGTGTGCCTTTCATTAAATTTCATGCCAGAAGTCATATTCTTGCACACCTGGGCCCGGAATTAGTTAAGTATCGATTTTTCAGGATGCAACAAATAACGTTTAGAACCGATTAAAATCAAAATAGTTTTAATTTTCTGAAGATCATAGTGATATCTTTGACCATAAATACCACATCGGTCCAGGTAATCTAATTAACATTTTATCTAGCGTGTTGAAATATCAATACTTAACTTAAGTTTTGCTTAACTTTAAGGAGGCATTGTAATTCCGGGTCCAGATAAGGATATCTGAGATTTAACCCTGGAATAGAAAATATTATCTTACCCATGCCATCAAGTAACATCATCATGTGAAATTGCATCTTAGCGTATTCAGGGAACTCTGGAAGCGTATTTTAAAATAAATAAATAAGTAGATAAATAAAACCCGTGGCGAGCAAGAAAAAGAATCCATTATTTGTGTGAGTGTAGGATAGAAATGGAGGGATTCTTTTTCTTGCCACTGTTTTTATTTATTAATATATATACTAGAGGACTTTGAAAACGCATCACGATTTTTTTGCATTTTTCTTGCAAACCGTTTATGCGATTGAAAAGTTGTTCGCAGGTTTTAATGTGCGACCCAGAATTGGTATGAATCAGTCGTCAATTTGACTGCACTATCGCGCGATGCTGCTGATGACGTCACATGGGTACATACAGCATACATCACCTTTCTGCACAATCAGTTGAAGCTCTTTATGCACGTTTAAACAGTGACGTGTATGATACCATATCACCAAAAGAGTTTATAGACTTTGTCTAATTTAAAGTAATTGATAACTTCAAAATTTCGAAAATTAACGTCAAATTTGAGCATCAATTTACAGCTCCTTTTTAGAAACATCTCCTTTAGTTACCTTTATGCACGCTTTCATTACTGATATTGACTAAACTGACAATCATGTGTAAAAGACGTTTTGATATAAGTCATGGCAGGTGATATGCTGTCATGTGATTGAGAATATCTTAAAATTTACGTTAACGTCACTTGCACAATACAAAAGACACAAGATACAAGCGTTATTTATGCATATTCTGTCATTTGTGTATACCCTTAGCCTTTTCCAACGGGTTACTAGAAAGACAGGAAACTACTTATTGACCTGAAAACGCAGGAAACTGCCGGATAACGCCGGAAAACGCCGGGAAACATCTAAAATATATCAAAATTTGGGTTGCAGAACTGGAGGGGTAATATAGTATAAGTGGATAATATTTAAGTCCCATTATGTCGGAAAATGCACGATAGAGACGCACTTTTCGGCGCATTGATGCGTCAAGCATAAAAAGTAGACTATATAGAAGCCTGCAGTTAGTGATTGTGGCATTTCCTGGTCATATATACTCCTGGACCTGCTGGTCTACTGTACTATAAACAATATACTCATTTTATGAACAAAGAGAAAATAGCATAACGCATAAGCATATGAAGATGGCTTCTCTCTGTCTGTCTGTCTGTCTGTCTGTCACACTTTCTCTGTCTCTGTCTCTCTGTCTCTCTCTTTCTCTCTCATTTACGCTTGAAAGATGTGTGTTTCGTCTCTCTATACCTTACAACAGTAACAAATGGAAAAAATATAAAAGAAAATGTAAACACAAGTTTTTGTTCAAATAAAACATTGTATAAACTTTGAACCACGTAAAATTCGTAGTGCTTTGTAAATTGAACCACCTGCACGATAAAATAAAATAATTTTTTTGTAAACGTAAGTAAAATATCTGCATACAACTGTAAATAAAATCTAATAATGGATTGTAAATAAGTGTTTAGAAAAAAAGTGTAAATTTGTCATTCGCATATACATTTTAAAATTATACGTGATTTCCATATGCGAGTACTAATATACCACTATAAAGATAGGAAGATAATATCTTGCTCCTTTCAAAATTCTCCTCTTAGTCAGGGAAAAAATCAGAAAAGTTAACAAGTACAGTCATTTTGTGAAGAAAAAGGTTAGGGGTAATTTGGTATGCTGAATCCAAAAACCAATGTTGGCAAGCTGAGAAATGACGTCTTAATGACCTAATTTGCATAATTTCAAAATGGCCGCCAAAAATCATGGAATTTGACATATTACTGAAATATTTTATTTTTTGACAATTTTTATACCCAAAATCATTATCATTATGTCCTAAGATGATTTTACTCATAGAGTACATGGTTTGGGCTGCAATTTACATAATTATTCCAGGCTGTTACCGTATTCATGGTAATAAATGTCCGTTAAATCTATAAATCATATATAATCTTGCCTTATTCAGTATCCTGCTATTTAAATGTAAGTTTTATTCATAGCACGAATTGGACTGTTTAAACAGCTTTTCAAGTAATAAATGAGAAAGAAACTTTGATAATCAACAAGTTGTTTTGTTTTAAAACAAATTTGTCATAATGTCCATGCCCAAATATATGGTACATTTTGTATCTATAAAAAGTAACAGCATTAACATTTCTTAGTAACCTAGGGTCTAATTAGACCAACCTTGCACCAACAGGAAAGCTTCTAATGTGTGTCAAATTGTTTTTTGAGACCACCTAAATTGTACAAAATATTGCCCTATAAAGAATGAACCCATTTGAACTATGTGAAATTGCATGTTTTCCATGGTAACGCATACTCCGCTTCTAAAGAATGGGAATGTTCTTACAAAAGTACTCATATCTCAGCAGCTACTCATCCTAAACTTTTAAACTTGGTACCAACTGAATGTTAAGATATAGGACTTTTATCCGATGTTTAGATATGTAAATTATCAAATTATAGGAGTAATTTTAGAAGTAACCCCCCACTAATGTTTCTATGTTTTCTCTCTCATTTCTAATGTTTACATTAATATGAATAAATTTAAATATTGGATAATTTCACATAATGACTATCGAGTAGAGTAAAATATCTTAGCTTTAAGTCAGTACCAAATATGGTAGTCTAGATATATTAGCAGCTACGATATGTGTAATTTTGTAGTATACCCCTCTAATTGTATTACCATTTTTCTCTCATTTCCAACATTTAAATGATATTCAAGAATAAAATCTTAAAATGATTTGCATATCTAATCATGGCATAAAATGTGCTATGTCTTAGCATTTATTAAATACCAACTTTGTTAGTCTAGGACAATTAGCAGATGAGATATAGGTAGTTTTGTAGATATACCCATTTTATTTTTTTCAAAAATTTTCTTATTTTTTTTTTTACATGTTTTCATTAATATTCACAAAACAAATATGCAAATTAGATTTGTACATCAGAATATTGTGTTAAAGAACTATGACTCAACTTTCAATTGGTACCAATTTTGGAAGTCTAGAACAGTTAGCAGCTGACATATTGGTTATGTTGCTCGTACACCCCCTTAACTTTTCTACCATTTTTTTTCTTATTTCTAATGTTTTCATTAATATTCATGAATATGCAAATTAGACAATTTGTATATCATGCTATTGGGTAAAAGTATTATGTCTCGACTTTTAATTGGTAACAAGTATGGTAGTCTAGAATGGTTAGCAGCTGACATTAAGGTAGTGTTGTACATACCCCCCGCCCTTATTTTTTTAACCATTTTTCCCTTATTTCTCATGTTTTCATAATGTTTAATGATTATTCAAATTAGATCATTTGCATATCATACCAGTGGGTAAAAGTACTTTGTCTAGGCTTTGATTTGGTACCCAGTCTGATAGTCTATGATAACTAGCAACTTACATATGAGTAATGTGTATAGGTACACCCCTTATTTTTCTACGAATTATCTTTTAGTTCTATTCTTTTTTATTAATACTCATAAATATGCATAAATAAAAATTTGCATATCAGCACATTGAATAAAAGAAGTATGTCTGGGCTTAAATTTCGGTAGGCTAAGATGAGTTGGTGCTTAGATAGGAATCATTTTGTAGGTACATCCCCTTCCTTTAGAATCATATTATGGATTTCACACTATGGGGGTAGTAATTTGTTCTAGGCAAGCCTCCATAAGCAAGTTTTTTTTTCTTTGCTATTTAGCAACCATTTTGTTTCGCAATTAACTTGGAACTTGCTTTTCTTGAATTAGTGGACGGGTGAAAAAATCCACAAAAGAATGTGTGGCACGCAAGTGTTGATCTTGGGTCTGCTTGCAAATGAAGGAGGCATGCTTCTGACCCAGCTACAGTGCTCAATGGGTTGCCATGGACACCATGCAATTTTATGTAATCCAAACATATTTATTTTCAGAGAAACTATCATTTTTTGGCATTTAGTGTTCCCACTGAACAATTTTGCATCCATTAGTAATTGACTTTGGAGCCTAATAAGCCCCCCTCCCTCCAGAGGTGTGTGTGAGGGGGGGTAGTTATTCCATGATTTTACCTCAATTTTTAGTTTCATTAATATCCATATCGTGAATATGCAAATGAGATAATTTTATATATGACTTTTGGATGAAATGACTTGTCAAATCGTACCACTCAGATGGTATAATAACATGCAACAAGGACAGTTTGGGGCAGAATTCAGTTTATATTTTTCCTTATTTTCTGAAATTTTCATTAATAATGATAAGTATGCAAATTAGATTATTAATCTGCATATCAGACCATCCCATCAGATAAAAGTACTATATCTAAGTTTTAATTTGCTAGCAAGTTTAATAGTGTATGGTGAGTTGCTGATGTGATACGAGTAATTTTGTAGGTACAGGCCCACTTTCTTTAAAATCGCATTAACCCCCTCCCCTAGCTGAAACTTACAAAACTTGTTTAAATTGCCATATTTTCCTGCAAACAATAGTGGCATCACTGTGATGCATGTTTTAAAGTTCCCATTTTATTGAAATCATTCCTGGCACATTTTGGCCAGATAATAAGCACGTACTAACATGGAAAAACCTTCACTAAGTCGGAAGCAAGATTATTTGTTCAAGTTGTCCCTCTGATTACATCTTGGTCACATTTGTAAATCCAATTGCATAAATTGATGTCAGTGAAGACACCCAGTCATGGGAAGATGTTTTTGAATTGAGTTGTACCAGTCTGGCATCCTTAACACGTTACTCTACCGATTTTTATTGATATTTCATCAATTTGGCGGCCATCTTGGAAATATGCAAATTAGATAGTGAAGACGCCATTTTTCAGCTTGCCAACATTGGTTTTTGGATTCAACATACCAAAATACCCCTAATAGGTATCTCAAAACCTTTTCTTCACAAAATGCCTGTATACCGGGCCGCGTAGCGCAGTCGGTAACGTGTCTGGCTACAGATGCGTGTCTGACTGCAGATCCAGGGGTCGCGAGTTCGATCCCGGCCCGGTACCATACTTTCGTGGAGATTGATCATGAAATAATTTCTACGGTCATTCTCCTCCCTTCCGCTGATTTATTCAAGAAGGGTTGTTGTCAGTTACAAGCGAAAGTATGTGCACAAATTACTGGTTAACCGCTTGCTCAAGCCTGCCCAGGAAAAAGTGTGGTTAAGTGAACTGGCCGTCCCGCAATGACCATAGCTGTTGACATGGGACGTAAAGCAACAAAAACAAACAAACAAACAAAATGCCTGTACCTTCTTAAATAAGCGTCTTAATCTGATTTTTTTCCCCTGACATATCCTGCGTAAACAGGCGTAAAAGTGTCGTCTGCTTATTATGTCTGTTGCATATAGCAAAAACTATATATGAACCCTGATCAGGCTACTCATATAAATTAAAGTAGATGAAGATTAGGATATGCTACCCGATACATGTGTATCCATGCTACCGTTGTCAACAGCGTTGAATACACCTGCACGCCAATGAGGTGTATTCCATTAATTATGTTGACACTTGCCGTGCGTCATAGCTCAGGCTGATTTAACTAAAATATTTACAAGGTATATACATTAACTGTAAGAGCAAACAGTGGAAACTCAGATGAGAAGCCGCATTCTATACAATATAAAAGCATCGGGCAACTATTGGCCCGCCAGCAATGCCAGATGGCATTTCGTTGGCGAACCGATTGTGGCCCCATAACGGGATGTTGGCAGGGTATGTGTCTGTGGATGCATATATAGAACAAGACGAAAAAAGAAGGCTCAGGCGATCGTGTGCATACATGCAGTCTCGCCAGATGCTTTGTTGTTCTCTAACGCATAGTATCACTGTAAGTGTTTTCCGGCACTCTAAGTGTTTTTCAGCAGTGAATCCACCAGCGCTAGATCGCTTTAAGCGGCGTAGCCATTAACTGGAGACCACCCCGATCCGATCCCCGGAACCCACAGCCCCAGTTAGTCATACTACTGGACATCCTCAACACAACTCCACCCATACTGACCCGCCGCTCTCCCCCTGACATGCAATTTTGATATATTTAATGTGTTTTCCGGCAGTTTCCTGCCTTTTCCGGTCGATAAGTAGTTTCCGGTCTTTCTAGTAACCGGTTCCAAGCATTCGTCAAAACTCATGCAAGTAAGAGCTTTTGAAAGTCATATCCCCTTAAGTATCTAACGATCTAATCTTATTTCGGCTTTCACTATAACAGAGCCGATGCATTTTTTCTTGTACTGACGTCATTTTGACGTTAATCTAACTTCTAAGAAGTTTTTATCAGAGCTTATGCTCCAAGAAACTGCATGCCGTCAGTAACATTACCACAACTGACCAAACAGTACAGGTTTATCTCAGCTTCGAGGGCTGTTCAAATATGAATGCGAGTAGCTTCATAAATTCTTCATATATATGCTAAGACAAAATAGCATACCTTTCTGGAACTAACTATCTGTCGTCTTTAGAACATTGCTGCAATACACGTTTTGGTACATGTGCGGATATGGTCATATCTTTGTAAGTTTGAGACAAAATGACACCAATTTTAGATTCAAGTTTAAGTAGCATTCACAAATTTGCTTGCAGGAAAACGTTTATTTTGTCCTATTTCAATCACAAGTAAATTTGCACGCTTGTAACGTCATTAATTTTATAAAATAACGTCATTTTGGGAAATCTACTGGTGATGTAGTAATGAGCATCACGGTATCTTTTTCTTTGCATTTTGCTGAAAATATGTCATAAGGGAGTTTTCAAAACGCGCTGTCCTCTTTTTAAAGAGTCCTCGCATTTATATCTTTTTCAAGCATATATCAATTAAAATATGTTCAATCTGTCTAGCCCTCAAGACCAGGTGAGTAATTTAATTGTATCTATAATGCTTATAGTTGTCAAACTTTAAGTTTATGTTCAAATTTAGAATAAAGACAGAAATTGCTATGAAAAAAAAGTATAAATTATATAACCCCTTCACTTAAGGCATTTTGACTTAATAAAAATGCTTTTCAGCGTTTTTGAAATAACCCACTATCCATCAATAATTTTTAGCAATAACTCAGTATGAGCGATCAGCATATTGTCTTTGAGTTATACCTAGTTTTTAGTTGCTTTGTACATGTTGATGGGACGTAAAGAATCAAATCAAACACAATATGACTGTTATATGTTCGAAGCATTGAGTTAGTTAGTATACTACAGTAACTCTAATTCAAAAGACTGTAACTCGATAGGTATGCTGTATTATTCTTTAGGTCTAGTGCCAGTTAAAGGTGATATATAGTCCTTTATAGAAATGCATACCAGTTTTTCGTAGTATATATATGCCAAAAGTTATAAAGCTACTTGCGTTCATATTTAAACATCCATCGTATAAATCATAGCACTCAATTTTAAATAAGCCAAAATTGGTACATCACCATTAGATGTCACTGTTACATCAAAACAGCAAAGTCAATTTGGGAACATCTTTTTTCTTTAACAATATATTTTTTTCTGCAAGAAAATGTATGTTTGGCACTTTTAACAAAAATGCACACAGGAGTTACATGGCGGACTGCACTTTAATACATTTATCAAAGGTGCAGGATTTATTTCGATAGGACTCATAACTACATTCATTTCTTTTATTTATATTGTCTTTCTTTTTCAGACTCAACTTACTGGCAACAGCTGCAAAACGATTCCATAAAGATGGTTTAAATAGTCTTGATTATAATGTGACGTTGGTGAACAATACTCAACTATTTACACATATCATGGTAGACATAGGTCAGCCTCCATAAGACTTACCCAAACTATCCAGCATGCCACATTAAAATAACTTTAAAACTGATAGTTTACATTTCATTACCAACTTTTTGATGAGGTCCATGTAGTTCTACCGAACACTGATAATCAATGGTTGTACACCTTTTATAGACGGAATATTTTGAAAATAGTGAAAAGCCAGAACGCAGCATTATAACAGGGTCTTGACTGTTTGCTAAGACAAAATTGATCTTAAGAGAAAGAGAGATATATGCTCGAAAGCAATGATGTTTGTGAAATTATATTTCCGCACTTCTGATATTTATCTAATTTCACTTGTATCCTTGGATCCATCAGGCTTTCACTTGCGAACGAAATAGATGCCATCCATTGAAAAAGAACCAATATACGACGTGTATTGCATCAGTCGTCATCAATATCAGCGCTTCCTGAACATCCTTTTTAGGGGATGGCTCAGTGGCGCAGTTGGTAGCGTTGATGTCTAGTGTAGTGCTAGGCGGCGTTGTCGAGGTCGTGGGTTCGAATCTCGCTAGAGGCAAAATATTTACATCATCTATCGGCTCAGTTGATTCACTATATCCCTCTGTATTTATCTACTGTCTGAATCTGCATCAGTTCTGATCCTGTGTAGCTCGAAAGCAATGATGTTTGTGAAATTATATTTCCGCACTTCTGATATTTATCTAATTTCACTTGTATCCTTGGATCCATCAGGCTCCAGGGGTAACAACCTACGTCATAGCGTGGGTGTTGTAAACACGTAGTATGACGCCATCTTTGATTTGCAAGGTTCGTTTTTCCCTTCGTAAATGTCGTACAAATTAGTGTCTGTCAAAGCTAAGCAGTGCAGGCGGTGCCTAACATCACACTTGAACAGAATATACAATGGTCACGTCCAGAAATGCCGTTGCCTTTGTAAACATTCACCCACAAAAATCGAAGTGGGTGACTGCTAAAATTATCCTCGTGTCTCCTGCTTCGATTCTTGTGGGTGAATGATTACAAAGGCAACGGCATATCGGGGCGTGACCGTTATATATTCTGTTCAAGTGTCATGTCGAACTTTAACGGACATCTGCTTTTCCAAGCTGACCGTTTGTCGTGTTCGTATCTTAATCCGCCAGGAGGCACCAATTTCACATTACCTGTATTAATTTTATCTCTAAGCGGACGACGGAGTAACCATAGCTACGGGCGTTTTATCCACTAGACTGGTTTTCACAGTTTAGTGAAATTATTTAGACTACATTAGAATAGTATGCCAATTAAGGGTTTCTGTTCGTGTGGATGGAATACTGACCAGAATGTGCTTCAGCGGCGTATGCTGAACTTTAAAATGAAACAAACGTCAATTTTATTAATGTAATTTTAGTACATTTTATAATAAATTTGATTAACGTCGTAAGAAAAAAAATCTTTTTCTTGCATGCTATTAACCCTTAGTGCTCCTATCGCAACAACAGTCGTCTGCTTTTCTCGTCTGCTGAAATGTTTAAGAACTTCTTTGGCAAACAGTGTGGACCCAGATCAGACTGCTCCTGTTCTGGGTCCACGCTGTTTGCTTCTATACTTAATTGGTCAGTAATGTTAGGCAATTATTCGCAGCAGACGACTTTAGCAGACGACATTTTCAAATGCATTTTAAGGGTTAACAGACGCGTAGATAAGTTTACACCACGAGTGCAGTCTGATCATCGATCAGGATATTCAATTTAATTAAGTTTTAGATGAACCTTGTGTGCGTGAACAGTGAAGACCCTGATTAATCGCTGAATTCTATAGCCTCTTGTTTGTTTGATTTGATTCTTTACGTCCCATCAACAATCTTTCAGTTATATAGGGACGAGTCTTCCTGGGTTGAACCAGTACTAAGCTAGGATAAATGATTCTATAGCCTCTGATCTGGGTCTGTGCTGTTCACCTATGTCCCACAAAAGGGACGCTAAACCTGTTCAAATTATTCAAAGATATATTTCTCGTGACGTAGTAACTTATAAATAAAATATCTGCAATAGACCGTGATTAAACGCTGCATTCTGTGGCCTCTTATCCGGGTCTGGATATCTGGTGGTATTACTGAAAGTTTGCTTTTTCTTAAACATTTATTTTTAGATAGAAATCAGTATGTGCATGTCATTCACCATCTTGTATTAATTAACGCTGGTCAACAGCTTACAATCGACTGCATCGGCTGATCTCAGACCCCGCAGGGCGTACATTACGACACGTTTCAGCGACCTGATTTAACATGTACCAAACCATGATAAAGGACCCTTACCACCAATGCTTATGACAGTCTTACATAAGATAAGTATTTATTTGGATGTCGTCTGCTTATTTCGTATGTACTCAAATGACTGCTCTTTAGGGAGTTTTCTGATCAGGACCCGCACTGTATGCAATATGGGCCTCCGGACTAACTTATCACGGGTGAGCCCAGACCAGACCACACCTAATGGGGCAATCTGATCTTGGACCCTAATATCCTCAATGAAGGACACCAGACTTATTTTTCATAGAAGCAAACAAAATGAACCCGGATCAGACTGCTCCTTGTTCGCAATATAATCAACTAGCGTAAAAAGTGCAATGCCAATTTTACAGATGCGACGCGTCAAATATAGCGATTCCTTTGATAACACGCATTTGTAGCGCAATTAAAGATTTTGTTCATTTTGAGGTAAACGCAGACTATGAAAAACAGTGAAGACCCAGAGGAAATACTACACAAGTGGCATTTCATCAGGATCAACACTGTCTTCTACGACAAACTCGATCTTCAGAGTAAGAAATATGATATTTTTATGACATCCCTCAATATATGAAATGGACCGTCCGGACTGATTCAAACTTTATGGACCATTCAATTGATCTTAAAAGGTTAAAATCCAACGTTCACATGCTTTATTTATGCTTGTACAAGCTGGTACTCATCGCGCACGCGAAAATGCCCCTCATAAACGCCCATGTTAACGTAATTGACGTATTCAACAAAGTACTTTGACAGTGAAAACCCAGATGAAATGCCGCACAAGCGGTATTTTATCAGAGTCTGCTCTGTTTTCTATGACAATATCGATCTTCAGAGAAAGAGGTATATTAAAAACTGTAATCCCTCAAGAAATTCAATGGGCCATCCTGACTTTACTGTACGGAATATTGAATTATTTTTAGTAGTTTAAAGCGGTTAAAGATCCAACGTCTACAGGTTTATTTAATATTTGTAGATATATGTTGTTGCGCTGGCAAATGCCTCTGAAATATAAAATGCTCATGTTGGAACTTATCGCACATGCGTTGATGCCCCTGATGAACACCCATGCTAGCGTAACCAAAGCCAGATATTCAATGCAAACTCAAAGCAATATATACATGTATGTTCTTTCGAGATGCAAAGCTGTAAAAAAAACCAGATTAAACACTCCAGTGAAAACCGTGTAGATCCAAATCAATCAAACCAAGTAGCGGATAAGCGGCTGTTGATCAAACTCATTAAGCTAAAATATTTTAATACATGTACCATACGAGAGCATTAGCCTGCACACGCAGCATTGGCATTATTTTAAAATAATTAGGTTTATATTTAATTATACTTTTTTTCAAAAAATATGTTCAGATACGCCATCTGTTTGGATTCATTTAAAATTCCGTATTTTGTCGCGCCTGATCTGGGTCCATTTGTTTTGGAAAAATATTCACCAGAAGACACACGCATGCAATAAAAATCCCCTCACGCAGCCACACTGTATGGGGTCCTCTGTTAATCTTTGTTTATTGGTAATACACAATGTATGCCGTACTTTCATCATGTTCATAATTTATAAGAAATAGAAATACAGGTAATTACCGATTTTAGCCGTATGGATTTTCCCACTCTTATCAGTGATACCAGTCCATTTTTGAACCAAGGGTTGCATGGTGGTATTTATATTTTTTATTCAGATTTTAATAGAACATTTTATAAGAAACCACGGAGACCCTGATCAGAGGCCACGTTCTGTCGCGTCTGATCTGGGTCTGCAATGTTTGTTTTTTTCTATGTCCCTCAACAAGAACAAGTAATGCATACCATCGGTTCCTTTTTAAATAGGCATTTGAAACAATATTTCAAAATCTTTTTCGCCTTTCATTTCAGAAATACCAACACAGTGTCAAAATTTCTCACTCAAACAGTATGAATCCAGTTCAGTTCGACGCTTTTTCGGGCCTGATCTGGACCCAAACTATTTGTACCAAAATATCGCCACTAGCAAGTGAAGAATCATAACCAATTTAGGTCAATAGAATTTCCCACTCTTGGCATTAGGGCAAGTCCATTTTGTATTAAGTTGTGTGGTAATTTTCATTTTTATTCAAATTTTAATAGAATGTTCTTTATGCAAACAGTGCATACCCTGATCAAATGCAACTTTATAGAATAAATTAATAAATAAATCAGGACTTTAGCATTTAAGAGTGCGTACCAAACAATTAATGTTCTTATTTCTCAACCAGAACATATGTTGTGGGTACTCAAAAGAGCCGTCTCACTGAGACTGTTCTTTTGAGCACCCAAAGCATATGTTATAACTGATTGGTAAGATATTATTTACAATTTTACGCTAAATTTTTTTGTTTATTTAAACCTATGTAAATAAATAAATAAATAAATAATAAATAAATAAATAAATAAATAAATAAATAAATAAGCTTAACTTTCAAAAAGCTAAGTTATAGACACACGATTACTATAGTGTATGTGTGGTCAATACCTGTTGTTACCTTGGATACAGTTGCTAAAAATAGATTATACCTCCGTAATCGACGTGAAGCTTGTGAAAAAGTAGTAGGGGTTGTACCAGGAAAAATTCAAAAGGCTACATCAAATTTTATTTTAATTGTATGAAAAATATACCAATTTGTTCGCAATTGATCTGAGCATAGTGTCCCGTTTGCACAGAGAAAATATATTGAATACTTAAATAACTATGACAGAATATCTACCAATGAGCAGATCTAAAAAAGCCTGTTTTACTATATATTTTAATCATTCTTAGGGTTCTATCAAAAACCATCAAAAAAGACGAAGAGTTTGCAGAGGGAAATTCATAAAAATTATATCAGAATAATCGTGAGATATTTAGGTAAAACATTTGTTTGCACAGGAATTCTGCTTTTATAATTTCAAAAGATATAGTACAAAAACTAACACCTTCCATTATAATTCCCTATTACCGCTTCAGCGCATCGCAGATACCTGGATGTCCGTTAAAGGTCTTGTGAACCTTCAAAAAAACTTTTTTAAAACTCCTATTGATTGAAAAGCCAGTAATGAGAGAAACAGAATGTCGAAAGCCCCATCAAAAAATTCAAACTAGTTACCAATTTATGAAGGTATCAAAATTTAATTAGATGAAAATATGCGAGAGGCTCATATGACGTCATTTGAGCTTTTTGAAATATAAAATTTAATATATTCCATTCTTTTTTACATTATTTAATATTTTATTTGCTGAAAATGATTCAATATGATAAAATACAACATTTGCATATAAAAGCTTAATTGTGTTGTTTTTAATTGCTTAGAAATCACACTACATAAAATATGACATTTTGAAAAAAAGCATATCGAAACAGTAATATGGGCGGGGCTTATATGCTAATTTGCATGATTTTAAAACTTGCATAACTTTTGACTCGGTTGGAATTTTAAGATGGGGTTTTCGGCATTTTGGTTTTCTCATGACTGTCATTTAAATCATGAAGAGTTTCAAAAATGTTTTTGAAGCTTCACAAGACCTTTAAAGTCCCGTATGGATGTTAGGCACCGCCTGCACTGCTTTGTTTGTACAGACACTCATTTGTTTAATTTTACGAAGGGGAAAACTGGCATTGTAAATCAAAGATGGCGCCGCACTACGTGTTTACAACATCAATGCTATGACGTAGGTTGTTACCCTTGAGGCTCTCACTTGCGAACGAAATAGATGCCATCCATTGAAAAAGAACCAATATACGACGTGTATTGCATCAGTCGTCATCAATATCAGCGCTTCCTGAACATCCTTTTTAGGGGATGGCTCAGTGGCGCAGTTGGTAGCGTTGATGTCTAGTGTAGTGCTTGGCGGCGTTGTCGAGGTCGTGGGTTCGAATCTCGCTAGAGGCAAAATATTTACATCATCTCTGTATTTATCTACTGTCTGAATCTGCATCAGTTATGATCCTGTGTAGCTCGAAAGCAATGATGTTTGTGAAATTATATTTCCGCACTTCTGATATTTATCTTATTTCACTTTTATCCTTGGATCCATCAGGCTTTCACTTGCGAACGAAATAGATGCCATCCATTGAAAAAGAACCAATATACGACGGCTCAGTTGATTCACTATATCCCTCCGTTTTTGTGACCTAACTTAAGTATAAATCATCGGATAAAATCGTTAATTTTACGGAAAGACTTACGAGTACATGCGAAAATATAGAGTTTTAATGACTGTAAGCGACCCAAATGTTTCGCGTGTCCTGTCAATTAGTCAGCGGACTCGAAAAATACCACAAGATAGAGTAGTTCCCTGTCATAAAAACCCTCCCCACGACGCAGAATTACTTGGGTTGATATTTTCCATTTCATAAAAGAGTGTGGGCGTCATTTTAGAGGAGGCGGGGAGGGAGGGCAGGTGGTGGTGGTCTGCGGGTGGGTGGGGGGGGGAGAAACACGAACTCGTACGCGATGATAATGATTTGTGTGCGCGTGGGAGCAGTTTACATACATCTAGCTCGTTGTAGACTTTTTATGGTCTAACCAATGATACCGCGTTGCTTATCTATTCCGTATAGTCTAACATAAATTATGCAGTGAGGGTTAAGTTTTTTTATCCTTTTTCTGAACTATCACACGCGTGCATATTATATGCAGGCGACTTGAGGTGGATTCGGCAGGTTATGTGGATCTTTGAGACATCCATGGTTGCTCGCTTATGCGATAAATACCATAATATCTTGCTTGGTTTGGTTGCAGTTTGCTCATACGAATGTTAAAAGTTTAACACAATCACGCTTTTGTCAATAAAGGTTAACAGTATATCAGTAATTTGGAGACTTCGGGTCTACGTAAATTCAGGGAGTTTCATCCGACTTGAGCTGTATAACACTGATGCCATGCTATACGCTACAAATATCTCTGCCAAAGTGGCATCCGGTAACCCATCTATTTCGCGAGCCCTGTAGAGCCATAAAGGCCTGTATCGTATTTTTGTTTTTTAAAAGTTAATAGGGACCAATGTATCCATATTGCGATATTGGCACTTTCGCTTTCAAAATATCTACGTTTGAAAAAGAATGCAGCATGAAGACAGTCATGTGTACCCGAGAACTAACACTACCCGGTCGTACAAATATGTTATCTTATTTGACTCACTAGGGACACTTAATTTGGTCACAAATGGTGACAAAAGCTCAAAATCTTTTCCGGCTTTTCTGGATAACCCAGTCCAGACAGAATTCTACTTCCTAAAGCAGCTTCGAATCTAGCAGCAAAAGTTCTCAAAATCATATCACTGTAAACTAAAACTACTATGCCTAAATTTTCTAACCATGGCATTTGCATCATTCAACTGTCTTAGGAGATACATGCACAGTAGGCATTTATTTTTCATTGACCACGAAAATGGTTTGATGGATGCCCTCCATATTGCTGGGTAAATGTCAATCAATTTTCTGATTGGTATAATTTATTTCAACCAATCAGAACAGTGCAGTACCGCGGTGAATAATGATGGTCGACTTCTATCAAAACATTTCTGGGTCAATGATAAACATGATAGGTTAGTCGCAGTTTATACAAATTGTTCTGGTCCCATGATCAAGATGGCCACCATGCCCAGATATACAGGTATTAAAAACCCTTTAAACATCTTCTACAGAACCAATAGGTCAATGACCTTGTGACTCTGTACGTAGCACTGTGGGTGAGGGCTATACCAAGTTTGCACAAATTATTATTCTGGGTTGAGCTTAACCTACTTTACGGTATGTTCAAATTTGATTCCTAAATTGCATTTATATGGGTAAATCTGGAAATGTTGATTTTTTTCCCATAACTCATGCTATAAAGCCACTGTACTCGAACAGCGCAGTCGTCGCGGGTTGGTTGCAGTCGACGAGGGCACAGAATACCGATACAGCGCCTGGGTTATGCAATAAAGATGATTATTTCGTTAAAAAGAGGATGAAAGGCATTTTTATTTATGTTCTGGAATTTATGCTTACTTTAGATACACATGATTTTGTATATCGGGTGTTCTGGCTCAGTGATTGGGTCATTGATTGCTACATATTGCTTGAAATTAGACCCTAGACATCTACCAAACGGTGTGCACTCCGCAATTGATTAACAGAGTAAATGCAACACATTTTATTCATACACTTATTCGTATTCTTCATTATGTGATGCCAATTGATCATAACTAATGACTTACATAGCGTACATGTACTCATTTCGGACACATAATTTCCCAATGGAATACCAGAAATCGGCGAATTATCAGATACTTAGCTAATTTTCGAATTTAAAGGCGTCAATTGAGTCAGAATGGACTACAATACATGCGTGAAAAAACAACACTCCCATATATGGTAAAACAAAATATGTTTCAATAATAAGCCTTAGTTGACCTTGACCTGTTTTAATTTAATCAAGATCAGGTAAGCGCTATAGGACCTTCAGATTCTCTAGTTTGTGCCTATGCTTAAGGGGAAGTGTGTGTGTGGGTAGTTATGGAATACTCATAGAATTCTTGATGTGGTGAACCCTTCAAACTTATTGCTACAAAATCATACCTGATTGGCAACGACACGCAATTTAAAAAGAATTGTGATCTCTGCAAACAGTGTGGGAAAAAGCATATGGAGAATTCGGTATTTTATATGAGACAGCAACATTGTAGAAACTCCCCTCGCATCCGACGTTAGGAATAATACAAGGCCTCTTCCCTATAATCCCATTGCACACGCCTTTGATACACGGTACACTATCCTAGTCGTGGCATCCTTTGATACCCCAAGCGTATCTCAAATCACTAAACAGAGGGACCCTGTCGCATAGTACCCCAGAGCCAAAAAACTTGCATCAATGGAGTGAGTGTCATGCTATGTCTTGTGGCCAAGACAATGATGTGTGGACGAACCCAGTTAACGATGCCACGTGCGGCTCCAGAGGAGGGGGCAGGGGATCCGGACCCCATCCCCTGTAAAATCACAAGTTCTGTAGGTCTATATAGGAATATGCAATTGGACCCCCATCCCCTGGGAAAAGTTGGACCCCCCCCCCCTAGAAATGTTGGACCGCCCTCCTCTATGGAATATTGGAAAGTTATACATGTAGTTGAATGATAGTTTTCTTTGAAAAGGACTCCCTCTGCAAAATGAATTGAGGACTTACAAAACTAATGAGGAAGGAAAAAAAACGTCAGGGCTTTTTCCTGTCATTCGGGCTTGGACCCCTCCCCCGCCTACACCAACGAAAATTCCTGGATCCGCGCATGTATATACGTTATCGTGGTGGTAGAGAAACGATATCGCTCCTAAAAAACCTTCTGTGTGTCGTTGTCTTCGCAGTCTCACCAAAATCCAGACATTCGCCATTGTTTACGTACATCGATATGTCAAAAAGTTAAATCTTAACTTTAAGGTAGCCTTGCTGCTACCTTAAATATTTAAGTATTTTGTCGAGATAAGGAGACATTTAAGATAGGGAAAATGATTGTAATGCACTTTTCGTCAAATTTAAGTAACTTCGTCAATTTAAGTCTACCTTAACTTTAAGGAAGCATTGTAATTCCGGGCCCAGGTTATAGAACTTTTTTCAAACTCAACTGAGAATGAAATTTCAATTGCTCATAAAAGCTGAAAAATAAAGATTTTTCTTGCATTAAACTCTCAGAAGTTGTATTTATGCTCCTCATAAATGTTGAACTGCCAACAATTATTGGCATTTTAACATATACATTGTAAGTCAGGGGCGGACCCAGGATTTCTTGAAATTGGGTTCAAATTTACCTCGAAGCAATATGTGTAAATTGCTTCGAGAATTTACAAAGGGGGGTTCGATTTGTTAATTTTACCTGATCATTCCTATATTTTCCTGATTTTTTTCTGAAATTCTCCATGAAATGAAATAATTTGGTCTCAAAGGGGGGTTCGAGCGAACCCATTGAACCCCCTCTGGATCCACCCCTGTAAGTTCAGTAGAAATTTCCTGCTAAGGCCAGGACTCAAGTGAGGAATACAATACCATAAACTCCTGGCTTTGAGGTTATAAAATTTTTTCATGGTCAACATAACTGAGCATGAAATTTATCCTGTAATAACAACAACTGCTGGCATTTTAACATTTATCAGCAGGATAAATATGAGCTGGGACATGTGATATCCAACAATGTGGTATTTTGACAAGTGTAGACTCAGACGAGCCTGTGCAGCCTCCTTTTAAGCTTAGAAACTAATGATGATCGGTCAGTAGCCTTAGAGACATTGAATATTCAAGTGACTAGCAAAGGCTCTGATCAGACAGCGCATATGCCAGGCTGGTCTGAGCCTTTGCTGGTCACATATACCACATTGTTGGAAATCTCATGATGCAGCTCAATTATAATGTCTAAGTGTTACAAGCAGGAAAAATTGGTTAATTCCAATATTTTACTTTATTTGACCAGTTGAAATTTCATGCTTATTGGAGTTGAGCATGAAAAGTTTTATAACCTCTGGCTGGTAATGCTATTATTTAAAAGCAAGAAACGAAACAGCGTTAAGTATAAAATTGTAACTTTATTATACATAATAAAATGTAGCATATTCTGTTGCTAGAACATGCCAGCAGATATAGTCATATTTACCTCTACACTTGATCTAGCCCCTATATATCAGATAGTTGGAAAAAGACCACCTTCTGGACATCATAAACAACATTACAGAAAAAAGTGACTTGACTCTTTGCATGTTGGGTAATTTTGCATGCTTTTTGTCGTCTACTGATTTTTTCAAAATCACCTTTTCCGAAAAAATCTTTCAGGAATATGACCAGAGTGTCAAAGAGTTTGAATCCTGATCAGGCCCGACATTTTGTCGGTCCTGATCTGGGTCTAAACTGTTTGCAAAGGTAATCAGCAGACAACACTAGTAGACAAAGCGTTAACAGTGTTGGACTGCAATATTGGTCATTATAAGATGCTAATTACATCACATCACAATTATGTTTGCTGTTGTCAGCTGACTTTTGCAAAACAAACTTTTTCAAGAAATTCTTTCAGGAAAACTATCAGTGTCAAATGGTTTTTTTGTTTGTTTGTTTGATTTAATTCTTTACGTCCACTCAACAATCTTTCAGTTATGCGGGACGGTCTTCCTGGGTTGAACCAGTACTAAGCTAGGATAAATGTGTCTTGCTCAAGGACCACAACGCAGTGACGCCGGTGAGGCTCGAACCCGCGGCCCTTCGGTCTCGAGTCAAGCACTCTACCACTGAGCCACTGCGCTCCCTACAAATGGTTTGGATCCAGATCAGAACCGACATTCTGTTGGTCCTCATCAGGGTCCAAACTGTTTGCAAAGGTTATCAGCAGACTACAAAAATCACCAGAGTTAACCCATAGTGCATTCCAAATTATCTTAACTCCATTTTCGACTTTTTACCATTCTGGGTGCAATGGATATATTGTATAATTGAAAGAGGCTTTCATTTTGCCTGCCGCTGCAAGGATTTACATTTTAACCATATTGCAGTAAAATGGCCAAAACACTATGGAGCTTATGCCATTCTGAGTGCTACAGGATTAAGAATTTAAATACATTTTTGTAATCTCAAAACCAAAGGTCTGCACTATCATTATAACATCTGTTTGCACACACAATAAAAATTCATATAAGAATTTTCACAAAAATAATGCATGATATTCATACATCTTCTAGACAAATAGCTACGTTGCTATATGGTGCTTGAACATTGTCTTCTAGAGCAGAAATAATACTTGACATTCTACGCCAATCATCTACTGGGTATTCTTCATTCATTAACATGAAATACACTAGTCTTATTTACCCTGATATTGTTTTGTTTGCTCATAGAGATTCCAGCTGCATGTTATCCAATTTAGTTTGTGTTGATGCTGTACATCCCAGTCAACAATTTTTCAGTCATGTCAGGAGATTTTTCTGTCTTCCTGTGTTGAACCAGTACTAAGCAGAAGATAAAGTACAGTAAAACCTGTGTAAAACGGCCACTCAAAAATAGACAAAACAAAGATCTTAATGACAAATGGTAGCCTAATGAAGGTCGAAAGTATTGCAGAATGCTCCCCTTGGAGCATTCTGCAATACTTTTGACCTGCATTAAGCTATAATTGTTCTTGAAAACCAATTTTCGGTCTATTTGAGAGTGGCCGTTTTACACAGATTTTACTGTATCTTGCTCAAGGACACAACACAATGACTTCCTGGAGTCTCGAACTAGCGTCCCCTTCAACTCAAGTCTAACACTCTACCACTGAGCTCCTCATTTATAAAGTGATATTTACTTCAATGCAAGAAAGTAGTTCTTGGCAAGGACCAAATTACTCAGACAGGAAAAGCATGTGCAAACAAAATAATCCCTAAGGAGCAGTCTTCAGCAAATTATTTATTGATAACTAAGATGGATTAGTCCATACCATCAACTGGAGGATTCCAATTGAGATATTCAGCAGTTTAAAATAGTTAGAAGCCAATTTAACCCTTAAAGGGCCAATCACAACTGCAGCAGACGACAAATTTAGTATCATCATTTTTAAATTTTCAGAAAAAATAAGGCATGATATTTCATGTGAATTGTCTGCCGCTGGCAGACGATTCACATGAAATAGCAAGCCTTATTTGTTATTTCTGATAAAGCAACAAAATTTGAAAAGGTCGTCTGCTGTAAATTATAGGTTGCGCTTTAAGGGTAAATACCTGAGGCAAGTTCAATAATGCGAGCGCTCTCGGGCGCTCGTTGTACTGATGTCCGGCTTTACACATTATGAATAAAGATAGGTACCAATCAACGAGCGCTCGGCGAGCACTCGCATTATTGAACTCGCCTCTGATATGCCATTAAGTTTTGATAAATTTCTACTGTGCTACATCTATCTATCTATCCGTACCCTTTACTATAAAGCATACCTCGCAATAAACTAAATATTCACCTTTTACCTAGCAGTGACATCTTTTGTCTTCTGCTAATAACCTTTAAAAATGGTTTGTACCCATGTTTTGGTTCACACAAATCTTCCTTCGTGATTGTTGCAATAAATTTGGATAGTCCATTGTACATATCTAGGGGTGTCAGGTTATAAGTTTAAAAAATATTGTATTTTTCGTCCGAAGATCTTTTAAACCTTTAGAAACAGTGTTGACCCCTGATCATCTGGGTCTTGACTGTTTGCAAAAGAACTTGTTTAGGGGTGACCCAAATACAAAGGGTTAAAGAATAAGGTCAAGGTCATATTTTTTGGTAAGATCTTGCCACAAGGTAAACACATGTAAAATACAAAGTTCACTGTTCTGGTCCAATAGTTCAATAATTTTGTTGCACGCACATATAAACATGTAGGCACCCCTAATACAATTTGCCTCTGATCTTTGATATCGGAGGCATATGGGCCTTGATGCGAGAAAAACGGTCTTCGAGGTTTACAAACAACAAAGGCACAGACCAGCCTGCACATATACGCAGTCTGATCAGTGCATTTGTTATTCGCTCTTTGGAAAGTATCATATCAAATCTTGCTACAATCAAAATTTCAATTTTCTAGCTAGTCTGACCCTCTGTAGCTGAACAGGCTGTTTGGAGTATGACCTGGTCGGATAACCTGAAGACAGGTTTACTCACGATAAGGCCCATAAAGTAAAAAAAAGAAGAGCTTACCAGCTCAGCTGTGAGATGTAAAATATTGGAGCATCCCATTTATTTAGCAAATAGTATAAATGACAAAACTGTTATGTCTTTGAACACAAAAAGCAGATTTTTTTGTAAACTGACAAGCATTGGTCAAATACTTTTATTAGAAGTTCCATATTGCAGAGGCCAGAAATAAAATACGAGACAGAAAAATTTGTAACCTGTTTTCTCTTTCGGTAACCTCCAGACCTTTAACCCTTAATGCGCCAATCGCAACAAAAGTCGTCTGCTTTTCTCGTCTGCTGAAATGTTTAAAAAGCCTATATGGCAACCAGTGTGGACCCAGATCAGACTGCTCCTATTCTGGGTCCACGCTGTTTGCTTTTATACTTAATTCGTCTGTAATGCTAGGCAATTATTTGCAGCAGACGACTTCAGCAGACGACATTTTCAGATGCATTTTTTTTCTTGGCGCTTTAAGGGTTAACCACCTTGATAGCTCAGTTGGTAGAGTGTCTGCTTTCAGAGCAGGAGCTCATGGGTTGGAATCGAAGCTGCACCAACCAAACGTGTATAAAATGATACTAGCAGCTCCCTTGATGATGCTTGCATAAAAGGGGTTGTGATAGGAAATAGAGTAAGACAGGTAAGTATATGTTAACCCTTTACCTCATAGACGCCTTTTAACACTTTTGCAAACAGAGCAGAACCAGATCAGGCAGCTCTTGTAAGAGCTGCCTGATCAGAGTCTTCTCTTTTTGCTTATGGAAATATGATTAGATATGATCCGACACTAGTGGACCTGACAAGTAATTTCTTTGTTCTACGAGGGTCATCCAATAAGTTCTGACAATGACCCCATAAAACAAAACCTATTTCTCTAGGACGTGTTCCAATAATCTTCACATGTTATTTAGAATATAAGGACTTGAATCACCTGTTCAAATAGTTTCCATGTTGCAATCGCAATGGTTGCTAGGCAACTAAAGAACACAAGGTAAAGGGCCATGGACGGGACACTATATACAGTGTACGTGCCCAAATTTCTAAGATATTACAAACTCTTCTTATAAACTTTTTATGTAGATAAATTAAGACATTATGTATGTTGATTCTGAACTTCATAGATAATGGTTTAGCTTGTGACTGTGGTGTTAGCAGGGTGTTGATTATGACATATCACCGATTTTGCAGAAATATTTTACTTAAAAATGGGTTGTACTAATAGTTTATTATATTTGGTATATAGCATTTACTGAAAATTAATATTTTCCATGGGTTAAAAAGACTATAGAACAGATTTATCGGAACATGTATCTATGATACGCAAATTGATCGTAATGGCTTTTATTAAGTGTTCAAAGTGTACTATTTTATAATTAATGCTTAAAGAGAGGCAAAAATGTAGTTTTCTGTTGTTGCCTAGCAACCAAGAACGTTCAAGGCAACTAGGTTAATGTCATTGTGTCATTTGCTTTTATGGGTCAGTTGTGTATTTAGTCAAAATCACCAACCACTAAAATAACTTTCCAAAGAAACATACTGCATCTTTATCTAACTCTACCCCCAGCAGAAATGAGTTAAAAACGTGATTTTTTGTGGCCATGGACTCTCACAGTGTTATATACAAATTTGTATTGCGTAAGATCAGGTCGTGATAAAAAAAACAAATTTCGAACATGAATAGGCAACACCACTGGCCACATGCAATGGGTAATAGAATTCTGATTACAATAACAGTTTCTGAGATATGAGACCATTGTCAGAATTTATTGGATGACCCTCGTATGTACAAACGTTGAAGTTTGTTTGTATAATTATTCATAGTGGGTGGAGCTTAGCATGAATATTCATGAAGGAAAGGTTTGTCCCAATATTAGCTCTATAGAGCTATGTTGTCTGTTTCAAATAAGCAACCTTAACCCTTAATGTGCCAATCGCAACAAAAATCGTCTGCTTTTCTCGTCTGCTGAAATCTTTAAGAAGCCTCTATGGCAAACAGTGTGGACACAGAACAGACTGCTCCTATAGGAGCAGTCTGTTCTGGGTCCACGCTGTTTGCTTCTATACTTAATTGGTCAGTAATGTTAGGCCATTATTTGCAGCAGACGACTTTAGCAGACGACATTTTCCACTATCACCGCAAGATCGCTAAGATGAGAAACAACTATAGACTAAACTCTGAGAGCTTTATCTCCATCTCTGCAGCTACAAGGATTGTGCAAAAATAGTCAGGCGATCAATATCCTGTCAAACACCCATGGTTCTGTGGCCATAATGGGGCCGTTTTTTTTTAAGGAAATCCCCTAATACAGGGAAAGAAAGGACACCACCTGAATGGCAAGAATGGAGTGTCATTTATCAACCAACTTAACACAAAGCATCGTCTTCAACAACTAGGACATACAGCTCCAAAAATGGTGCCGGGTCAGTCCAAAATATTTGATAAACTGAAAAGTGTGTGCGTGTGTGTAGTGACAGTATGGCAAAAAGTGTAAACCCAGATCAGACGGCTCCTTTATCTTTGAAAACATTTAGGGTAAATTGGGCAGAGAAGAGGCAACAATAATTAGCCAGACAGGAAAAACAAAAACGAAAAACATCAATAGAGGCTACCTAGCCTAGTAAGATGTCGAAGTCAAGTAAGTCTATAATTGCAGGACACCTAATGACGATTAATTCATTACCTGCTAGTGTCGTCTGCTGATAACCTTTGCAAACAGATTGGACCCGATCAGGCCCGACAAAACGTCGGGCCTGATCTGGATCCAATCTGCTCGACACTCAGATGGTATTACTGAAAGAGTTTTTCGAAAAAGTTGATTTTGAAAAAAATCAGCAGACGACAAAAAAGCATGAAAAATTTCCCATGGGAAAAGGTATTATGCTAATAACAGAGATCTAACAAATACAATAAAAAAATAAACAGGTGCTGAGCATATAGCAAACTTAAACATTTCATCCAATCTTGAAAATGAACGATTCCATTATCTGAAAATTGGGGGTAAACCAAAAATCCAAAACAAAATAAGAAAAACTTGGGGTAATTTTTTGATGAGAAAAGTATAGATCTACATAAGCCATCTTACCACGATCTACACTGCTTGTTAAGGCCCTTTTCTCAGGGCATCAGACTGAAAGCAGTCTCTAGATATACATGTATTGATTGAGAATTGAAACATACCACATTTAACAAATGAACAACATCCATACTCAGGGGGTGCATCATTTTTTGTTATTAATGTTAACTGTATATTAGATTGTCAAATTTTGTCTAGTCTGCGCTTTTGTTATCCACAAACCACAATGACAGGTTTTCTTGCATCGAGGCCAATGTTGTTATTAGCTAACAAAAGCAAGGTACAGTTTCAACACTGTGTATTCGGTCACATCATTTCATCATAAAACATCAATGTAAACACATTGAACTCGGTAAACTCTAAAAAGTTGATTTAAAAACAAAATATGTTGCACCCTCTGATACTTTTGATTATCATAACAGACTGATCAAGAACAATCAATAAAACATTCAGTTACACATAGGTCCAGTTTAGCAAAGATTTGGGCATTAAATTGTTATTTATTCCTTATCAATCAGTTTAATCATGTGCTTTGGATGCTCAAAAGAGCCGCCTCATTGACACGATCCGTTTGAGTACCCACAATGTATGTTTTGGTTGAGAAGTAAGAAAAATAATTTTCAGTTACACTCTAATCTGTGGTCCTGGTTATATAATAAAATGAATCTTCGGGGGAAAAAAATCAGCACAACTTGAGTTTCTTGTTTTTTGCTTTTTCACAATTTGCACTTTTTATTATTATTTCACCAGTGAATAAAGCAGTAAATTAACAATTCTGGGTCAAGTTGATCAAAGCCATTTCAACAGAGCAGTTCCATAGGCCTAAATAAGCACATTTTTGAGCGTCAAAATTGTGAATATTTTCTTACTCATAATTTATTACATATGTTTTGGGTGCCCAAAAGAACCGTCTCAGTGAGACGGTTCTTTTGAATACCCACAACATATGTTTCGGTTGAGAAACAAGAAAATTAATTTTTGATTACGCACTTTTATCTAAATGCCCGAGTTCTTTATTCAGATTGACCCTGATATCTGCCTATTCTGATCTAGCTAGGAACCCTAATATTCATCAAGTGATGGGGAATACTTAAATCAGACTGGGCATATAGTCAGGTTGATCAAAGGCATTGCTGCGTGTACATTTTTAAACTTCAGCTAAATTTTGTGAAAATCCAGACAGTGCACTTTTATAGGAGGAAATATATTACAACTTTATATACTTTTAACCCTTTTAAGACAAATGGAATTTACCATAGTTTGATACAGTTAAGTCAGGATGGTCCATTGTATATAATGAGGGGTAACAGGTAATAACTTCCAAATAATATTATATATTTGAGCTGTTACATGTGATTTCCAACAATGTTGCATTTTGACAAGTGTAGACTCAGAAGAGCCTGTGTAGCCTCCTTTTAAGCTTAGAAACTCCAAATGATGTTCAGTCAGTAGCTTAACAGTCATGGAACATTTAAGCGATAAGCAAAGGTTTTGATCAGACTGCGCGTATGCTCAGGCTTGTCCGAGCCTTTGCTGGTTGCATATACCACATTATTGGAAATCTCATGTCACGGCTCAAATCTCTGAAGATTGGTTTGGTCTTTAAGCCAACAGTGCAGACCCAAGATGAAATGCCGCATTAAGCGGCATTTCATCTGGGTCTTCGCTGTTTGCCAAAGTATCCATTAGGGGTTTCCAATCTCGAAAGCGTTAAAGATTTAAAAGTTGAGGAGTTCTTGATAATTTGTACAATACAGGTATTACAGGTATTTACAAAAGATGTGTTAAATACTTTTCCGATCATATACATCCATTTATTTACAGTTCTATAGCACTGTGCTTCTAACTTCTTTATTTTTGTTTGATTTGTTTCTTTACGTCCCTTCAACAATCTTTCAGTTAACCAGGGACAGATCTTCCTGGGTTGAACCAGTACTAAGCTAGGATAAATGTGTCTTGCTCAAGGACCACAACGCAGTAACAGCGGTGAGGCTCGAACCCGTGGCCTCTCGGTCTCGAGTCAAGCACTCTTCCACTGAGCCACTGCGCTCCCTCTAACTTCTTTATTAATCCTTTTAAGACCAATGGAATTTCCAATAAAGCTACATACAACAAAAAAAGTATGGTACATAGTATATATTGAGGGGTCACAGGTCATAATATCCAAATATTATATTTCTGGAGATCGATTTAATCTTAACAAACAGTGCAGACCCTGATGAAATGCCGCCCTATGTGGCATTTCATCTGGGTCTTCACTGTTTGCTGAAGTACCCATTAGGGAGTTTCCAGTCTTTAAAGGGTTAATTACATGGGCATTAAAATTGCTGACTTGCATAACCCTTTCTTAAATGATGTAGTATTTTTTCTCTGTACTAGTTTTTTTTAAATACTGACAAACAGTGCAGACCCTGACAAGCTTCCCCTTGTTGTCGCATCACATCATGGTCAACATTTTTGTCAATGTATCAGTTACCTACTCCTACGACTAGAGCAAATAAATAGATCAGATCTGATCAGGTTTTCATAGCAGCCTAATGGAGTTCTATAAATAGCACAGACTCTAGTCGTAGGAGTGTACCGGTAACTCTTAGGCTGCTAATTGCAACTAAAGGTCACTCTCTGTATCATCTGCTAGTCATTTAAAATGCCTCTGTTGCAAACAGTTTGGACCCAGATCAGACGGCTCCTCTAGGAGCAGCCTGACCTGGGTCCACACTGTTTGTCTATATACCGAAATTAATCCTTGAAATAACCATTTACATGCAGCAGACAACTTTGGCTCATCACATTTTCAGATGCATTTTTTTGGTAGCAGGCAAAGGGTTAACAACTTTCCCATCAAGAAAGGGTTGATTTGAGATTAATTTTTTGTTTGAAAAAAATTCATCAAGACATATCAAAGAAGATATCATTGGTGTATAGCTATGTTTCCAAGGCAACAAGACATTTCCATTTCAAAGCAGCTCTCCCATTAAAATATGTCATTTCAAGAATAAATGGCCAAGGGTTTAGCCGTATATATAAAATATGGAAATAAAAATTATTAATGCTCATGTAAGTCAAGGTGTCAGTGGCCATAATTCACCCATCAATCTTAACAATTTAACAAGTAATGGCCTATAATTGGTCAATTAATGGCCTAAATTATGACATTTTTCACCAGTTACATTTCAGAGTTACTTCATGGTCATTTCATTGCCAAAAAAATCTCAAAAATAATAATTCATTTTTCAAATAGTTATAGTGGAATACAGTTGGTAGAGCATTAGACAGGGGATCGAAGAGTTGCTAGTTCCAGTCTAACTGCTGGCAGAGTCACTGAGTTGTGTCCTTGAGCAAGACACTTTAGCCGTTTCATAGAACTGGCTCAACCAAAGATGACCCGCCCCGACATGACTGAAAAATTGTTGGCTGGGATGTAAAGAATCAAAACAAACAAACAATATAGATATACTGTAACAATTATACCAGCAGCATGGTACAAGACTCTCAAAAATGTTTCATCTCTTAAAAAATGCAAAAAAAAAGCTGCAAATCTGTTCCTAACATAGTGAACTAAGAACTTTATTAAACCTATCCAGTGCAGCATGTTTAAAAGTTGATGTCATTTTAGGGGTAAATTAGCCTCAATATGATATGGGCCTAGACGTGAGAAAACCTATCTTCCGGGATTTGCGAACAACAAAATTTCAATTTTCTAGCTACACATGTAGTCTCTGTAGTTGAGAAGACTAGTTTGAGTCTCACTTTGTCGGAAACCCTGAAGACAGGTTTTATGGCATCAAGGCATCCTGTCTTTGTGTTTTACAACGAGGTAAGGCTAAATCCAGCCTGCTCAGTTACAGACACTAGCTAGAATATGGATCCAAAAAGCAAATAACAAAGGCTTTGTTTGATTTGATTCTTTGCACCCCAGTCAACAAATTTTAAGTTATATCGGGACGGGTCTTCCTGGGTTGAACCAGTACTAAGCAAGGATAAATGTGTCTTGCTCAAGGACACAAGGCAGTGATGTCAGTGAGGCTCAAACCCGCAACTGCTGATCAGACTGCCTGGATGCACAGACTGGTCTGCACCTTTGTTGTTTGCAAACTCTAACGACAGATTTTCTTGCCTTAAGACCCATATTATACTGTGCAGGAAGTGAATAACAAAGACAATGATCCATTTCTAAAGATATTTGTTTTAGAAAATCAGTGTAAATTTATGATGCCTTTATTTGGTGCAGCATATGCTGCACCAAATAAAGGCACCATAATTTTAAAGTGATTCAGGCCTAAAAAAAACGTGTTGAATTCTCTTGCAAATGGTAAAATTCAAGGACTTTTCAAGGCCTTTGAGTGTTTTTCAAGTACTTTTCAAGGCAAATTTTATTTTCAAGTACTTTTCAAGCCTGTGCAAACCCTGGCAATCATCAGCCTGTATGGATATGTGTCGGCTGGTCTGCACCTTTGTTGTTCTCATGCAACAAATTCGGGTTTTCTCACCAAGAGGCCAGTATGTGAACTGTTTGCTGCTAGCAAGGAAAGAGTCTATACATGTATAAAACATAACAAACACATGCAGACATAACATGTAAATATATAATACATATTGTGATTGGCAATTAGTGTATTTGGTCTCTGCCTCTTTATGCAATATAATGAAGATATTATGTCCTTTATCTCCTAGTGTCATCTGCTGATATTTTGCAAACAGTTTGGGCCCAGACCAGGCCCGACTAAACATCGGGCCTGATCTGGATCAACATGTTTGACAATCTGATCGTATCCCTGAAAGAATTTTTTGAAGAAGTTGATTTTGAAAAAAAATCAGCAGACGACAAAAAAGCGGGGAAAAATTTGTTACAAAACTTTTTATATGTGCCAGTTCATGAGATTTCGGGACTTTCCCTTATGCACAAATGCCTCTAATTAATGCCCATGCTGTCGTATCGAGGGCTAGGTCTAATTTTTGGTATCTGAGTCTTCGTCTACATCCATAAATTTTGTATGCCACCAGGGAAGGCTAGACTCTCCTGAGCCTTCATTTCTCGATGATGCCATAAGTACCGAAATGTTGTATACTAGCCCGAGTTTCTTGTAATACATGTCTAATACAGACAGTCAGTGGTTAGCATACACAATTATCTACATATCGGAGCCAGGCTGCTCATTCATTGTTACCTCACATAAACCAATTAAAGCTGAATTGACATTCCTGTCCTCATATGTTAAATTAGTCTTTTCCAATTAAAGGGTTGCTGGGTGGTATTTCTCACATTTTTTCCAAATCTTAATGGACTATTCTGTAAGAGAGGAGCCCAGTGGTAGAGTGCTCAACAACAGATCCAGGGATTGCTGGTTTGAGTCTCATAGTGTTGTTTCCTTCAGCAAGACATATTATCCTCTACTTACTTGTTCAACCCAGAAAACATCCCAACATGATCTGAACTTGTTGACTGTGAAGTAAAGCATCAACTCAAAACAAACAAAAACATTCTGTAGGCAAACAGTGAAGACCCTGGTCAGATGCCACTTTTTTCGCATCTGATCTGGGTCTGCACTGTTTGCATTTGTCAAATAAAAGGATGCTAGGCTTATATGCTTTGTGCATTTGATTTGATTCTTTATGTACCGGTCTACATTTTTTCATCAACTCAAAAACAAGAACATTCTGTAGGCAGACAGGGAAGACCCTGATCAGATGCCGCTTTTTGCAGCATCTGATCTGGGTCTGCACTGTTTGCATCTGTCAAAAAAAAAGGATGCTTGGCTTATATGCTTTGTCCGTTTGACGATTCTTTACGTACCAGTCTACATTTTTTCATCAACTCAAAACAAACAAGAACATTCTGTAGGCAAACAGTGAAGACCCTGATCGAATGCCACTTTTTGTGGCATCTGATCTGGGTCTGCACTGTTTGCATATGTCAAATAAAAGGATGCTAGGCTTATATGCTTTGTGCGTTTGATTTGAATCTTTATGTACCGGTCAACATTTTTCATCAACTCAAAAACAAGAACATTCTGTAGGCAGACAGGAAAGACCCTGATCAAATGCCGCTTATTGCGGCATCTGATCTGGGTCTGCACTGTTTGCATATATCCAATAAAAGTATGCTAGGCTTATATGCTTGATCTGTTTAATTTGACTCTTTACGCCCCAGTCTACATTTTTTCAATCATATCTGGACGGGTCTTCCTGGGTTGAACCAGTACTAAGCAGAGGATAAAGGGTCTTGCTCAAGGCCACGACACAGTGCCTCCGGTGAGGCTGGCTTCTATGCATTTAAAAAAGAAAATACTTATTGGATGAAAAAAAACAGACAAAACAAATGATTTTGAAAGACAAGTTGATGATTTCTACTATGAGCTAACATACAGAGTATAAACAGGTGAACACTGAAGGGATTCAGGCTTACCATTGTTCAAGGTGTCCTACTAATGGATCAGCCGGCCCATGAGATACCAATACTTCTCACATATGCGAGGCTGTGCTTCATGACATCATATGGGCCTCGACATGACAAAACTTGCCTTCGGGGTTGCCGACAAAGTGAGACTCAAACCAGTCTCCTCAGCTACAGAGACTAGCTAGACAATTGAAATTTCACCTGTAGCAAGTTTAGAATAACAAAGGCGCAGCTGCTTTGGTCTGCGCAACCCCGAAGACAGAATTTCACTATTAAATATATGTTTTGTGTGCGTAAAAGAAACTTAAAACATATGTTTTTATAGACTGTTATTTAAACGAACTCATAAATAGGCCATATTCTCTGAATCAATTGTGTCCAAAATTTAATTCAATTACCGAGTATTTTGAAAAATCAGCTCAAATTTTCGAGGCTTTACTGTATTTATAAGTCCATAAGCTCCTATAAACGGAGTGCTTTATGCAGGCTAGTTTAAGCCTTCGCCGCTAGTATATGCAATAAGCATGAAAACCTCACGAGATGGCTTGTATTCTTTTAACAAATCACACTAACAGTATATAAACTAACATAGATCCAGATAAGGATATTTCATTAGCTAAAAATTTATTTTCTTACCCATCAATTTAAACATGTGTTTTGGGTGCTTTAAAGAACCGTCTCATCAAGACGGTTCTTTAGAGTACCCACAACATATGTTTTGGATGAGAAATAAAGAAAATAGATTTCCAATACGCACTCTTATCTGGAGGCCTGAACTAACAGTTGTACCAAATGGAAACTTTCAGGAGGCTAAAAGGGACCTTACTGCTGTTTACCAACAAGCTGGCTGACCCTTCATGAACTGGTAATCCTATAACTGGGTACAATGACAGTGTATATCTTGATGAGAAGCTTCATCTTGTATTTGCAGCGATTGATTGTAAGCTCTTTGCCTACTGGGTAATTTTGCATGATTTTTAGCTGACTACTGATTTGTTTCAAAATCAACTTTTTTTTGAAAAATTGTTTCAGGAATACCTTCAGTGTCAAACAGTTTGGATCCAGATCAGGCCCGATGCTTTGTCTGGCCTGATCTGGGTCCAAACTGTTTGCAAAAGTAATCAGCAGATGACACTAGAATACTAATATATCCCCCTGCTTTGAATCACCGGTAAAACACAACTTGCCATTGAATAATCAGTGGTTAACCTCTTTTATCACATGGTTTCATGTCTGGGAGTGATGTCATGTCATGTATTAAAACCGATAAACCACTTGTGGTTTTCATATTTTGGCAAAGCTATGTACAGTAATACCTGTCTTAAGTGGTCACTCAAAAATAGGCAAAACAAAGATCTTAATGACAAATGGTAGCTTAATGCAGGTCGAAAGTATTGCCGAATGCTTCAAGGGGAGCATTCTGCAATACTTTTGTCCTGCATTAAGCAATAATTGATCTTGGAAACCTATTTTTGGTCTTTTTAAGAGTGACTATTTTAGACAGATTTTACTGTAATGATGTCTATAACAATGCTACATAGTTTTCAAACAATTTTAATGTCATATGATAAATAGAATCTAACATTTGTGCTCAAATATTTATAAATTTATTAAACTCATTGCAAAAAAAAAAGTGATTAGATACTTAGCAAGCCTCAAATTTTACCTTTTATCCTCAACTTGCTTAACAAATTCAATAATACATGCGAACTCATGTAAGATCATTTATATAATACATGTCTTTAATCTCCATCTATCTTAATCAGAGCAATAGCAATAAGATCCCTTTTAACTTGCTTAAGCAAATATACAGATACATGAAGATGGGTAATATACAAGATGGAAATTATACTACACAAGTGTTGAAATGATACAAACTACATGGCTACGTAAGTAATGCATTTCGTCCCATTGTCTATATGAGCAGATAAAATCTCTTGCAGCAAATCTTGTCCCAAGGTCATCTCCATGGCAACTCAATGTCAAGGCTATCTGGAAGACCAATGCCGACTCTTGGGTGAACAAAGGCCACTGTGTAAATGTAATGCTGATCCTTCAGAACACAGTGTTGCCTAGGTGACTTGTAAGCAAAGTAAAAATTTATACACTTCTAGGTATTTTCACTGTTCTTATCTAGGACTGTCTCGTATTGCTGAAAAGAAAAGTAACAATTTACTCTAAAAGCCTGCAAAAAAGCATCTGAAAATGCTGTCTGCTTGAGTCATCTGTTGCATATTTTTGCAAACATTTTTAGGCTAATGTAAGTATAAAGGCAAACAGTGTGGACCCAAATCGGACTCAGTATGATCCAAGTCTACACTGTTTGTTAAAAAAGGCCTCCAAAACATTTCATCAGACAAAAAAGCAGACAACTTTTGTTGTGACTCGCACTTAGAGGGTTATCAATTGGACTGTTCCAATCCTTTTGCCCATAAAGAGGCCAAAGTTCCATGCTTGTTTTGTTTGTTTTGTTGCTTTACGTCCCAGTGAACAGATATGGTCATTACAGGTCGTTCAGTTTACCTATCCACACTTTTTCCTGGGCAGGCTTGAACAAGCAGTTAACCAGTTCATCATGTACATACTTTGGCTCGTAACTGACGATGTTTTGGTTGAGAAATAAGAAAATTATTTTTCTGTTACGCGCTCTTAACTAAAGGGCTGCAATAAATACAATGTAATGATCATGTAGAGAAAATAACTATATTTCATTAGAGCAGACAGGAACACAGAATTATGTCATTTTTTCTACCCTTAACCTGTCAATATCTTTTTGGTCTAGAAAATGTTGTATGCTTATTATGACTGCAGCATATATTCAAATGCGCAAAAAAACTAATTTTATCATGCATGATGCAAAACACTATGAGCCCTACTGTAAGTTTCAAACCCCATCATGAAAGTCAGTTACCCATGGACTATTTTTTTTTTCAAAATCCTGAGCTTTGGAATATAATCTTTAAACTTGGTGTTTGCTACAAATATTAACAATATCAACTTGTCTGTAGATAAACTGAAATCAAATCAGAAATAATCTGTATTTTTGAGGCTGACTTTATATCAAAATCCTGAATTCAGAAATAGTCCTGAAAGTTTTCACCTGTGTTTTTTCATATTAAACTGTTCCAGACAGGCTGCTGTCACCTGTACTAAATGCATACTTTCATCAGAAGCTTATAACTACCCCTACATACCCACACAGCACACCTGTATGTTTTTCAAGCAACATTGGATTCTCAACCACAGAGTCCTAAATTTACAGGAAAACCCTGAGAATTCTTATTATAGATGAAACCTAGGTTGGGTTAGTTGTGTGCAAGCCATGGACAAAGCCAGGAGTCAATAGTGGTGGCAGCTCTGGCTGGATTATTCAGTCACTTTCTTATACTCTTAACTAGGGGACTGAAACAGTACACTTCCTTCCACATTCAACCTTTATCATCATTATCTTGCCAATTTTACCTCACCCTAACCAACCAGCAATAATAGACTACCAGTTTCTTACCAGCTAAAATTTCCATTTTCATGGCATTTATTTCCTTCCTCATTTCTGAAAGTATTTCCTGTTTTAAATGTTCCAAGTCACTGGAACTAGCACCTCCTGTAGCTGAAGCTTGAATATTCTCTTGACCTGTTAGTGATGGCATTCGTCTGAAATTATACAAAACACATTAAAAGAATGTTAGATATAGAGGATCTTACATGAGTGCTCATGTTTTATTGAATTTATTAAACAAGTTGGGGAAAAGAGATAAAATGCGAGGCTTGCCGAGCATTTTATCTCTTTTTCGCAACAAGTTTAATAAATTCAATAATACAGGAGCACGCATGTTAGATTCTATTTATCATATGACAAATACTTTGAAATCTCATTTCTGATGTAAAAAGGTTATAATTTTGTCATTATATACGCATTGTTGTTACAGACGTCATAACATTTCCCGTAAATCTATAATCCACCAGTGGTTTATTGATTTTATTGCATGGTGTTATTTCACTCCTAGACGCCATGTCATATGATAAATCTCATTCATCTTGATTGTCATATTTACACCAAAGTAGTTTAACTCTTTGCCTACTGGGTAATCTTGGAAGTGCCCCTGCGAAATGGTCTAGAACCATTCTAGAAGAGTTCTAGAATTTTCTAGAACTATGTTCTAGAACTGTTCTAGATATGTTCTAGAACGTTTATGGGACAGATGTAGAACGTTAAATGGGACAATTTTTTGTTCTACAAACGTTCTAGCCAAGGTCAAAAGATTTGTTCTAGAAAAGTTCCAGAAAATTCTAAAAGTTTTTTCTAGAACAGTTTTAGAACAAATCAAGCTTGTTCTAGAACAGTTCCAGATCAAATCTTTAGAACTTTTATGGAACAATTGTAGAACACCCCTCATAAAATGTCCCATTTAACGTTCTATAAATGTCTCTGAATAGTTCTAGAACATCTGTAGAATGGTTCCAGAACTATTCCAGAAATGTTCCAGTGGTTTGTTCTAGAACTGTTCTAGAATTAACCTTGGTTTGTTCTAGAACTGATCTAGAACAAACCTTTAGAATTTTTCTGGAACAATTGTAGAACAACCCTAAAAAATGTCCCATTTAACGTTCTATAAATGTCTCTGAATAGTTCTAGAACATCTGTAGAATGGTTCCAGAACTATTCCAGAAATGTTCTAATGGTTTGTTCTAGAACTGTTCTAGAATTAACCTTGGTTTGTTCTAGAACTGATCTAGAACAAACCTTTAGAATTTTTCTGGAACAATTGTAGAACAACCCTAAAATATGTCCCATTTAACGTTCTATAAATGTCTCGGAATAGTTCTAGAACATCTGTAGAATGGTTCCAGAACTATTCCAGAAATGTTCTAATGGTTTGTTCTAGAACTGTTCTAGAATTAACCTTGGTTTGTTCTAGAACTGATCTAGAACAAACCTTTAGAATTTTTCTGGAACAATTGTAGAACACCCCTAAAAATGTCTCATTTAACGTTCTATAAATGTCTGAATCATATATTATATGTCTGGAAAACTGTTGACATTGGTTTAAAACCCCAATAAGTAATCACACAATAAATAAATAAACATCAACTGGAGGAGAATTATTATAGGGGCCCTAAGTTGGCCTAAAGGTTGTTAGTTATTGCCACCCTGTTACCCCACCCATTTCAAAACATTGTCATGCATTTGACCTTGGAAAAACAGCAACTACAGCAACAATTAACATTAAAACTTAAGAAAGTGTGTCTCAAGCCTACTCACTGTCCCAGACTATAATACTGTCAATTTGCCATCTAGAAACTGCCACAAGTGCTTTTTGGGCTCAGCCTTCATAATCCCTCCAATTATGGCAGCCATGTTTTTCCCAACATCAATCTGGTTAAATTAATGATAATGACATGCTTGTTCTAGAACTGTTCTAAAAATGTTCTAGAACATTTTTTAACTTTTGTAGAACTTGCTGGTTCAGTAAATTTCAGTAAAATATTTCTCCCGAATTATCAGTGAATTGAAAAATAAATAACATTTATTGCAAAACTGTAACATTGTAGTTTTTGGAAAACTTATTGGATGTTAACTGCTCAACCTCTGTTTATAGTAATTGAGCCATGATCATCTTCTCATTGTGGTAACATGCCACCCAGTATTACCCCACCCATTTCAAAACATTGTCTTGCATTTGCTAAAAAAAACTTACAATCAACAACCCCACCATTAATCAACATTTAAAACCTTAGAGAAACTGTTTCTCTGGTCTACTCACTGTCTCAGGCAAAACTACTATCATGTTTGCCATCTAGAAATTCCAAAACAAATGTTTTTGAAGAGCCTCCACATTTTCCCTCCAATTCTTGCAGCCATGTTTTTCCCATCATCCATCTGGTTATGACATGTTTCCTCTTTGAATGTTCTAAAAATGTTCTATAACTTTTTAGAACATTTCTAGAACTTGCTGGTTCTATAAAAGTACTAAATGAGTTCTAGAACTTAATTCGATTTTTCTTTTACTTGTTTTGCCCTTTTTTTCTTTCTTTCTTTATATATACTGCCAGACCCTCACTTGCGAGTATTATCTGTAAGTGTACTTTGTACACTCCAGTTTGCAGGATGAAAGCCTACAAGTAATTAACCATATCTAAATTACCATAGGGTTCTTTAACCTGCACAAGGGGTGACCTTCCCTTCAAAGGGGACATCCAGTTAACGTCCCGATCCAAAGGACCATGCACTTATCTAGTGTCATCCCTGCAAATGACACCAGAGAAAGCATGTTCGGACACAGAAAGTTTCCTCACCACAAGCAGGGATTGAACCTGGGACCTCTAGAACCAGAGGCAAGTGCCCAACCACTGAGCTACCTGATGCTTTCTGCTCTTGAGAAGTTCCAAAAATGTTCTAGAATTTATTAGTATATTTGTAGAATTAACTAGTTCTAAAAACTAAGAAAAATGTTCTAGAACTTAATTTGAATCATTTTTTAGAAGTTTCTGTCAACTTATTTTGTTCTTGAAAAGTTCAAAAAATGTTCTAGAATATTATTAGAACCTTTGTAGAACTAACTGGTTCTTGATTTGTTCTAAAAATGTTCTAGAATATTTCAAGAACGCTTATAGAATGAAAATCAGTTCTAGAATGTGTTTGATTTGTTCTATAACAATGTTCTAGAACAGTTGTAGAACATGAGTTCTAGAACGAACATATTTACCTGTTTAGAACAGTTCTAGAACAGTTCTAAATGTTCTAGAACAGTTCTAGAAAACCTCCAATTTGTAGAACAAAATTTCGCAGGGGTTTTTATGTGGCCTAGTGATTTTTTTCAAAATCAACATTTTTCTAAAAATTCTTTCAGGAATACAATCAGAGTGTTAAACAGTTTGGATCCAGATCAGGCCCGACAAAATGTCTGACCTGATCTGGGTCCAAACTGTTTACAAAGGTTATCAGCATACAACAATAGTAGGCCACAAGTTGAAAGAAACTCTGGTTTGATCACTTTGATCCACCCAGGTATCAGACTTGATATGTAGGCTGTTTGTTTGAGTTGATGCTTTATGTTACGATGCAGAGTAGATGGAACAACAGAATCAGTGATGGTTGCGTATACGCACAAATACGCAAAGGTTTAGGTATGCACCTGGTCACCTATTCGAACCATGATACGGTACCTTTTCTACTAATAGTCCCAATAAAAGGTTGGTTTGTCTGAGATGGAATTCATTGTGTCTATATTTATCAACGCTTGCACGATTTCGTTACTTTTATTGAATATCTTGGAAATCTTGTGCATTTTTCACTATATAAAGGATGGAATTTCCCATTCTTGTTAGGGGACATTTTAATGATACCGTTGAAAGGTTCGATATAGAGACGCTATTCATTATTATAAAAGGTACGTGAAGTTATATATATTTTTACTGTGTTGAAATTGTACATGACAGGGCGATGGCGATTCGTGTTATTGCATTGAATCGCGATGTCTCTAGCATGTCACATTGTATTGAAATAATAAGTCACTCGTTTTCTATTTTGTCGTCTGTTGAATCGGCCAGCATTCCGTGTATGAGTTATTTCGGGTGTTATCAATGACGTCCCGTTTTTTCGGTGAAAATAGCGATTGTTACGCACTTGTGTATGAAGCTATGCACATGCGTAATGCCTAAAAATCTGCTGGGACCATTCTTGCGGCTATAGTAAAAGCTGTCCGGATGGACTCGTCGGGTTAATTCGGACAAAAGTAGTCACAGGCCATGTCGGGCCTGCACATAAAACTATAATGGTATGCTGAAAGATTTACCAGGGACCGATAGGTGAAAAACAATTTTAGCAGCTAGATTTTTAGTTGTTGTGATTTTATATGGCGTTGTTGGAAAGACGATTTAACTGCCAGTGATAGTCGACTTTCTGTAGCGACCTGTATGTGTCACCTCGAGTTATATCTGACGCATATAAGAATAAGGGTTAGGTGCATACACTACAACACACTTACATAAATAAGGTGATAGCTGACATGTATGTTTAGAGATTAGGTAGGTGCAATGTTACACCAAAGTAAATGTAAAAATATTTGTTACACCAAAGTAAATGTAAAAATATTTGTTACACCAAAATAAATGTAAAAAATATTGTACGGTTTTACACACATAAAACAGCAGAAAGTAATCTCTCAATATTGATGTAAATATGTTTGCCGAGAGGTCATAATTAGTTGTTTACAACTGATACATTATACATGTACGAAATTAGCGCGTGGGCAGGGTGATGTCCGACGTAAACGTCCAAACGTTACGTCGGCACCACACTGTTCAACCTTTTCCTGGAATTTTAAGAGAATTGGTATCAGTATTTGTAAACCTCGAAACTATCTAGATAACGTGACCTTTAAGGGAAAAAGGGCCACGGGATCTTGATGTTTCGGCTGCGATAGCGTCTCAACCAGGGTGACGTTACGACAGTGTATTGGAAATTTTGTTACGTATGGGTTTGTTTGTTTGGCATAAGAGGTATTGTTTAGCGCTGACATAGGCCAGTCACTAAAAATACTTCTCTATTATATAATTTTGAGTGAGGATATTTAGAAGAGCCGATCCATCCTAACCGCATGGGAGCCGTTCGCCATACACCCACAGGTGAGGGCTAATCGCACGCTTATAGGGTTAGGCTGTAATTTAAAAGAGTAAGGCCACTGAAATTATTTCTATTTTTGTGAACTTCAAACGAACAACTCCATTATTGACGCAACAGAGTGATTCTGAGATTCTAAAAGTAGATTGTTTTTTGCAGAATCGTCTCTTGTGTCCCCTCCTACGTTGGAGGCTGAATGTTGGTGAGCCAAATGATTGATACCTGAGGGCACTTATTAGCTGTCCCCCTCAGGCCACGACCAGCGTGGATCAGGCCCAATTGTTACATCCAACCACGTAGAATAGCCCGAGTTGGGAGCCAACCGGCTTGAATTGTTATAAGTGAATCTGACATCCCAACGTGGGGATACGATTAGGGACCATTGTATAGGAAGAACCACTTATACTAATCTTGACGTCTAGAACAACGATCAATATTACGCGCAAGAAATACTATGGGAAACCAGTGACGACCAAAGTACAGGTTCGATCACCTCAGCACCGATGGTCTGAAGTAGACAACGTGCGGCTAAGAAGACATAGTGTTCGCGAGACACGTGAAATATCAACAGTTATAGTGTTCGCGGGACGCGTATAATCTCCAGATTTCTCGTCAATACGAGAACTGAAATATTAAAGGGCCCAATTTTTTTTTTCCTATGAGAACTTAAGTTATATGTTAATCATATTCTTTACGTCTTTATTTCTGACTAGTTGACGTACATCTAGAGCAGGACACTCCAAGATTGATTCTAATTGAAATGATCTTGAAGTGGCAACTTGCCCTAGTATAGGATGGTCAATTAGCCAGAAATAACAGCGTAGGTGGTGTCATTGTATATTAATGTGTTGTCGATGTTTTCATAGTACATAAAGTACTGAAAAGTTTTTGCTAGTTGTGTGCATTATTTTTCCCTGGTAGCATCTTCATCGCATAAAGGAATTTTCCAATAAGATTTCCCCTCTTCCTTCATGACCGGCTTTATGTCGTAACACTTTATGTCCCAGTCAACACATTTTCAGTCATGTTTGAACATTTTCTTGGGCTGAACCAGTACTAAGCAGTGAGAGTAAAGTGTTTTGTTCAAAGACAGTACCTTTGGCGAGGCTCAAACCAGATACCTCCTGATCTCAAGTATAGCTCTACCTCTGAGCCATTAAGCTCCCCATATAAGCTAATTTGTTTCATTTGTATTTCATAAAAAAAGAGTCCTAAAAAATCTTATTATTGCAAGGACTTGACCATATAATGTCACTTTCTATGTGACATCGCATCTAGGAGTGATATACAGTGCTGTAATGTTATGCATTAAAATCGATAAACCACTTGTGGTTAGTAACATTATGTAATGACATTCAGAACAACGTTGCCTACATAATGACAAAATTTTAATCGTTTCATGCCAAAAATGCAATTTCAAAGTTATTTTAATGTCATATGATAAATAGAATCTAACATCATACCTCTGCATACCTTTTGTATGCCAGCAACAAAGGCTTATCTGAACCTCGGCTGCTCACAAATGCCATAAATATGGGCCAAAATCTTATGAACTGACTCGTATATGGGCCTTGTTTAGAAAGATGCAATCTTTTCATCATGAGTGGAGTAAATATAAGAGCCTTCACTGCTCACAAATGTGATAAGTACCAATTCAACCCTTTGTATATACTAATGGATTATTCCTTCTGGTTCAATACATTAAACTTGGGACAGTCCACTGTACATATCTAGGGTGTCAGGTTATATAATTTTCAAAATATATTGTATTCTTTTGTCTGAATATCTTTTTTACCTTTACAAACAGTGTAGACCCAGATGAAATGCAGCATTATGCTGCATTTCATCTAGGTCTTCACTGTTTGCAAAAGTACTCATTTAGGGGTATTCCCAAATACAAAGTGTTAAAGGCAAATTCCATATCTAACAAGAGGGCCAAGTGGCCCTGAATTGCTCACCTGATTTTTAATGCTTCTTGTATAGGTATCAGTTGGAAACTGCCAACGCCCCCTGGTGACAGATTTTTGACAGATCAAATTTGTTCAAGCTATTATTATTGGTCATCTCATGACCATTTCTGCGAAATCATTTTAAATTCTGATCAGCTGTTTCAGAGGAGAAGATATTTAGCCTAAATAAGCCACACACCTTGGCGGCCATGTTTTTTTTTTTTGATGGATCGAGTTCGTTTTAGCTACTTTTGTAGAGGGTCCCCTAGGAAACATTCCTGTGAAGTTTGGTTAAAATTGGTCAAGTGGTATATGAGGAGTTGTCATTTAAAGCAAATAAATGACAAACGTGTACTGGACAATGCGTGAAGGGCGACAATGGACGCCGGACATGGACTGATCCCAATAACTCACTTTGAGCACTTTGTGCTCGGCGATCTCACAAAATCTTGTGTTTGCATTTACAATGGCCTAAGATCTAAGAGCTTTGCTCATTCTGAGAGTAATCATGGGATTCAAATACATGTAACATTGAAATTTTTCTTGGTGTGCACATACATGTATTAGATGGGCCTTGTCGTGAGAAGACCTGTCTTCGGGGGTTTGCGAACAACACAGGCGCAGACCAGCCTGCGCATACATGCAGTCTGATCAGCGCCTTTGTTATTCGTTTTTTGGAAAGAATCATATCTAGACTTGCTATGAGCAAATTTCAATTTTCTAGCTAGTCTCTGTAGCTGAGCAGGCTGGTTTGAATCTCACTTTGTCGGAAATCCCAAAGACAGGTTTTCTCGTAGCTAGGCCCAGATCATGTTTCGTAATTATTGTACGGTAAATGTTCTAAAATTCAAACAGTAGTTGCCTGCCAAATTGGCATAGAGAAACAGCACATACACAGATCAGACTGCTTCTTCAGAAGCAGTCTGATCAGGGTCTTCCCTGTTTGCTATTCTGATAAGCATTTTGTGAATTCTAACCTTGATAACCAACAGGTTCGAAATTTTAAAACATTTACTGTTAACACTGTAACTACCCCTTATCCCTCTCTAGAGCATCACATACATGCCGATAACCTCTAAACCAATGCAAAAAATGTTTACTGTGGCATTGACATGGAAGAATCAGAAGAGCTACAAATCATTATTTAGTCCTTATAATACTGGATATTCTTGCATGGGAATTCGTTACGCGAAGCTGTTTGAAGCAACAAAATCCATGTTCAAATCATGAGATTCACGTGCTGTTTGAACATGGCTTTTACTTGAAAAAGCCTAAACTGGGCCCTGATTTGTATGCATGACATTACATGAGAAAGCGTTGCGGACGTGACTGATCTTTTTGCCGATGCTTTCGTTCGCGAAAACGTTGCACGCGTATATATGACGTTGTGGCGCCGTAATGATGTTCAAAAGTTTGGCACTGACGCCATTTTGTTTTGAGAAATCAAGTGTACGAAAATTGATATTTAATGTTTAAGAGACGTTTTCAGTGCAGTTATGCTGAAATCAGGTAAAATATGCAAGAATAACGATCACACCTGTTGTTTCATTGCATTAACACTTGCCGGGTCCCTCAGACGATGTTTGAACACTCGGCCTAATGGCCTCGTGTTCAAACAGCTTCCTCGAGACCCGTTAAATGTTGATGCATGAAAAAACATGTGTGATCCCTATATTCTTAAGTACTACCCAAATTTCATCAAATTAACTTGAAGGATTCCAATTTTTAGTAGTAACAGAGTAGAAAACAGAGAGGATCAAAAGGCAGCTGATCTGGTACTACACTCTTTTCAAAACAGGATATAGCATTATGAGTCCACAAGATGTGTCCTATACATAAATTTTGATGGTCCCTATTTGACAGATCAGAACTATAGTCAGAACCAAGGAGTATTTGTGCAGTATCATTTATAAAGCGACACCGTAGCTTTTGACAAGATCTTTGAAGTTTTCCCTACATATGTATGGGACAAACTAACACCAGCCTTGCACCCATGTCTGTTTCTTGTGAAGTTTGGTGAAATTCCAACTGGTGGTTAAAGAGGATCGAGTAACTCTTTGCCTACTAGCAGTGTCATCTGCTGATAACCTTTGCAACAGTTTGGACCCAGATCAGGCCCGACAAAATACCGGGCCTGATCTGGGTCCAAACTGCTTGACACTCTGATGGTATTTCTAAAATAAATTTTCAAAAACTTGATATTTCGAAAAATCAGCAGTCGACAAAAAAAAATGCAAAATTACCCAGTTGGCAGAGTTAATTCAAACTGCTGACTGATGACTGAAGGACAAATGCCAAAATCTCACCACCCATGGCTAAGATGAGTTAGATATCACTCCCATCACCCCTATACCTAATCATAATTGTATTGATTCTTAGCCATATGACAAGGCTTCAACAACCTACAGTATCTTGTTAACCCACTCTAGCATCATTACCTCATACTGTCTAGCATTACCGACTTCACTAGAATTCTGAAGAAAAATCTCTCTTTATTACAATCATCTTCAGATGATTCACATGAAATTTAAAACACATTTTCATTGCCAAGTACTATTTTAACCGAAAATCAAGAAAAATGCAGCAACATGTTGGTTTTGTTTGTTTGTTTGATTTGATTCTTTACGTCCCATCAACAATATTTCAGTTAAACAGGGAGGGGTCTTCCTGGGTTGAACCAGTACTAAGCTAGGATAAATGTGTCTTGCTAAAGGACCACAATGCAGTGACGCCGGTGAGGCTCGAACCCGCGGCCCCTCGGTCTCCAGTCAAGCACTCTACCATTGAGCCACAGCGCTCCCAACATGTTGGTAATCTGTTGTAGCTGTGTTTGTCCCTTAGAGGGTTTAAACATCACAAACAGTTTTGCAAAAATAAATAAAGGTTAACTATTAAATTAATGTGTCTTTTTTAGGTTTTAAGCTCAATTTAAAGATTTAATGGTCTTAAGATACTCCTGTGTGCTTGCAGTTTTTCAATCAATTGTTTCAAGCTTATGTAAAACCAAATGGTAACTCTTATCTGGGGGCGTTCTTGTGGGCTTTTCTAAAGTGAAATATGAAGTCTGCTAAACTCCATACACATATATGATAGAAAAAGCTGGATAACATTAAAAAGATGATACATGTATGAAGAGAAAAAGTCAACATGCTGATCATGATAAATGCTAAAAAAATAATACCACATGAAAGAGTTAAAATGAATTTATACGCTGAAATGTAAATGCATAAATTGTCAGTAGTTTTATACAGCATTCATAAACAAGATTATTTGGTATGCAAGATGAAATGAATGAAGTAATAGAACCATAACTAATGTTGAAAGAACATGTAACCTTTCAAATTATAAGATGTACTCGTTTTAAATGGGCAATAAAGCAAGATATTAAAACTGAAGAACAATTACCCAAAACAAAACAATTAAACTACCTTCTATGAAATGACCCAGCACTTTGTCATGAGATTTTTGGTGCTTGTCACATCGCAAAGAGCGAGGACCTAGACAAAACCTGAGAATCTGTGCTGTTTTGCCATAGTCTTTACTGCTTGCATACATGAAGTATGGATTTAGGTAAAGGCTTGGACCAAACATTTGACCACTAGCTCCACCAAATAGCTGTTCATGTGTTTACAGTGACTTAACTCATATGCGATAAGCAGCAAAATCCTATCATGAGCTGGTCCAAATAAGAAATGACACCAAATATGATCTTTTTAGTATGTTTCATACCTGGCCCTGAGATTATAAAACTTTTTCCATGCTCAACTCAGCTGAGCACGAAATTTATCCTGCTCATAAATGTTAAAATGACAACAATTGTTGGCATTTAAACATTCATTATTAATACAATAACTAAGAGGCCTAAAGCAAGAAACTTCTTCATTCGTGGGCATTTTAGTTTTTAAGAGCAGTTGAAATTTTGTGCTTAGTTGGGTTGAGCATGAAAAAGTTTTATAACCTCTGGGCCAGGTATAATGGTATATTTTGGAATCTGCATGTAGGTTTCATAGATACCCATGAGTATGCTGTTCATTAACGAGTCTTGAACATGGTAAATGGCATGCCTGGTGTTGCTAAAATGTGAATTGCACAGGCTTATTCCCTGTTTTAAAGAATTCTCCTCAACTGCTGCAGTGTGTCTGTGAAAGAATATTACACATTAACCAGAATGAATTGTTGGAATACATAGCATATTGTTATAATTAACTCTTTGCATGCTGGGCTTTTTTTTTTTTTCGTCCGCTGTTTTTTTTTTTTTTTTTTTTTTTTTTTTTCTTTTTCGATTTTTTTTTCTACAAAAAATTCTTTCAGGATTACTATCAGAGTGTCATATAGTTTAAATTCAGATCAGGTAGGACTTTCTCTTGGGTCTAAACTGTATGCAAAGTTTATCATTAGATGACACCAGCAGGCAAAGAGTTAAATAGAGGTTGAGAAACTTACTTCCCTTTAGCAGGCAAAGTGCTACAATGATATAAATATTTCAAACTTCTTGGCAGAACTGAAGTGAAGTTTACGAAAACAGTTTAAAAATTTGAAGCTCACTTACTAGTTTGTTTAATTGGGGCATACTATAATATTGCTTTCAATCATTCAGCCATATCATCATCCTATCAGATCTTCCTGGGAACTCTTTGCACGCCTATATTGTCGTCTGCTGACTTTTTCAAAATTGACTTTTCAAAAAATTCTTTCGGGAACACTATTAGAGTGTCAAACAGTTTGGATCCAGATCAGGACTGACATTTTGTCGGTCCTGATCTGGGTCCAAACTGTTTGTAAAGGTTATCATCAGACGACAAAAGTTGCCACTAGCAAGAAATAGTTAAGGGGTTTACCAGTACTAGGTGTTTTCTTACTTTCATCAATACCTGGCAACTGTCCTACTTGGTGTCAGAAGTAAGGAGAGAATAATCTCTGCAAAAGTATTTTGCCAGACCAGGATTCGAACTCACTACCCTACAGTAGCAGTCCATAGAAGTTATTGTTTGCTACATACTGTGCAATATGGATGAAATATCTATGACCTAAACTGTCCTAGACAAATTAATGTAAGAATGTCTTCTATAAATTAAGCAATGATGAAAACTTTTTGTTAAATAAAAAATTAAATTCAATACTGAATTAGAAACACTGCAACCCCTTCTATATGCTTGTCCATAATACCCATTTTATATTAATAAATCAGGGTTAATTAATCTGTAATTAATAGATGATAAGTTGTGACACCAACATTTAAATATTCTTCACATCAAATACTCAAAGTATATCAAAATGCAGCGTTCTAAGTAAAGTGGGCCAAAAGTAGGAAAAATGCCAAAGCCTAAAAAGGGGAGTCACTCTGTCATATTTTGAGGGAATCCATCCTGAGCCTGAATCAGTATACAAAGTATCAAGACTCTAGCTTAGATATCTTTCTAACAAGATCACCATCTTAATTTTAATCAAAGGGGCATAACTCAAGAATTGAAGATAACTCAGGTGAGAAAAAACATATGGCTGAGCTACTTTTTTATGAAGAATCTGCATTTCAAATCTCGAGACTCAAGCATGCACAGTTCTGAAGATGTTGGGGGTGTAAAAAGTGGGGCGGAAGGATGGAAAAATGTCTAAGTTCAACAGCCCTAAAAATAAGAAACTATTTATTAAATGTGTACAAAATGGGAGGTGCACATCATCAATGTGTGAACAATCATTACGCAAAGTTTGAATATAAAGTAATGAATACTGTTGAGAGTTACAGATCACACAAACTAGGCACCCCCTAAGCATCTCGGAAGGAAAAAACATCTAAGTTCAACACCTGTCAAAAAAGTTTTTAAAAAAATGAAACGTGCACAAAATAGAAGGTGCACATCTTCAATGTGTGAACAATCATTATGCAAAGTTTGAATATAAAGGATTGAATACTGTTGGAGTTTCAGTTTACACAAGCTAGGCACCCCCTTAGCATTTATGATCGAAAAAATGTCTAAGTTCAACACTCGTAAAAAATTAGAAAAAAAAATGAAATGTGCACAAAATAGGTGGTGCACATCTTCAATGTGTGAACAATCATTAGGTAAAGTATGAATATACAAAAATGAATACTGTATGAGTTACAGATTACACAAACTAGGCACCCCTAAGCATTTCGGATGAAAAAAAATGTCTAAGTTCAACATCCCTCAAAAATGTAAAAAAATTATGAAATGTGTACAAAATAGGAAGTGCACATCTTCAATATGTGCACAATCATTAGGCAAAGTTTGAATGAAAAGGAATGAAAACTTTTGGAGTTACAGATTACACAAACTTGGTACCCCTAAAGTGTTGCGGACGGACAGACGGACGGACGGAGTGGACCCACTACTAGACCTGCTTTCGCTAAAGCAATGGAGGTAAAAATCCAAAAACTGCTATAACTGGAGCCCAGAGATGCCAACCCTAATTGTCGCTCATCAGGAATATGAAAGACATTTTTCAGGAATCTAGGGACATTTTCAGGAATACCAAATATTTCACCAATAAAATGTTGTAATGTTATAAAATGCACTTACACAAGACAATGGAATAAGTCAAGATAAAATAGAAAAAAATCTATTTCATTGATCTGAGAACCCTTGTATGTAAAGTTTTTGGTAGAAATATACGGCTAGAGAAACAAAAGTGCAAGTTCTTAACCAGTCCTTAGTAGTATTTCTATTTACTGAAACAATCAAGAGTTGTATTTTTTATATTCATTATGAAAAGAATAAGAAGAAGAATGCATTCAGAGTTAACTTACCCCCACTTCTTAATACCATCAGTCCTAGGATTCAAAAAATCAGTGAAATACTGGGAAAAAATAGCTGAAAATAATGTATATTTCAAAATATATACACCAGACAGTGAAAAAATAATAATAAATATTTGTTTTCTTTTTAGCAGTGAAATATACATCTATGGGATGACCTACCTCAAGTCCACTTCAGAATCTCAAATGTCTGAAGCTTTCTATTAAAAGAATTAAAAGAATGAATCACCAAAAGTTGGCATTCATTCCATTGATTAGTCTTTATAAGAAACAATTTTGAACCAACTTTGTTGGACTTTTCTAATTTTTGTTTTGTTTTTGTCTCTTCAGCTGCTTCTGCTGATGGAAGGGAGATAATGTATGCAACATTATCACATACAGTACAGTCCCTTTATAACATACATCATCATAACACAGATTTGGACACAGTCATGTTGTGACTCCAAAACTATTTTACCATGGAATTTTTGCAAAGCAGTTATAGGAAAATGACCATGTAATGGTCATTTTCCTATAATTGCTTTGCAAAAGATGTGCCTTTATAACATGGTCTGTTTCTATGGACCCCGGAGATAGGGTTGTAAAGGGATTGCACTAAATGTACAACTTCATGTGTGTTGTCAAAACTACAAACAACCAATAAGTTTTTAAATTGTATGAAATCAAAAGAAAATTGTTGTTTTGTCAGGAATATGAGTTACCAGACAGCTAATAACAATGGTGCTAATCAGACTGTGTGGATGCCATGGCCAGTCTTTGTTAGCTTTCTTTGTTAGCATACAAAAAATTAGGCTTTCTCGTGAATAGGTCAAAATGTGATGCTCAGAATCATGGGTACAATTAAGCAAAATATTTGAACCGAAAATTGTAATTATTTTCTCACCCATCAGTTTGAACATGTGTTTTGGGTACTCAAGAGAACTGTCTCATTGAGACGGTTCTTGTGAGTACTCATAACATATGTTTTGATTGATAAAATACGAAAAATAGTTATCAATCACACTCTCTCACTTTCTTATCTGGATGCAAATATCCAGGATGGAAAAAAACAAACTATATTATAAAACTGTCAAAATTCTAGAATGGAATAAACAAGATATATCCTAAAACTATCAAATTCCAGAATGGAACAAACAAACTATTTCATAAAACTATCAAATGAACAAGATCTATCACAAAACTGAAAAATTCTAGAATGGAATAAAGAAAAAATATAAAACCTATCAAATTCAGAATGAAATAAAAAGCATGAGAAAAGCCTTACTTTCTTGGAGGTCTTGGTGACTCTTGACCATTTGATATTCTATTTCCACCATTCATTTGTGGTCTCTCCCACACCCTGCCAGGAGTACTGGTCACTGTGGTCTGATTGGCTGGAGACGGACTTTCTGTTCTTGATGACTCCTGAAAAAATACAAAAATACATTCTAGCATAAATACCTATTCAAATAGCTCTTTTAACCCTTTGTCAAATGATTGAAAATACATGTTCAAATCAGGAGATTCACATACTGTTTGAACATGGGTTTAAACTTGAAAATACTTCAATTGAGCCCCAAGTAATTATTTGCCTGACAATATATATGGAAAGCGTTGCTGACCAGACTGATCATTTCGCTGATGCATTTATTCGCAAAATGGCTATGAAGTTGTGACGACATAAAGCATTAGAAAGTTAACAGCTTACTCTATTTTGTTTAGAGAAATCCAGTGTAAGGAAGTGATATTCTAATAATTTAACAGCGTTTTCAGTGCTAATTCGGTTGGAATAAGGTAAAATATGCAAGACTAACTATCATACAAGTTAGTTTCATTGCATTACTACTTGCTGTATCCCTCGAAAAATGTTTGAACATGAGGTCATTTGGCCTTACATTCAAACTACTACCTCAGGACTCGGCTGATGTTAATGCATGAAAAACATGTGTGATCCCTATATTTGAGACAGTTCAAGACATTCCGTTACTTGTTGTATAGCAAGCAGCACAGAGTCAGAGCCTTCACTGCTCACACATACATGGTAGGTACTGTGATGGAAGCTCAGGTTAAAGTTTAGTCCCCTAGCCTCACTAGATAGCTGTGCCTGCAGATTTGTTTTACTTCTCCCACAGGCAAGCAGCAAAGCTCTGAGGAGTCTACACATCTGCAGACTTGACAGACTTCCCGCTCACACACACATAATAGAAACTAAGCTGAAGGCTCATGCCAAAGTTTAGACCTTAAGCCCCACTTGACAGTGTTCATGCATGGTGCATGCTGAAGGAGTATGTAAGGACAATTACTATTCAAGGTTTGACATTCACAGCAATCACTTCTGCTGAGCAACACACTTTCATGTAAATTGTTGACAAACAGATAGATGAACATAAAAGCCACCAGAGCATGAAAAGGTTACGGTCACTGAGTCACACTGTGTGCTAAACTAGTATGTTGAAGAAAATAACTATGCAAGGTTTGACACTGGCAGCTATCACTGCAGCAGGGAAACACACATAAATGTTAATTGTTGACAGACGATGGACATAAAAAACACTGGAGTGTGAAAAGTAGGTCAGGTCACAGTGTGTGCTTGAAGAGTATGTCGAGAGCACTAGCTTTGCAAGATTTTATACTCCTAGCTATCAACACTGCAGATGCCACTATCACCACTGCAGATAAACACACTTTAATGTGAATTGTTGACAGACAGACAGATGGACAGACTGACAGAAATTTGACCTCTTATGTCACACCCTGCTAAAAGCGGGTGTAACAATTACAATATTACAGGAAAGATATAGGATTCAACTTCTAAATTCTATCCTAAGACGCATTCAGCTAAGTTAGAAAACCTGCTTTCAGAAATTGGAAAATGTAAGGCTCATTCCAGCCTTCTTAGCTCCAAAGACTAGCCAGGATATTGAAATATTGCTTTTACTATGTTTGTTTATTATTCTTTCTCTAAATCCAATAACAAAGGGGCTGACAAAACTGCATAGACCATATATTAGACGTGCTGGCTGGTGTGCATGTTTGTTGTTAGCATACAAAAGTCAGGTGTTCCCGCAACAAGGCCCAGCCATATATAGGCCTCGACGCAGGAAAACCTGTCTTCAAGGTTTCTGACCAAGTAAGGCTCAAACAAGTCTACTCAGCTACAGAGACTAGGTAGAATATTGAAGTTTTGCATGAATCAAGTTTAACCATTTTACTTTAACTAGAATTCCCAGAATCGGATGTGTGGCCTGGCAAAACAGAAGTCAAACGAGGCAAATTTGTCTAATTTATATCCCCAGCGAAGTTTTTTTAGAGAAACTTATAAATCACAAAATATAAATCCCATTTCTCCAAACCCTAAGTTCACCTTGGGTATCATACAAATCAAAGTAAAATGCCTCTGCCTATCAACTAGTTTAATAATAAATAAACTAATCTGTACAGTTTCAACCATGTTGCGACCATGTTGCTGCGTCCTGTAGTTTGATAAGCAACATGACCATGTTCTGAAAAAGTTGACTTTTGACCTATTGACCCCATCCCCAGGAGGGTGGGGTTCCTGCGGGCAAAATATTTGCTACAATATTGCTGCATTCGTGATTCCCTTGAATTTGATTAGCAACATGACCATGTTCTGCAAAAGTGGAGTTTTGATCTTTGACTCCAACCCCAGGGTCAGGGGGGTGGGGGGTCTGCAGGTAAAATATTTGCGACCATGTTGCTGCATTCGTGATTCCCTTTAATTTGATATGCAAAATGATCTTGTTCTGAAAAAGTTGAGTTTTGACCCTAGGGTAAGGGGGGGGGGGGGCATCTGCCAGCCAAATATTTGCTACCATGTTGCTTCATTTCATGATTCCAATAAATTTGATATGCAACATGACCATGTTCTGAAAAGTTGAATTTTGACCTTTTGAACCCATCCCCTAGGGTAGTGGAGGAGGGGGGGGGGGGGTGTTCTGCGGGCAAAACATTTGCTACCATGTTGCTGCATTTCGTGATTCCCATTAATTTGATATGCAACATGACCATGTTCTGAACAAGTTGAATTTTGACCTATTGGCCCCATCCCCAGGGTCTGGGCAATGGGGGCGGGTTCTGCGGGCAAAATATTTGCTACCATGTTGCTACATTCGTGATTCTCTATAATTTGATATGCAACATGACAATGTTCTTAAAAAGTTGAATTTTGACCTATTGACCCCATCCCCAGGAGGCACTGCGGGCAAAATATTTGCTACTATGTTGCTGCATTCCTGATTGTCTTTAATTTGATATGCAACATGACCATGTTCTGGAAAAGTTAAATTTCGACCTATTGACCCATCCCCGGGGGAAGGCAAAATATTTGCTACCATGTTGCTGCATTCCTGATTCTCTTTAATTTGATATGCGACATAGCCATGTTCTGACAAAGTTGAATTTTGACCATTTGACCCCACCCCCTAAGTCCAACCAGGGGGTGAGACACAGGCCTTGGATAGAAAATAACATTTGATATGTTTCATATTTATTGTACCTCTGTCTGCATGCGAAATTTCAGTAAAAAATATTGACGACTTACTGAGTTATTGCTAAATCTAAATATTTGACCTTTGACCCCACCTTAGGAGTAAAATTTTAATCACTGTCATGCTTATCTACAGGCACTGAGTAATCATGGCTTATAGTGAGAAGTTGTCCGATATTATAGTTTTGGAGAAATGTGAAGTTTAGTTCACAAAAAAAGTCAATATAGCTTTTGCATTAGCCTAAACCTAAGTCAAAAAGGGCCATAACTCAGTCAAAAATTTGCGAATGACCTCAAATTTGTACTTGGCCTGTATTTTATGATGCTTAACCCTTCTATAAAATTTAAAAGACATCGTTGCATCCCTTCAAAAGTTATTGATCGGAAACCACAAATTGGCAATTTAGCCAAAATCTACATAAAAAAACGGCCATAACTCAGTCAAAGTTTTGCCAATTACACCCCTTATCGAACTTGACCTGTATTTTATGATGCTTGACCCTTCAGTAAAGTTTAAATGAAATTGATGCATCCATTCAAGAGTTATCGATCGGAAACCAAAAGTGTGACGCCGTGGACGCCGCCCCCGCCGCTGGAGTCATGATCCCTATGTGTCATCCTTGCTTCACAGGCGGCACAAATATAGCGAATAATGAAGGTGCTGATCAGACTGCATGGTTGCGCAGGCTGGTTTGCACCTTTGATGTTAGCAAACCCTAAAGACAGGTTTTCTTGCATCAAGAGAGAAGGCTCTCCTTACCTTGCATGTAATGACAGAAATGCATTTTTTACTTCAGAAAAACTTAAAAAAAATATCATGCTTGGTCGTGTCAAAATGTATGTGATGTGCTGACCTTTTTGTTGGACAACATTTTTATTCGATTTGGCACCAAGCTGTATAGACAAGTAGTTGGGATTCCTATTGGCACTAATTGTGCTCCCCTGGTTGCAGATGTGGACCATCGAAACTTTATTCTATTAATTTAGATTCAATCAGTAAACATGCCTTAGACTTACTGAAACTGAGGTGTCCTGATTCCCCTTTTTTATGCGTTCAATTAGTTTTTTCTGTAGTTCATCCATATGTGAGGGTGCTCCTCCACCAAAAGGTGGCTTTGACTGAGGCTCAGGAGCATTATCAGCTTCTGCACTCTGAAATATAAAGCAGGTTAGCACATAGGTTTAGATAAACAAAACTTTTGAGCATAAAATGGTAAAGGTTTTCTAATCCATCAATTTTAATATATGTTTTGGGTGCTAAAAAGAACCGTCTCATTGAGACGATTCATTTGAGTACCCACAAAATATGTTTTGGTTAAGAAATAAGAAAAATATTTTTTGGGTACGCATTCTTAACTAAAGTCCTGTTAGCAAGAACATTTGCAATTATTAAGGCTTAACTCTCCCTAAAGGAAAGAGTCAAAAGGCAAAGTTCACGAAGCGGTAAAATCAGCCCTGTAAAATCATGAATATCAGATAAAGACATTATTTTTGAAGTAGACGATCTTCCCTCTTTTCAAATACATACCAAACATTTTCTTAGATGCTTCCCTTATACCGCAAAAATCCATTTTATGCCCCCTGTTCTTCCCAAAATGGCTGATATTGTGGGGATTTAGTGTAAACATATCCATAACAAAAGATGAAGCCATTATTTCGACACCACAATTTTTAGCTCATGATTAACATTTCAAGGTGTCGAAATTATGGCTTCATAATGTAATAAAACGTAACCTAAACGATCACGTTCAGATATTTTGTCTGTGTTTGGTATTTTTGGGCCTTTTATTTTTGTTCTTAGACTTGAAATATACAAATATGACTACATTATCTCATAAAAGCGGGGCTGGACTATTTAAGAAGCCGAAACCACGCCTATTCTTTCACATTTTAAAGTGCAAACAGTGCTGATACCGAAATAATGTTACGTTCAAAATATACATTGAGTAAGAGACACTCGTTGTGCTACCGTTAGTTTTTCTCTGCTTCTGCAGGTATATACTACCGTTTTCGGTTAACAGAATGTGAATTTACCCATACATCACTTTAGGAAAAATACACGGGGTTATATTCTTACAATTTATGAGTATCAGTTGGTTTATTTTTGTAAATTGTTGTTTTGTTTGTACTGAAAAGTATATATTTTTTAAGGGGGTGACTATGTATTGTAAATAACTATGTAGTCCTACGGTTAGCTCCATGATATGCACCTTTTTTTGCAAGGGGTGCTTATTCCCTATAAAAACTTGTGATTTTCAAGGTGAGCCCGGGCCAACTGTCTCCTCTCTGGATCCGCGCATGACTGATCGCTCACAAAATTCTCGTGCTTCATGTCTTAATCATGAGTTATGTTTAGTCTGTATTGCATTGATTTTCTGATTGTAAAAATAACATATTTGATTGCCAAAATGTGCATCTTTTTGATCGAAAACGTCTTTGAGATAAAACTAGAAATGTGTCAATATGACACAGCTTGGAGACCGTTATGAAAGAAAAAGAACTACCACCCCTTTTGGTATAAGTTTACACTTATTTTCGTACTCAACAATTTGAGATGAATCATTTTCCAGTGATGGATCCTAAACATTTCTATACCTGTTATTAGGCCGCAGCTGAACTGCCACCCCTTTTTGCATAAATTTTGTGTTAAACAATATGAGATAACCATTTTTCCAGTGATAAATCCCTTACTCTTCTACTTGTTATTATGTGGCATTTGAACTGCCACCCCTTTTTGTATAAACTTACACTTATTTTCTTACTGGTGCACTTATTTTCGTACTAAAGCAATATTTAAGTGAAACATTTTCCAGTGATAAATGCTTAACATTTAAAAAAAAAAAATCGCATTGGGTGTTGGCGCCGTATGTCTGTTTGGATAAGGGTACGGTAAATGTTCTAAAATTTCAAACACTAAAAAATAATTATTTTTCTGCTGTTCGTAATTTTAGAAATTACGTTTCATGAAAAGTGCTAGTGTTCGTAATTTTAGAATGTGGTCTTTAGCATGAACAAAAACGGTATATATGCATGTAAAAATGTGGTAGAAACGTGTTGAAAACAATGCGATATGACTCTGCGCTATCTACTCATTTTTCTTTTCAACAGCTGCTAAATTCTTGCGGACTGAGTCAGTAAAATATCCAGCGCGTGCGGAAATTGCCAAGTCGAGAGCCAGGCACGTGCAAGTTATGTCACTCAATTTACAAGTCATAAAAGTCCACTTATTTAACCTCGAACTACCGATGAATCGCATCACTTTCGTTCTTCCTCAGAAAACCATAACATTTTCGCTTGCTCTCCATCTACGCAAATGCCGTTTATAATGTAATACAGTCACTCAAGGACATCTCATCGATCAGAATTTTTTGCAAAGATATACATGAAACTTTGAAATACGTAGACGAGTCAGAGTTAAAAAATGACGAAATTCAAAAAGAACACACATCTCTCTCTCTCCCTACTTGTGGTCACTTGTCAATCTGTCTATGCACTTTGATTTTCCCGAAAGGATATGCATGTACCAGTCTCTCTCTCTCTTTCTCTCTATTTACATTTGCAAAAATGGTTTGGATCCAGATCAGACCCGAATGGAATTCAGGAAAGAATGTTTTGTCAATTTAAAAAATTGTGCATGCGATAGAAAGTATGCAAAGTGTCGTACAAAAGCCGTTAAAGCACGATCAAATGGGTTTTCAGTGTATCTCAATAAGTGTACATTGTCCGGTCCCATGCGCAGATCCAGAGGAGGGACAGAGGTTCCGGACACCCCCCCCCCCCCCCTAAAAAATCACAAAAATATAGAATTTCTTAGCTATACTGGACCGGATCCCCCGAAATTCTCAAAACCTCCAGCGAAACGCCTTTAAAGCGAAACACCATTTAAAGGCGTTTCGCTGGCGGGCCGATGATGGCCCGCTTTTAGTTATATTTGGATCCTCTCTCCCTTAAAACGTTGTCAGAGTTCGGATCCAGATAAGATCCGAATGGAATTCAGGAAAGAATGTTTTGTCATTTTAAACATTTGGGCATGCGATAGAAAGCATGCAAATCATCAATACTGTCGAATATCCGACTTTGTCGGACAAAAGCCGATGGGCACAAGAAGCATCTCCAAGTATCATTTTCAACACTGATACATGATATTTTTCGAGATTACAAGAGATTCATATGCAAGCGCTAGTGCCCTTTCTCTCTCTCTCTCTCTCTCTCACTCTACGTTTGCAAATAGTTTGAATCCAGAAGATCTCCGACGTCTTGCCAAACCAAATCTGGGGCAAACAGGCATACCAAGAATTAATCATGTAAGCCAACATCCGACTTTACATCCGATGCCTCCAAAGAATATAATTGAGCCGTGACATGAGATTTCCAACAATGTGGTATGTGGGTCAAGCAAAGCCTCAGATCAGCCTGCGCATATGCACAGTCTGATCAGAGCCTTTGACATGAGATATCCAACAATGTGGTATGTGGGACCAGCAAAGCCTCAGATCAGCCTGCACATATGCACAGTCTGATCAGAGCCTTTGCTAGTCGCTTTAATATTCTATGAGTGTTAAGCTACTGACTGAACATGGTTTGGAGTTTGTAAGCTTAAAAGGAGGCTGCACAGGCTCGTCTGAGTCTACACTCGTCAAAATGCCACATTGTGTCGCGGCTCAATTTATGATATATTGGCTTCGAGCCGATGCGTACGATACGCTGGGTACATTCATTTCTCAAATCTAGTTTTTCATGCATGCAGTGCGCCGCTTCATGCTCGAGTTCATTGAAAATGTTTTTTGGTTTTTTTTTTTCATGCAAACCCATGGAAAGGAGACACAACTAGGCAATTATGTTTTGTGTGCTAAGTCCGCTTTCGTGCGCCAAAGCCACGGTGTGCTACCCGAGTCTTAAAACAACAACAACATGTGGTCTGATAGTCGGCTTCTTTGATCTCAAACCATGTCCGTGAACCATTACCCTGTCCCTTTGTCTGCGGCTGATACTATTAGCAGTGCCGGACCCAGGGCACGCCCCCCCCCCCCCCCCCCCCCCCCAAAGAGGCTGTGACAAACTAATTTAGCAGACAGTTTGGGCCGAGATCTGGCCAGACAAAAAGTTTAATGTTTAATGTTTTGTTCTAGAAACAAAGGTGCTGATAAGACTGTAAGGCGCGCAGGCTGATCTTCGCATGTAACAAAGTCTGGGTACATACACCTACAGACGTGTGGTAAATAAAGCTATTTCCGAGATGGACCGATCATCTCAAGGACGGCATGCACCCCTTCATTTACATTCCTTCTATATGTATGTGGGCAGTTAGGCGCTGGCAATTTTCCGCGGATGTGCAGGCTCGTCTGAGCCTTCGTTGCTCGCATAGCTGGCTTAATTCATGAAATTAAATATGTAATTATTAATATGTAATTATTAATTTAATCAAGATGCAGAATCGTGGTACAATCAATTTATTTCTTGGTACATGGTACATGTATGTGCGTCTGTGTGTACATTATGCACTCGTAGGACCTTTCATGTGCAGTTTCATGAGGACAAACAGACACGCCGCGATCGGCTCAACAGTTTGTTAAAATGATCCATTTTGAGGAATTTGATGTTTTTGATTGAAAGGAATAGCCATTATTACATGTACTTAGAAAACCGCTGACAACGTACGTAGATGTTTAGAATTTTTATTTGGCTAGAGTCTTCATCCACTTTAAACTTTGTTAGTGAGCGAGACCCTGACGATATTGTGTAAACACACATGCTCTCCTAAGCCTTCGCTGATCACATCTGTCATAAGTACCAGCAGAGTCTTGACAAGCTCATATGGGGCTCCGCACAAGTTGATTTCATGCTCGGGTCCGAGCTGTGTTCAAGAAAGAGCACATGCATAGAATTAGAATGATAGAAGTGCCCTCCGTGTCGCATGCGGCTTGGACATATTGCTGAACTGGGAAATCCTTTAAAATGCTTAAAAGGGAGGGGAGGGTAGGGTTGTCAGTCGGATAACCTGAGAATCAGTTAACGGTAATGTACCGTGAATAAAAATGAGATGATGACCATGTGCGTGTTCTTGCAGGCATGTCGGTAAATATTAAATATACGGTGGCTTTATTTTCCGCATTGGATGTCTCGGTGAGAAAAAAAAGCATGCGACTTGCACGATTTTCTCTGCATTTTGCACGAAACCTAATGCATACGTCCACTGCAATACCTATACATCAACATATTTCATTCTCTCTCGCCTAAGTGAGCGTCTCATTTTCGCAACGCTGGCATGCGAAATAGAACGTCACGTGCCAGATTTTCCATCTTAGTAGAATGGTACCTTCCAAATGTTGCTGTACGGTAGAAGTATTGCGAACACAGATGGGACAAACAGATAAACGGACATCGATTTTCAGCCGAAAATAACGTGTGTTCGTAATTTTAGAAATTCACTTTTCCGAAAAAGGGCAGTGTTCGATTTTTTAGGATGTTTTAAAAATTATTTTCGGCGATAATTTTAGGTGTTCCTAATTTTAGAGTGTTCGAAATTTTAGAACATTTACCGTAATAGGTCTACTATATGCTCCTTCTCGTCTCCGTGTACCCCAAGTGTAAGCTGTAATGTTAAGAACTGATGATTTTGTTGGCCATTTTCCAGGCTGGATTAATCAGTAATGACGCATGTTTCACATATGTTGGGCAAGACGTACAGTTGATTCAAAGATATATGAGAATCATTGTAAACAAAATTATGAACTAATCCAGGTTATGGGTATTTTATACAGGTATATAACATAAACTGCCTAAAACTGCAGTATAACTTTAACCGTTATTTACATGTTTCAATGAAAAATAGTATAGTCCTAATATTATGCACCTTCGAAACTTCAGAACTAGCATGTGTACATACATGTCAATCTTTGGGGTGAAACAAGTTTTTTTTATACTTTGTCACACCTGTACTAGCATGGGGAGAATAAAGGAAGGTGATATAGTTTAGGATTTATCATGATTTCAGGATTTAGGCACATCGTTTTGAAAAAAAAAGTTCCTTGTAAAACTTAGAAATTTGAATTATACTTACAATTTAACTCCAGCTGAAATGTTTTAGACCTATTTTTTGCGATGACTTTTTACTGCGTCACTTTTCGGAAATGTTATCCCAATGAAAAGTATTCAGGAACATCTCCACCAACTTCTCAAAACGGTTTCAACATCCAAGATGACGAAGTTCAAGTTACATCTGTGCATAGATGCACTCTGAGCATTTTAAGCAAAAAACTAATATAACAGGTCAAGTTGCGCCTGATTCGCTTGTATGTTAAGCTACATGTGGCGGGATCATCTCGAAACCATTGATTTTAGAGCATGTGCAAGGGAAAATTGCACGCTGTGCGAAAACCCAAACTTTGTTCCTACAAATGAGCCTGTCTGATGTTGATCCTGCACATTCATGGGAAATTCTGAGCATGCAAACTGCAGTTTTATCATTTTTATGTTATACAAAACCTTTGAATAACAGGATATTCATGGTTCACAAATATTTTTTGAGAATACCCGTTTCTGTCACGCCTATACGAATTTCACCCATCATTAAGAACTTAGAATTCAATTAGTAGCAAAATTTTCATCTGAATATACAAAAATTTGTTTGTGCAACAAGCACCAGACCTTTTGGAGAAGTTGGTGGGAAGTCATCTCTACAACTTTTATTGTCAACACATTTGCTAAAATTGAAAATAAAAATGTTACTAGGAAAAAATAGTTCTAAAACATAACAGCTGGAGTTTCTTTTAATGTCATATATAATTAATTAATTTCAGGAATTAGAGATTGAGTTTGTCCGGAGCGCAGTGGCTCAGTGGTAGAGACCAAGGGGCCGTGGGTTCCAGTCTCAATGGCGTCATTGTGTTGTGTCTTCGAGCAAGACACATTAATCCTCCCTTAGTACTGGTTCAACCCAGGAAGACCTGTCCCTCAGGGTTCCCACAAATTATAGAAAGTAATGATCCCTGACTTTTCCCTGACTTTTTCAGTGTTTCTGCAAGACCAGAATTTTTTCAGCTGCATTATGCAGGAATTTATGCCCTGTTTGATCTGGATCTACTGCATTTGCCGAGCTACCAGTTAAGCAGTGTTCAGTTATTCATAGGACAGACAATGATGAGATCACTTTACAATCTGCCCTCAAATTGATTTTACTTGCTTTAAAATTGAGAAAATTGCAGTTTTTTTAGGATTTTGGGGGCATTTCATGGGGCCAATAACTCGTAGACATCTTAAGCCTTAAGAGCAACTTAACACCAACTTAAGTTCACCTTAACAGTTATGGTCACTAACTCGTACACACCTTAGATTATGGAGACAACTTAAAGTCATCCTAAAGTTACGGTCACGATAGAGTCACCTTAGCGTCGTCTTAGTGGTACCAAAAGGTACTTCCAAAAACAAATGTAATAAAAATATGATTTTGGTGACATAATATTTTCAAATGACCATGCCCGCATATACCTTTAGAAAACTGACTGCCTGCTATGTTTCTTGTGACTTTTAAAGGCTTTACACAGGGACACAATGACATGCATATAGGCCATGGCCAGATCCAGGGGGGGGGGGGGGGGAGGAGGTCAGGAACTCCCACCCTGGAAAATCACAAGTTTCTATAGAAAATAGCAATTGGACACCCCCCTGGGAATTGGAACCCCCTGGAAAATATTGGGCCTGGACCCTATCCCCACTGGCGAAATTTCCTGGATCCATGCATGTAGGCATGTAGCAGATAAACAGGCACGTGTATGTACATGTACATGTAAATTGCTTTATGTATGTTCAAATATTGTGTGCTGTATTTGGATATTATACATGTAAGTCATCTTATGTTCATTTTTTACCGACCATGGTCAAAATAATTAAGGAATGAAAGACCATGGGAACAAGGGTATTATTCTAAGGCAATCAAGGGTGTATGTACATATCTAAACACACTGTATGGGTAAAATACGAGATGATGAACCTATCATGTTGTCAAACATTAGAGTCCCCCCCCCCATAGAATAGGGGTCAACGTTAACCTTATAATGGGATAATGGGATGAAAGGAACAGATGATTCCATTGTTGGCTTGATTTCCAAAATAGAATAAAATGTCGTTTTCCCCTGTTCCAAAACCACTAGGAGAACACTCGGCTGTGTTCATTTTCGAATGCATATGAGCGAGTGACTACTGCTACACACAGTTTAGCAGATGCCTAGCACTCCACAGCCTGATCAAAGTTTTAAGCGTACTCATGAGTCGTAGCTCTTGGTCCTCAAAGTTCCCTGCTTGCATAGCCAGACCACTGCTTTTTAAACAGCATTTAAAACATATTTGGATGTTTTGTCCTTTACTTTTGGAGTAAAAGTTGTTTAAATTTTTGCATAGACTGAGCTTTCTTTTGCTAGCTCTTTGGCTGTGAATTTGGCTTAATGTTCAATTTTTATTCAGTGCGCTATCACAATAATTGTTTGTTAAATGTGGGAAGTTAAAATCAAACTAAATTCGACATTTTGATGGCTTATCATGCACATTAAAGACCTATCATGGTCCTTGGCTAATTTAAACCGTTTGTTTACTAATGGAGTCTTCCTTCAGGCTTGATTCAATAAACTTAGGTTAGTCAATTGTAAATATCTAGGGAGTCAGGTTGTAATTTTCAAAAGTGCATAGTATTCTTTTGTCTGAAGATAGCTTACCTTTACGGACAGTAAAGACCCTGATGAAATATAGCTTCATTAGTGTTTACCCCAGGAACAAAAAAGGGCATGGTAACTATATAAAAAAGGGCACTTGAAGCGCGCTGAATGATCAAAAAAGGCACTTTATGCACGAACTGAGGGATCAAAAAGGGCACATTTACTGTCTTCGTTCCCCTCCTCCTCCTCCCCCCCCCCCCCCCCCCCCACACACACACACACACACCAAAGAGATTCTTATATTCTCTGTTTATATATTGTCTTTGCTCCACTCCCAATCCAACATTCCTTCCTTTGTTCCTTCAAATGGATATCCTTTTTAAAAACTGTTCCCCAGCCTAAAAAGATCTTATGTTCCCTGTTCACTTATATGGTCTTTGTTCTTCTCAAAATCTATCATTTAATTTGTTCTCTCACAGCTAAAAAAATGTCCCTTTTCCCCCCAAAATGCTTGGGAGGAAATATGTCAAAGGGAAATAAATGTTACTGTAATATTATCAAGGGAGGTAAGTTGATAAAAAAAAAATGAAAATAATTAATTCATGCAGAAATATGATTTCTTTTTCAACACAATTAAAATGAAATTTATTAAAAGGTATTATTACATATCAAGCAATAAAGCATTTAGTTAACAAAAAAATCACCAGCTTAAAGGCACAGTAGGAAATACCACAAATGTTTGATAACCCTAAGAAATATATACGGCCATTGTGTAATCAGTATGATAATGATGTCAACTTGACCTTGTCAAATGCATGTCATGGTGTAGGGGATAGACCTATGTCTTGTAAACCAAGGGTCGCAGGTTCGATTCCTGGCTTCTCCCAGTCTGTCGGATGAGACTTTTAACCATTGCCCTTCTTCTGAGACGCTTTAAAACCAGAACCACTGCCGAGTTCCTGGACATAGAAGCACAAAAAGCATAAACCCACCCGGCCAGTACTGGTACAGCCAAGGAACACTGCCACAAAAACACAAATGCATGTACACTGTCCTGTCTGTAAATAGGTGCAGATTTCTTACGTAATCAGGTCACATATTGATCAAAACACTCAAGACTCTCGGACTACGGCTAGCGTTACAAAGGAAAATGGACTTTCACACCAAGAACAGGGACCGTTCTTATGAAAAAAAGGCTAAACTCCGTTCAGAAATTGTGTGGCACCGGTTTTTCGCAGTTCCTGCTTTTATACGTCATTTTTGGTCCTACATCGCTGTGAGAAAGTTACTCGTGTAGGCCTCCCCTAATTTCTCCAGTAGGTTCTGTGCGTGTGCGAGCTTCTGGCAAAGCCCTGATATCTTGGAAAAAATCATGAAATTGAAAAATACGCCAGCAGACTAAGACAATTTGACAATTTTGAAACGCCTTCCATGAACATATAAGGAAATGACAATATTTTCATTATAATATTTGGGAGTGGTTATTTCAATTGGCGAGAAATTCGTGGGAAATTATAAAGCGTGACTACACACCGTATATCTGGAAAATCAAACACTGATCTGGCGCTTTACGCGCTAACGTTAGTGTAAAATAACATTTCCCACTATTACAACTTGTTGTGTTTGTGTTTATCGTCCCACCAACAGCTTAGGTCATATGGAGACAGGGCCACGGCTTAAAAGTCTCATCCGTCAGACAGGTGAAACCGGTGATCAAACCTGCGACCCCTGGATTAAAAGACAAGTGGTTTATCACCTACACCACGGTGGCCCCTATTACAACTTCAGGCTAACATTTCTTCAGCATAAAACTTAAACATTTCTACTTTTTGTTGTTGTAGTTATTCTGCGGGTCAAAATTATTGAACAGAATATAGCTTAAAAGCAGTTAAAAAGCACACAAATATCATTGGCAGATCAGTTGCTATTTTTTATGAAAAGTTTAACTTGTTTTCACGGTGTACCTATTCGAAAAATCGCTTGTTGTCCGATATCGTTAGTAAAGATTGGATTCATGTTTATACACGGGTATGGCATCATAAAAGTAGTGTCGATTAAACCAAGCAATTATAAATGGTGGTTGAAATGCCCCATTTCAACTATGAATTAATAATAACATGCTGATAATGTCCTGTTACCAAGGTATTACCTATACTGTGCCTTTTTGTGAGCATAGCCATTTTTCGTGAAAATTGCTAAATTTGTAATGGTCAACGAGGTTAAGGGAATCCCTGTTGAAATGGCACAATTTTCGTCGTGCTTGCCACATGTATGCACTGTTGAAAATATCTGCACTTCAGCGTGGGTTTATAGCATGAGTTTGCTTGACCAATGCCTCGAAACTAATTACCACCCCCCAGCCCCCTTATCCTTACTTTCACGTGTACTAGGACCGGTAAAACTTTAGGATATATTTGTAGAATAAAGACGCGTTTAATTGTAGCTTGTTTTTAAAACATTTAATATTCGAGTAAAGAGTGTGTTGCATTTGAGCAATTTGAAAATAGACTCCAGATACGTGAAGCATATCGATGAATATTAATGTATTTTATGTGGCAATCATCGTCAACTGGACTTAGTCTGTGGGCGCATTTCTGAATTTTCTGATTTTTCCCAAGATATCAGGGCTTTGCCAGAAGCACGCACAGCCACGGAACCTGCTGAAGAATTTTGGGGAGGTCTTCAAGAATAACTTTGTCGCAGCGATGTAGGACCTAAAACGACATATAAAATCGGGAACTGCGAAAAACCGGTGCCACACAATTTCTGAACGGAGTTTAGATCGGTCAGAAAAAGGCATGGTGCACAGGAAAAGGGCATGGCGCTCCAAGAAAAGGACATGGCGCAGCGCCATGCTAAAAGGGCCTAGGGGAAACGCTATTCATCTGGGTCTTCTCTGTTTGCGAAATTTCTCGTTTAGGGGGTTCAGAAATACAAAGGATTAATACAAAATGTATAATATTGATATCAGTACATGCTTAATGGCTGATATCAACAATTTTACACGCTAAAAACAAACTCACTGAATAGCCTGTGCAGTCTGATCAGTGTCATTATATTTTTAACTGTAAAATATAGCAGTTAGAAAGTGACCAGAAGATACCACGATCGCAGACTCCAGACCAACCGACGGCAGACACGAGGAAGAGAAACATAACATAGACAGCTACAACACAAATTGTAGCACAAAATTTCAATATTCTAGCTATTCACTGCAGCTGAGTGTGCCGATTTCAGCCTAACCGAAGACAGATTTTCTCACATCACGACCCATATATTTATCTTTTCTACTAAGTTGGTTCTAAATACTGTGAACTACACGCTTTGCACAAGAAAATAAATATAACACAGGTAAATCTTAAAAGATAAGGTGACTGTAAGTTAAGAATACGCTAAGACGGCTATATGTTATAGGAATAGCGCCACCTAAAAAATTATGGTCTTCACCTTAAGGCTGTCTTTAGTTGGTCAACTTAAGAAGTCCTCGAGTTAGTGGCCCCAGGTTTGTATGTAAAAAAAAAACAGGTCTTCTATGTAGGTTATCTCCCTTGTTGGCAACTGATATGTTGTAAATAAAGGAAGCACACATCACTGAATCAAAACACATGTCCAAGTCACCATTTGGCGACATTGGCAGTCTGTGGTTCAATTGGCAACAATGACAGCAAAAGACTTAAACTGAATGTCAGTTTGGATCCATATCAGGCCTGACATGTCCTCAGGCTTGATCTGGAGTCAAACTGTTTGCAAAGATTTTCAGCAGACAACAAATGTGGCTGCTAGCCAGCAAACAGTTAATTTGCTGAGTTTTAACTCTGACAAACATTTCTGGAACTCATTAAAGCTTAGTCTAATCAGGGTCTTACTGTGCTTATCCATTTTGTTCTGTGACAAGTTTTGAAAGTCTTAGCCTGGTCCTGTTCACTGTATAACAAGTTTTCAAATTCATACTGCGCCAAAATTATTATTACAATCATACTTGGCAAAACATGACAGTCTCTTACCTTTTTTAATTTGTTTGCTTTGGCTGCTAGTTGTTCTTGTAAACTCATGCCTCCTGGCTTCCCGCCTCCTCCTCCTCCACCACCACCTGGTGGAGGTGGTGGTGGGGGAACCGGTGGTCCTCCTGCAGAACCTGGGAGAGGTGGTCCTGAACCTGGGAGAGGGGGTCCTCCTCCACTGGGTACTGGGGGTGCTGGAGGGGCAGCAGGAGCCTGGGGAGGGGGAGGGGCAGCTGGAACTGAAGGAGCAGGTGGGGCGGCTGGTACATTGGGAGCAGGAGGGGCCACTGGAGGAGGTGCAGGAGCTGATGGGGGAGGAACAGGGGCTGCTGGGAAACTTGGACCTGAAAAGAAAAACGAAAACTGCTATGATCAGATAAATGGGTTTACTTAGGATATAATTTCATTTTGAAGAGGTTCATGAAAGTATGAGCACCTTATACAGTAAAACCTGTCTTAAGCAGCCACACAAAAATAGACAAAACAATGGTCTTAAAGACAAATGGTAGCTTAATAAAAGTTGAAAGCATTGCAGAATACTATCTTGGAGTATCTGGTGGCACTTAAAGATTTTGATTATTCCTGTTCCTTAGCATATAAACGGCCAATAACGTCAAAAGTAATGACGTCACATAGACGAAATAAACATTGCCAGAGGCCTAAAACTTCATGATTTGATTTTGTCTTTCCTTTCACTTTCGAGAGCAAACATCGGTTCAAAAACATTTTTGCTCTCATTATGGAAGATATTGACATTCTGTGACTTTTTTGGGTTGTCTCAGAATTATGGCAACGTCAAGGCAACCGTAAGTCACAGCGTTTCGCTATTCTTATTGAATGCAAATATTAAATGTTAGCAGACGGTACCGTTCTAAAGTTCTTTAGTATAATTTCATGCACCTCTGAAATAATGAACTTAATCTCTTATATTTTCTCTTTGTTTTTAAAAGATGATAAACTAGTGGAATCCACCCTGTAGATGTAACTGTTTGTTAAATGGGTATGTAACTGTTTGTTACATGGGTGAAAGTTAAAAATCCTGAACTTCTGAAATTCAAATCTTAAAACTATAAGAATGCCTAGAAAATCTTAATAATTTCATGTTTAGATGACGAGTAGCGTTGAAAATGAAAAAGCTCTTATAATCTGCTTAATCCTGTATTTTGAGGCTGACTTTCAGGAATAATACTCAAATGAGTATTTAAGCATGATTGACAATTGACAACCAGATAGAAATAATGGCAAACAAACTATAAATAGTTATGACCTTTTGTGCAAGTTTGGGTCTATTGGTTATGGAGCCTGGACTTAAATCAAAAGCAATATGTTCCCCACCCACTACTTTAGTTTTGATAGCCTGGGATTGTTTATTGTACATTATAGAGTATCACAAGTTAGAATTTTCAAATTAAGATGTCCTTCAGTTTCTGAACACAGTTTTTATCATAGCAAACAGTTCAGCTGGGTTCCATTACTTGCTTGCCAAAGTATCGGTTTAGGGTTTTTCAGTATGAACTAGAAATGTGTCAGTGTGACACAGATGCCCCACCGAGGGCCATTGTATGACAGAAAAAGACTCCCAGATATGACTGATTTACTAATATTGCCAAAATCTAGACTGGTTTTGTAACATGTCAATGTGCCGACATTTATTACAGAGTTTGTCAAGTTCCATCCATTCACTCTTGTAATAAGGAGCAGAAACAAAATTCTAACATGATTTAAAGGCCATAACTCTGTTGTTTGCACCAATTGATGCAATACAATACCAAAAGAAAGCTTGTCAATATCTATGCATATGCAAAATTTTATCAAATTCCCTTCATTCAGTCTTAAAGGGGACCGCAACCCTGATGATTACTATGTTTTATATGAAAGATCTTAATAAGCCTTGAATTTTGACACCAGTTTCATCTAAATTGTTTGGAAAACGTAGAAGTTGTGGGCGTTTGAATATTTGCAAATGGACTGTAATGGAAGCGGCCATATTGTAGGCTTAGTGACGTCACACAGCCTAATTAAATATGCGTAATCAAAATAAAAGACAAACCAATGGATTACTTGCAATTATCTTTAATAAATCATTTTCCTTATGTATAAAGCTGCATATCTGCTGGAACACAGATGCGGTGATAGTATTGATAACTAAAATTTAAGCAGTTGAAAAATTCTGAAAACTAATTAAATATTCAAAATGGCGGCTAAATTTCAGCCATATTGAATTCTTTAAATGCCCATAACATCCCCATTTTTCAACCGATTTTGATGATACTTGTATCAAAATCCATGGTTCGAAGAGCTCTTTCTGATAAAACATACTTGTTATTAGGGTTGCTGTCCCCTTTAAGAGACATGTTTTGAGCTGATATGAAATTCTGACATGAATCAAGGGCCATAACTCTTTTTTATAAATTTGCGCATATTGTTGCAAAACAATCCCAGCCTATATCTTGTCAATATCACAGTATAAGCAAAATCTTGTTAAATTCCATCCATTCATTGATAAGATATTGAGCTGAAACGAAATTTTGACTCGAGTCAAGGGACATAACTATGATAATAATCGGTGGATTTTATCCTTAATCGAACTTGACCTGTATTTCATGATTATATACCTTTGTACGAAATATAAATCCAATACACCAATGTTTTCAAAAGATATCGCCCGGAAACCATTGTTTGTACGGACAAGGGTGATGCTATATGCCCCCCCCCTAAAAATGGGGGGGGGGGGGGGGGGCATTAAAGGGTCAAACTAAAGGTATATTAGTATCTGTGTCTTGAGGATTGCTGACAATTAAGAAAATATATACACATTATTACTTTAGTTACTTGATCCTATGGGTCGGATCACATCGAGTGGGTGCGCCTGTGTAGGAAAATAGGTAGTATCAATGGGCATTTTTTGGAAGTAAATAATAAAATAATTTATCACATGAACCGTGTCTGGGAGTGATATAATACAATGTATTTAAAAATTGATAAACCACTAGTGGTTTACATTATTTACTAACATTATGTAATAATGATAACATCCATAAAGAGGTTGCATACATAATGGCACAACTTATCATTTTCAAGCAAAAAATGACATTTCAAAGCAAATTTAATGGCATATGATAAAAAATTCTGATATGAGTGTTTGTGTATTATTGAATTTATTTAACTTGTTACAAAAAGTAAAAAAAATGCTCCCCAAAGCCTCACATTTTATCACTTTTCCTCAACTCATTCAATAAATTCAATAATACATGAGCACTCATGTAAGATCCTCTATATAAAACAACAGACACAGGAACTTACCACTTCCAGAATTCATCCTCCTGTGTCCCTGGGGTGGTCTAAAGAAAGAAAGCAATAACAATGTTTAAATATTTATCATAGAGGTAATCATGTATCATAATCATTTTCTTATAATGTTATCATAAGGTGTGCAGTTCCTACAAAATTATAAGCATACAACACAACCCCTATTTATGCACACAAATATCTGGACCATGTCAGTTCACCTAACCACACTTTTTCCTGGGCAAGCAGAACAAGCAGTTAACCAGTACTTTGTGCACAAACTTTCGTTTGTAACTGACAACAACCCTTCTTGAATGATTCAGCGGAAGGGAGGAGAATGACCATAGAAATTATTTCATGATCAATCCCCATGAAAGTATAAGACCGGGCCGGGATCGAACTTGCGACCCCTGGATATGCAAGTCAGACTGTCATCTGTTGCCAGACACGTTACCTACTGCGCTACGCGCCCCAATGTGTCATGAAATGATCTGTAATTGTGGTATTTCCTGGTCAAACTTGTTTTTTTCGTGCAATTCAGCTTGTAAGACAGATCTATAATTTTGAGAAATACCCATCTTACAGGGGAACAAATGTAGATAGTACTGTTAATTTTCTCAAATTTTAAACACTAGTTGCCTGCCAAAAGGCCTAGACAAACAGTGCAGACCCAGATCAGACTGCTTCTGAAGAAGCAGTCTGATCAGGGCCTTCCCTGTTTGCTATTCTGACAAGCCTCTTGTGAATTCCAGCCCTGCAAACCAACATTTTATTTGAGAACAGAAAGAGAAAAGTGTTTGAAAATTTTGCACATATACTGTACCTTGTATCCTGTGGTTCAAGAGAGCCATTAGGTTGTGATACAATATGTGGTTGATGCTGGAGTGGGGGATGTTGTGGTGCTGGTTGTTGAGGCTGTGGCGGGTGGTGCTGTGGTACATGTTGTTGCTGCTGGTACCCTTGTGAAGGTGGTGGTCCTGTAGGGGGATTGGAGGGTGGCTCAGGGGGACCAGACTGGCGGTACGCTCCTTGATCTGAAAATAAAATATTTACGGTAAATGTTCTAAAATTTCAAAAACTAGTTACCTGCCAAAACGGCATACACAAATAGCATAGATGCACCCACCTACTAAAAACAATATGCCCCCGACCTTTGAGAAGGAGGTGGGGCAAGCTTTCACTGTTAGCATCTATGTATTATGTTTGTTTGTGTTTAACCTCCTGCAAACAGCTAAGGTCATATGGAGATGGGGCCACAGCTTAAAGTCTTGTCCGACATACTGGAGGAACCCAGATAGAATCTGCTACCCTTTGTTTACAAGGAAAGTGGTTTGTCCACTACACCACAGTGGCTCATATGTATGATGTACTTTATTCTTATTTTTACCACACAAGCAACAAAGTCATGTTTTTTCCTAAAACATTTTCCAATTTTCAAACCAGTCTGTGTTGGCAATTTAAATCATGAAACTGTGGCCTTGAAAGTTCAATGTATTTACCTTATAATGAGGACCTTAACCTTATCATCGCCAATAATTTTTGTCCTGAAAATGTTGTCTGCTTTCTACATCATCATATCATCATAATCGGATTTTTGATTAACGAGCAGGTGCAGGGGCATCATCCACATCAGTGGGCCCCTTTCCAGGTAACTGGCTAGCTGCACGCATAGCAGATCTCACACCTGATCTCCAGGTGCTCCTTTCTTGAGGGTTAACTGTGGTGAGCTTCCACTCACGGCAGTCTTTCTCTGTCAGTTTCTTCCATGTTTGCTTGGGCCTCCCTGCCCCCCGCTTGCCGTTTATCTGCATATCATATGCTGTTCTGATTGCACCACTCGAACGCGCCACATGCCCAAACCAGCAAAGCCTTCTCTCTCTCAAAATGAGGTCGAGGTCCTCAAGCTGAAGCTTTGCCAGTAGCTCGCTTGACCTTACCCTGGCCTCATCCTCTGGCTTGATACTGCAGATCTGTCTGATCATGGCCCTATCATTGCGTTGCAAGCGTTGCAGGTTCGTCTTGGTAAGTGGCCAAGTTTCACTGGCATGGAGCATGGCGCTCCGCACGCAAGAGCTGTACACATGGCCACGGGTCTTGTAAGAGAGGTGGCGGGATGTGAGAACTGGTAGTAGCTCCCTGAACTTCTTCCAGGGGGTTTTCACACGAGTAGTGACCGCCATTTTACAGCCTCCACCAGCAGAAAGCATGTCACCTAGGTAGCAGAAGGAAGCTACAACCTCAAGCTTATCAGGTCCGACCTGGACTTCACTCTGTGGTCTGCCGTCAATAGGGCGAGCATTTCCCATGCACCGTGCACATCTATAATCAGGATTTGGTGTCAGTCGTTGTAGCCCACTGCATTTCTTATGCACCCAAAGTTTGCAGCCATTGCAGTAGATGCTGTTGTTGCCTACTCCTGTACGACAGACAGCGCATGGGTATTAGCCTGAACTCTGCAAGAGGTCCAGGCCTGTACCACAGATCATGACCTTTGTCTTTCCTGCATTTACCCTCAATTCCTTCTTCTCCATGGCTTCTTTCCATAACAAGAGCCTCCTGACACATTCCTCTAGGGAGTCAGCAATGATGACAAGATCATCTGCTTATAGGTCCTCCCAGGGAACACCAGCCCGAAACTCACGTGACAAGGCCTCCAGCACAATGATGAAGAGCAAGGGACTGAGTACGGATCCCTGATGGACCCCGACCTTCACCTCAAACTCTTTGCTGAAACCCTCGCCAACACGAACCCGGCTTCGTGCATTAGCGTACATTCCCTGGAATAACCGCACAATCCATTCCTCAACGCCTAGCTTTCTCAGGGCCCACCAGATAACCTTCCGAGGGACACGGTCAAATGCTTTCTCTAGGTCCACGAAGGCCATATAAAGCCTCTTGTTCACTGCTAGGTATTTCGCCTGCAGCTGCTGGACCACAAAGATTGCATCTGTAGTGCCTCTTCCTGGGACAAAGCCAAACTGGGAGTCATCTATAGACGCCACCTTATGAGACCATCGACAATCCTCTCTAGGATCTTCATGGCCTGCTCAGTCAGCTTGAGGCCTCGATAGTTGCCTCTATCCAAAGCATCACCCTTGCCCTTGTAAAGGCAGACAATGAAACTTTCCTCCCAGTCAGTTGGGACCTTGCCATCACGGATAATTGCAGTAGCAAGATCTCGGATCATGGTGGCACCTGTATCACCTGCTGCCTTGATCATCTCCACCACTATGCCTAATGGACCTGCAGCTTTGCCCGACTTCATCTTTGAGATGGCCTTCTTCACCATGTCAATGGTGATTGGGATAGGCGGGCCTTCTAACGGAGGTTCATTGGACAGGTGATCAGGGTCCCAGTCAAATTCAACGTTGAGAAGCCTTTCATAATGTTCAGCCCATGCATTCTGCTTTGCCTCCTCCTCATTGACATTTCTCCAGTGTCATTCTTCACTGGCTTGTCGCCTATAACATCAACATTCTCTTTCCTCATCTGGTTGGCGAGGCGGAAGATATCAGACGACTTGTGGTCAATGCCCTCATAGACCACCTTGTCTGCTTCGGGGCGTGCATGGTGCACCACACGTCTGGAGATGCGCTTGGCAGTGTTATATGATGCTCGTGTGCATTTGCCAGCCTTCCATCCTTTGAAAGCTTGGCACTTGGCTGTGATGGCATCATCTACTTCCTTATTCCACCACCAAATTTCACGTCGCCATCGGTGGGGCTTTGTTGTGCCGCACACCTCCTCTGTTGTCTTCAGCAAACCTGTCTTGAGTTTCGCCCAGATTTCCTCAGTAGTAGTAGCCGCTTCAGTTTCCACAGCGGGCACATGTGCCTTGAAGACTTCCTGGAATCGAATACATGTTTGAGGATCTCTGAGCTTCCACACTTTTGGACGTGGGGTGAATTTGCGCTTGATTTTGAGCGGCATATCAATCATCATGTCGCACACAAGGAGCTGATGCTGCAGAGCAACCTCCTCTCCAGGAATCACCTTCACATCCATAACAAGTTTGTGCAGGCTCTTGCGAAATAACATGAAGTCTATCTGGGTTGCTGTATTACCGGACCTGTATGTGATGAGGTGACTGTCACGTTTCTTGAAACATGTGTTACCGAGGAACAGGTCATATGCTAGTGCATATTCCAGGATCCTCTCACCCTCACTATCAGGGTCTGGCTTGCCATACCCATAGCCTTTCATGAACTTCTTTGTAACCGGAACCTACACTGCTTATATGGCCATTCCAATCACCACATGGGATGAGGAATTCCGATGCTGAATATATTCAAGTGCACTTCAGACTAGAATTTATCATGGACGCAAACACTATGAACCCTGATCAGACTGCTCCCTTCGGAGCAGTCTGATCTGGGTCCATACTGTTTGCAATATAGGCTTCCTAAGCACATAAGCAGACAAGAGAGCAGACAAAAAATGTGACCAGTTTTACCGGCAGGAAAATAACTAGCTACAAAGAGGGAATGCTTCAGGTGATCACTCTCACCTTAAATACCGTAAAATCTCTATTTCAGGCCTGGGCATCTATTAGAATCATTACCGTTCAAAGAGATGGGGGTGGGCCTCTATTAGAGGCTACAAGTGCGAGAATAATAGCTCCAATTTATCGGGAATGTCGCCATCTTGAGATGCTAGTGTCGCAAAGTCCATAATTAGAAGACTATTGACACCATAAACGGTTATTTCCGCCCTAGGTATCATTAAAACTTTAAATATGCACTGTCCAGGGCATAACACAGTACAGGGTTCATAACTTGCTATGGAGGGTCTGTATTTTGCGGACAAAATGAAAGTAGGGTCAAAAACAATGTACCTTATTTAGAGGGATAATTCGTTGGAGGACGACGACTAGAAATTCGCAGCTAATAACAAATTCAAGATGTTTCTGCATAATGTAGGACTGATTTTTTTTTTTCAATATTCGCGGGTGGGCCTTTATTAGAGGCTCAATTTTAGAGGAAATTTGCTTGTAAAAACAGCATTTTTGGCATCCAAACTGGGGAATGGGCCTCTATTAGAGCATGGGCCTGTAATAGAGATTTTATGGTACCTAGGCATAGTAGATTTGCATTGCTATCAGTTTATATTCAATCTCTGACAACTGTGACAGAAAGTGAACTCTTTGGCTCGAACTTGTACTGGTATGGTCCAAGTTTGATTCTCAGCCAAAGTAAGGGTCCTGGACTATTTTCAGCTATGCTTTAGACTATTATGACTTTCAGGTAATGAAAGCTTTAAAATAGGTAGTGCAAGCTAAATATATCTCAATCTTACAGATCTTGAGATAGTAGAATGCTTAACAAATTTATTCTTGCACACCGGATAAGGATATCTGAGATTCTACCCTGGGATAGAAAATCTTATCTTACCCACGCTATTTTACCCAGGACGTCAAGTAACGTCTTCGTGTGAAATTGCATGTTAGCGTATTCAGGGACATCTGGAAGCTTATTTTAAATTATAAATTAATAAATTAATAAAAACAGAGGTGAGCAAGAAAAAGAATCCATTATTAGTGTGAGGGTAGGACAGAAAAATCCGTCCAACGGGATCACCGTTTGTCATCACTCGGAAAGCCTCATGATGCCAAACGACGATCCTCAGGACAAGTTTTTCTTTCCTACCCACACACTCGTAATAGATTCTTATATTATGCGGGTAAAACAGAATTACTGTGATTTACAACAAAATAGAAGAAGGGTAATTTTTCTTACTGTTGAGAGTATCTAAGGCTGTAAGCATGGCAGTGGCAAAGCTATCGGCTTCGTCTGCATTGGCAAAGTTTAGCCCATACACTTGTTTAACATCCCTCCATTGATGGAATGATGGCCTGGCCTGATTATATTTCAAGTTCTTCAATATGGCACTGTTAATGACCACCTACAAAAAGTAATTGCACATGATAATTAACTCTTTAACTCCTTAATTAACTCTTTATCTTCTAGTGCAGTCTGCTGATAACTTTTTTGCAAATGGCATGGACCCAGATCAGGCCAGACAAAACATTGGGCCTGATCGTGATCCAAACGGTTCCATAATGTGATGGTATTCCTGAAAGAATTTTTCGAAAAAGTTGGTTTTGAAAAAAATCTGCAGATGACAAAAAAGCATGATAAATTTCCGAGTGGGCAAAGATTTAATGCACCTGTACATTAACTCTTTGTATACTGGGTAATTTTGTATGTTTTTTTGGCGTCTGCTGATTTTTCCCAAAATTAACTTTTTCAAAAAACAAGTAGCCCAATGGGCAACGATCGCTCACCATGGAGCCAGTAAAATGTTTGGAGACACCATAATTTACGATGCTCAAAGGCAGACAACTCTGAACTTGAAACAGTGACCAGGAATTAATTCAAAAACATAAGATGTTATGCCGGTTCTAGTTATCTGCAAGTATTAAAAAGATCTGAATAAAAATCGCATTGGAAACCTGGTGAAAGTGTAGTTTTCAGATACTCAAGGGCAGCTAACTCCGTAGTCAGTTATGGGATCTGACCGAAATTCAAACTCATCTATACTTTTATGTATGTCCTGGTAACCTACAGGGATGAAGAAAATCAAATGAAAAATGAAGGTGCTAGATTGGTCACAACATTATATAGTTATATTTTTTTATGCTCAAGGGCAGTTAACTCTGTAGCTGGTGGATGGGTGTGGCGGAAAATCAAACTCATTCAAACTTTTATGGAAGACCTTGTTACCTACAAATGAGAAAGATCCATTCAAAAATGAAGGTGCTAGGGTGGTCACAACAGATCTCCCATTGTAAGTCCACGCAGATTTTTTATGATGCTCAAGGGAAGTTAACTCCACAGTCTAAAGTTGGTTCTACTTGAAATTAAACTCATCCAACTTTTATGGTCATCCGTGTTACCTGAAAGAAAGAAGATCCAATAAGAAATGAAAGCGCTAGAGTGGTCACAACATTATCAATCAATTTTTAAGATGCTCAAGGGCAGCTAACTCCATAATAGGAGATGGGATCTTGACTGAATTCAAACTCATTCAAGCTTTTATAGTTGTCCTTCTTATCTGCAAGAATGAATATGATCTATTAAAAAATAAAAGCACCAGAGTGGTCACAACAATCCTCCAATTATAAGTCTATGGGGATTTTTTGAGACGCTAAAGGGCAGCTAACTCCACAGTCGCAGGTCTGATCTGGTCAAATTTTTAACCCATCTAAGCTTTTATAGATGACCTTGTTACCTGCAAGAATGAAGAAGATCCAATCAAAATTGAAGGAGCTAGAGTGATCATTACATTATCCATCAAATTATAAGATGATCAAGGAGAGCTAACTCCATAATAGGTGATGGGATCTTGACGAAATTCAAACTCACCCAAGCTTAAATAGTTGTCCTTATTGTATGCAAGAATGAAGATCCATTCAAAATTAAAAGCACTAGAGTGGTCACAACATTTCTCCCATTATAAGTCTATAGGGATTTTTCCAAACGCTCAAGGGCAGGTAACTCATAAGTCCCTCAGTGACCGGGAAAGGCATGCGCCATGCGCCATAGTCCCATTAAAAACGGAAATGTCACATCGTTTTTTGCAATGGATGCGCCCAGGTCTCTTTCTGATTTTTACGATAATTTTCGGTACAAAATAGGTGAGTACGAAATAGGTGAGTACGAATAAATAAATACAGACGCTGTGATTCACGCTTTTCATTTACAATAAAGCGCCCGAGTAACTACACATGTTTTAATGACGTCATTGGTCTGTGCGAACGCTGCAAATAGTAAACATCGTCTGCGCTGTAACGATCGCAGATCAAGAGTTATTTACTTTTGTTTTGACCATGCCACCTAAAAAAAAATTGAAAAGACCGGATAATCAGGGCCTAATCAGTAACTTATTTAAATCATCCACGCAAGACTCATAGTTCTGTATCAGTATGTCCTCTTACCATGTTTGATTAGAAGTGTTTTAATGAAAAAAGTCAATAAGCAATGCTTATTAGATACCCCCCGCACAGTAAGAGTCAGTGAAAAAACTTGGCAAGTTATAGTTCGAACAAGAAGACCTTAGTTTTGATAAGAAGATTTCAGTAGAATCTGTTCAAACAAAAATTATAAACTCCTTCATGCATATGTTCAATGTGTCTACATTGTATCCGCAAAGTATCAAATTGCTCCATCAAAAGCTGTAGTAGGAGTTGATCGGCCCATAAAGGCACTATCCATGCATATACAAAAGCCATATTAGGTAATAATTGTCTAAGTTTAACAAAACTTATAAACTCCTTCATGCATATGTTCATTGTGTCTACATTGTATTGACAAAGTATCAAATTGCTTCATCAAAAGCTGTGGTAGGAGTTGATCGGCCCATAAAGGCACTATCAATGCATATACAAAAGCCATATACGGGAATAATTGTCTAAGTTCTCACAGCTGTCATTTTGTCAAAATTATTTTTTGTGAACCAAACTCCTTCATGCATATGTTCAATGTGTCTGCATTGTATCGGCAAAGTATCAAATTGTTCCATCAAAAGCTGTAGTAGGAGTTGATCGGCCCATGAAGGCACCATCTATGCATATACAAAAGCCTAATAAGGGAAAAATTGTCTAAGTTCTCACAGCTGTCATTTCGTCAAAAATTATTTTTTCTGAACAAAACTCCTTCATGCATATGTTCAATGTGTTTAAATTGTATAGGCAAAGTCTCAAATTGTTCCATCAAAAGCTGTGGTAGGAGTTGATCGGCCCATGAAGGCACCATCTATGCATATACAAAAGCCTTATTAGGGAGAATTGTCTAAGTTCTCACAGCTGTCATTTTGTCAAAAAATATTTTTTCTAAACCAAACTCCTTCATGCATATGTTCAATGTGTCTACATTGTATAGGAAAAGTATCAAATTGTTCCATCAAAAGCTGTGGTAGGAGTTGATTGGCCCGTATATGGCCTATAATAGCATAAGCACAAAGCACTATATTAAAAGCCATTTAGAACTACAAAGGGAAATAACTCTAATAGAATTGGCCCCTAGCCCTTACTTTTTTGTCTAAAGTATTTGTCTTGCATATATGAACATGTTTGCAAGGTTTGATGAAAATCCAGCATTGACTCTTCGAGTTATTAAGGAAACAAAGCGTTACGGACGGACGGACGGACGGACGCACGGACGGACGCACGGACACACGGACAACGTGAAAACAGTATACCCCCTACAAACAAAGTTTGCGGAGGGTATAATTATCATGTTAGGAATGATAAGAGGACATACTGATACAGAACTATGACTGGTTAACTTAGTCCTACATTGACTACTTGACAAGTTGATAGTTGTCTTAATTTTTAATTTTTATTGTTTGTTTGTTTGTTTAAAACTAGTCTATAGACTTAAATAAAGTCACTTGAACTATAATTGTGTGCAAATTCTAGTAATTTTGGGATATGTCACATTAGAGTTTGAAAATGTCACATTGGTTTTCGAAATGTCACATTGATTTTGGATAATGAAGGGCCATTGTCGCATAGAAAAAAAATCTTTCCCGGTCACTGAGTCCCTGGTTGGATCCTGCTGAATTTCAAACCCATACGAGATATAATAGGTTCACTTGTTGCCTGCAAGAATGAAGAAGATCCAATCAAAAATGCAGGAGCTAGAGTGGTCACAACATTATTCATTAATTTTTAAGATGCTCAAGGGGAGCTAACTCCAAAATAAAAATATGTGATGGAATCTTGACGAAATTCAAACTCATCCAAGCTTTAATGGTTGTTCTTATTGTATGCAAGAATGAAGAAGATTCATTCAAAATTGAAAGCACTAGAGTGGTTGCAACATTTCTCATTTTATAAGTCTATAGGGATTTGTCCAAACCCTCAAGGGCAGGTAATCATAAGTCCCTGGTCGGATCCTGCTGAATTTCGGGCCCATTCGAGATATAATGGGTTTACTTGTTGCCTGCAAGAATGAAGAAGATCCAATCAAATATGAAGGAGCTAGAGTGGTCACAACATTATTCATTAATTTCTAAGATGCTCAAGGGGAGCTAACTCCAAAATGTGTGATGGGATCTTGACGAAATTCAAACTCATCCAAGCTTTAATAGTTGTTCTTATTGTTTGCAAGAATGAAGAAGATCCGTTCAAAATTAAAAGCACTAGAGTGGTCACAACCTATCTCCCATAATAAGTCTATGGGGATTTTTCCAAACTCTCAAGGGCAGGTAACTCATAAGTCCCTGGTCGGATCCTGCTGAATTTCGAACCCATCCGAGTTATTATGGGTTAACTTGTTGCCTGCAAGAATGAAGAAGATCCAATCAAATATGAAGGAGCTAGAGTGGTCACAAAATTATTCATTAATTTTTCTGACGCTCAAGGGCAGCTAACTCCGAAGTCAGTAATGGAATCTTGCCGAAATTCAAACTCATCCAAGCTTTAATAGTTGTCCTTATTGTATGTAAGAATGAGGAAGATCCATTCGTAATTGAAAGCACTAGAGTGGTCACAACATTTCTCCCATTATAAGTCTATGGGGATTTTTCCAAACCCTCAAGGGCAGGTAACTCATAAGTCCCTGGTCTGATCCTGCCGAATTTTGAACCCATCCGAGATATTATGGGTTTACTTGTTGCCTGCAAGAATGAAGAAGATCCAATCAAAAATGAAGGAGCTAGAGTGGTCACAACATTTTTCATTAATTTTTCTGACGCTCAAGGGCAGTTAACTCCGAACTCAGTGATGGAATCTTGCCGAAATTCAAAGTCATCCGAGCTTTTATGGTTGGTCTTGTTATCTGCAAGGATGAAGAAGATCCATCCAAAAATGAAGGTACTAGAGTCGTCACAACATTTGTCCCATTATAAGTCTATGGGGATTTTTCCAGACGCTCAAGGGCAGCTAACTCATAAGTCCCTCGTCGGATCCTGCCGAATTTCGAACCCATTCGAGATTTTATGGTTGTCCTTGTAACCTGCAAGAATAAAGAAGAACAAATCAAAAATGAAGGAACTAGAGTGGTCATAAGATTTTCCCCATAATAACCCTATGGGAGCTATCTGTTGCCATGGAAACCAGAGTTCTGATCCGATCTTACCCAAAACCTAATGCAGTCAATCCCCCACCCCAATGATGCTCCTGATGAAATTTGATTATGATTGGCCAGCTGGTTTCAGGGATATTCATGTTTGAAATTGTGGACGCACGGATGCCGGCTCGAGTCCCATACTATAAGCTCACCCTGAGCCTTCGGCTCTGGTGAGCTAAAAAATTGGGGGAATATCATCAGAGAGTCAAACAGTTTGGAGCCAGATCAGGCCCGACATCATGTCGGGCCGGAAATGTGTCCAAACTGTTTGTAAAGGTTATCAGCAGACTTGCCGCTAGTGCAGAATGACTGGAAATATGTGAATAGACAAACAGTGTAATCCATCATGAGACCCCACATAATGTGGCCTCTCATCCTGGTCCCGAGGTTATAAAACTTTTTTCATGCTCAACTCAGCTGAGCACGAAATTTATCCTGCTCATAAATGTTAAAATACCAACAATTATTGGCATTTTAACATTTATTAGCATGATAAATACAGCATCTGAGAGACTTATAGCAAGAAACTTCCTTATTTGTTGTTATTTAAGTTTTTATGATCGAGCAGTTGAAATTTCGTGCTCAGTTGAGTTGAGCATGAAAAAAGTTTTATAACCTCGGGGCCAGATGGTCTGCATTTTTCAAAGATAAAACAATCACTATGTAATTTGGGTGAAACTTGAAGTTGTATAAATCTTTTTTAACCAGATTTTCTATGGCTGTAAAAAATTCTAAAGTTGAATTATTTCATATATAATGCCATGTTGATTAATTATATTTTCAAAATTTATCTTTTCGTAAAAAGAAATAATGCTTACTTTAAACTCAAGTCTCTATTTTCTTAAACCTTCCAACTTAACCAATGTGTTTATCAGTGTATCAAGCCCCTTAAATTGAAATGTGTTTTATGTCAAGTATGCACTAACTGCTGGAATGTCATAAAAGTAGCTTTGTCAACATTCCACTTATATGGTAAAAAAATACAAACAAAAATCAGCTGAGTACATGCATACTTAACGTTTTATTGCTCAAAGGTTCTTACAAAATTATGCCTTCTGTAGACATATTTGCATAAATACATCTTTACAAAAAATTATAACTATTGTACAAGCAATTTAAGTCCACTTGGAAAAACCCATTGCCAAAGTTTGTTTACTTCATCTAAAAGAGGTGTCATAGATTCCCCCAGTGGCACTGCAAGGAAGAGACAATGACCACTACTACCCACATGACAGCAAGAACACAATTTTAAAGTAATTTACTGTACAGCAACCAGTTCTTTCTTCCTCAGTTAGGCAATTGCGAAGCCAGAATGACACTAAAGTACTGTATTACGAAACGATGACCAAACACAAAACCTCTGCAAATTATGGGAGCAGAAACAAACAATGAATCAATAGCAACAACAGACAACAGCCGAAGCCACCAGGGCGGGGATTTGAATTAATTTTACTGGCCAAAGTCCAAACCTTCTAATTGTATATTGAAGAAAAATGATAAATACGCCGACAAACCTTGCATAAAATTTACAAATGTAGCTAGCTCTTTGTTAGGGTTCAGGTAGCAGCCAACACCAGGGTAAATTGTCTAAACTTTCGAACAGTATTTTGTTATTTTTGTTTGTTTTGTTGCTTTACATCCCAAGTCAACAGCTATGATCATGGCTGGATGGTCAGTTCACCTAACAACACTTTTTCCTAGGCAAGCTTGAACAAGCAGATAACAAGTACTTCGTGCACATACTTTTGCTTGTAACTGACAACAACCCTTCTTGAATGATTCAGCGTAAGGGAGGAGAATGACCGTAGAAATTATTTCATGATCAATCTCCACGAAAGTATGGGACCGGGCCGGGATCAAACTCACAACCCCTGGATCTGCAGTCAGATACGCATCTGTAGCCAGACATGTTATTGACTGCGCTAAGCGGCCAGGTCAAACAGTAGTTTTCTATCACAAAAAAACCCTAAACAAACAGGGCAGTCCCATATCAGACTGCTTCTGAAGAAGCAGTCTGATCTGGTTATTCCCTGCTTGCTTTTGGGATGAGCATATTGTGAGTTACAGCCCTAAAGCAACATTTTACTTGAGGAGTGAAAGGGAAAAGTGAATTCTAGAACATTAATCGTACACTTTTCCTTTCAATTACTTTTTCACCCTAGTTTAACCACTAAGCTTGGCTTTATTCAATTTCTTTAACTGAGTCTCTATTAGTTCTGCCTAGAAGTATTTCCATCAAATATGATTGAGTAAAACCCATGGAATACTGACAGAAATTAGACAAGGAAAATATGTGTAGCAATGCAAAATTAACAGAGCAAAGTACTTGTGCCATAAAAACTGCCCTAAAACCCCTAAAGAGCCATCTAAAATTTGCAGCTGACAACATTGTTTTCTTGTTAGAACACAGGTAAGACTTGATATTTCATGTGAGTCATCTGCTAGCAGATGTACATGTACGACATGAAACGTCAAGTCTTTATTTTAAAATAGAAATAATAAATAAAAAATAAAATCGGGAAAAAAATAACAAATTTTGTCCTATGCAATTACTGTGAAGCTGCGACTGACTCTTTCACTAAAATGGAGTTTTTGCTAAGAACCTCAAACTGTTAACCAATAAAGCGCCACCTATAATTTGCAGCAGACGACAATTGAAAATTTTGCTGCTTTTTCAAAAATAATAAATATGGCATGCTATTTCATGAGAATCGTCTGCTGGCAGATGATTCTCATGAAATATCATACCTTATCTTGTCGAAAACTAGGAAATATGTCGCAAAATTTGTCGTCTGCTGCAGTCGTGATTGGTGCTTTTAAGGGTTAATAAATCATTAAACAAAATTGCTATGAATGTCTGAATAAGTAGAAAATAGAAGAAACCCATAACAATGATGGCGCCTTCACTTTTAAAATATTTTGTATCAATTTTCAATAATGGATAATCAAGTTATTATTACTATAATGTACTTACAAAAGATAAAAATATTGTCCAATATCATTAACCCCTCTTCAATGGTCAAATCATTATTGTGCATACAAAGCCAAGAGCATAAGAATGCTAGATTTATGCTGTTTCTCTTGCATGCATCTTTCTCCTGCTGAATTAATCATCACCCAGTTACCCTCAATTCTCATTATTGTAACAAGAATATAGAATAAGGCTCAACTCAAATATAAAAACAGTGTATATTCAGATCAGCTGGCTTCTTTAGAAGCCAGCTGATCTGGATATACACTGTTTGTTAAGGCAAAAAATTCAAGTTTGGCATGACAAAAGCTAATCAGCTGTGAACATGCATGCATTCAGTTATCATGATTGACGCAACAATGATTCATGGAGCCAGTCCTCACAAGTTCAATAATTAATCAGAAAAATTCATTAATGGTAGACTTGGGCTGTAAATCCAGACAGAGAATCAAACTTTATGGATTATTTTCGGCAGAGGTTTTGAGACATCCTTTCAGTTATTATCAGAAATTGCTTCATGGGAAATGAAATAAGATGTCAGAATACCTATGAATATTCCAAATACATGTATACACAAACGTATTCCACATCCCCTGTTGCAAAAAAAAAAGTAGTTTCCCTAATGATCCCTAATTTTGAGACAATTTGAAATTGTGCTTTGTGAAACACTGATTCCCCAGCTATATGTGGTGCTCTTCTTTATGTGAGCCGTGATGCAAGAAAACATGTCTACGGGGTTTCAAATAAAGCGAAACTCAAACCAGTCTACGCAGCTACAGAAACTAGCTAGAACATTAAAATGTTGCATGAAGCAAGCTTAAATATGATACTTTCTAAACAGCGAAAAACAAAGGCGCTGTCAGTCTGCACTGATGCGCAGGCTGGTCTGAGCCTTTAATGTTCGCAAACCCAGAAGACAGGTTCTCTGGCGTTGAAGCCCATGTTAACTCTTACCCTGTTAGTGGCCACTTTTGTCATCTGCTGATAACCTTTCCAAACAGTTTGGGGTCAGATCAGGACCGACAGACCATCGGTGCTGATTGGATCCAAACTGTTTGACACTCTGATAGTGTTCTGATAGAATATTGTATTGATTGTAAAGATTCCTGATATTTGCCTATTTCCTCACTTTGGGTGCTCAAAAGAACCATCTCATTAAAATACAAAATGAGCAATTCCATAATAAATCTATCAACATGCACCAGAAAGAAAATGGTTAACAATGGAATAGCACCACTGGACTGGCTGGATATCTGGCACGAGGTTATAAAACTTTTTTCCTGCTCAACTGAACTGAGCGTGAAATTTCAAATGCTTATAAAAACTATAATGCTGAAAAATAAAGACTTTTCTTGCTTTCAAACTCTTACTGTAGATGTTGTATTTATCATGCTAATAAATGTTAAAATGCCAACAATTGTTGGCATTTTAACATTTATGAGCAGGATAAATTTCATGCTCAGCCGAGTTGAGCATGAAAAAAGTTTTATAACCTCGGGGCCAGGAGTTCAAATATGATTCAAAACTAAAAAAGAAACCAGTTTGTGCTTATAAGAGTGCATTGGTGTGTGCTAATAAGTATAAATAGGTTTATTTCCTTTCTTAAAGGGGACAGCAACCCTAATGATAAGTTTGTTTTATCAAAAAGAGCTCTATGATCAATGAATTTTGATACAAGTATCAACAAAATCGGTTGAAAAATGGGGAAGTCATGGGCATTTAAAAAATTCAATATGGCCAATATTTAGCTGCCATTTTGAATATTTAATTAGTTTTCAGAATTTTTCAACTGCTTAATTTTTAGTTATCAATACTATCACAACATCTCTGTTTCAGCCAATATGCAGCTTTATACATAAGGAAAATGTTTTATTAAAGATAATTGCAAGTATTTGGTTTGTCTTTTATTTTGACTACGCAAATTTAATTAGGCTGTGTGACGTCACTAAGCCTACAATATGCAATATTCCATTACAGTCCATTTGCAAATATTCAAACGCCTACAGCTTCTTAGTTTTTAAACCGATTTGGATGAAATTGGTATCAAAATTCATGGTTTATTAAGATCTTTCATATAAAACTAGTCATCATCAGGGTTGCCACCCCCTTTAAGAATGAACAAACATAATACATTACATCATGGTCCTGCAGTTTCCTCCCCACCACTCTGAATGTGTTGTTCACCGTGTGCTGGTAGATCTGAACCTTAGACATGCCCATAGGAATCCATTTCTTCTGAGCATCATCATAGATCATCACATTAGCTCGTGCTTGCACTATAGGTACCTCACTGCAAAAGAAAAAAAATACCAGACTTTAACTTTTTTTTGTTTTTGTTTGATTTGATTCTTTACGTCACAGTCAACAATTTTTCAGTTATGTCAGGATGGGTCTTCCTGGGTTGAACCAGTACCAAGCACGGATTAATGTGTCTTCCTCAAGGGCACAACGCAGTGACGCCCAAACCCGCAACCCCTGGGTCTCAAGACAAGCACTCTACCTCTGAGCTACTGCACTCCCTAGGAAAAGAAAAAAATCCAGACTTTAACTTTTAACTCTTTCTTTGTTAGAGGCTCTTTTTGTCGTGCTTTCCTTTATTTTAACTCTTTTCTTGCAAGCGGCCACTTTTGTTGTCTGCTGATAACCTTTGCAAACAGTTTGGATCCAGATCAGGCCCGACGAAATTGGTCCTGATCAGGATCCAAATTGTTTGACACTCTGATAGTGCTCCTGAAAGACCGTTTTGAAAAGTCAACAGAAGACAACAAAAGCATGATAAAATACCCAAGATGCAAAGAGTTAAAAAAGTAAAAGAAAAATGGAAAGCTATGAGATTTAAGGCAAACAAAAGCGGATGTTGTGATAAGGGCATAAATGTGGAGAGAATCACTTGTCATTGTGTTTCATCATGATTCTGAAGTGAGGGGCAAACTTACTTGTGCTAAACATAAAAAAGACATCAACAACTTTTTTTTTAATTGTAACTTTATTTGTAATAGATATAATTATTATAGTAGCCATTTACTGAGACTTTCATACATGCTGTTGGTGAGCTACCATGAGTGGATCCAGGATTTTTTGTCAGGGGGGTCCAGGCATGACGGCCAGAAAACAGCCTGGACGTTGGTTTTTGGGTTTTTTTAGTCCTTTTTAGTCCACAGCTTATTTTACAGTTTACAGAGGGGGTCCAATGGTTTTATTGCAGAGAAAACTATGCTTTCTCAAGGATCCAGAGGGGGTCCAACATTTTCCAGGGGGGTCCAACTTTTTCCAATTGGGGGGGGGGGGGAGGTCTAAATGCTTATTTCTATAGAAACCCATATAACTTGTGATTTTCCAGGAGGGTTCGGACCCCATATCCCCCCTCTGGATCCGCACATGGCTACAACTCTGAGTTACTGTTGAAAGGATCTGTACTCAGTTTAACTTTTGCAAAGCAGCAAATGTCAATCTTTTTTTACCCAAAATATCCTGCTGAAGAGGACCAACTTTCAAGTGAAATAGCAATATAAACACATATTTGGGCAACATTGTGAGATTTTTATACTTATGACCTTCAGTTGTAACCTTGACCTTAAGTAGGCATGGTTGAATTCTGGGTTCTGCACATCAGCTCATTGAAGCAAATGTTTCACTAAAGTTTAATGAAAATCCTTCCAGGGTAAAGGAGATATGGAGCTGAATTATAGTTCAAAGCTCGATCCCATGACCTTCAACTTTGACCTTGAGCTGAGTCGGCACTGTTGAATTATGGATTCAGCACATTAGACCAAAGTTGAATAAAATCCTTCTAAGCATAAGGGAGAAAATGGAGCAGACATGAAAAAAAAGGCTCAATCCCATGACCTTCAACTGTGACCTTGGCCTTGAGTCTGCATGGTGGAGTTATGGTTTCTGTGCACTATCTCACTGAGGTGAACATCTTAAAAATCCTTCCTGGTGTAAATGTGATGCACTCAGCAGACATTTAAATCCCTGGTCCAATGGCCTTTATTTGTGACCTTGACCTTAAATCTGCATACACTGTAGTTGAGTCATGAATTCTGCACACCACCTTACTGATTTTGTTTGATTTGATTCTTTACGTCCCATCAACAATCTTTCAGTTAAAGAGGGACAGGTCTTCCTAAATTGAACCAGTACTAAACTAGGATAAATGTGTCTTGCTCAAGGACCACAACGCAATGACGCCGGTGAGGCTCGAACCCGCGGCCCTTCGGTCTCGAGTCAAACACTCTACCACTGAGCCACTGCGCTCCCTCCACCTCCCTGGTATGAACATGTGACCAAACTTTAATGAAAAATTTTCGAACAGTTCATGAAATACTGAGCAGAAACAACGGTGCTACAGACAGACTGAAAGACTGACGGATGGATAGATAGACTTAACAAAATGGATGGAGAGACAAAGACCATTCCTATAATCCCCTCTCCCCTTCGTGGTGGGGGATAAATAACTTTGTGATACACATCAGTATGCACACAAAGCTGTACACCTGTCACTGTCTGTTTCCCTTTCTGCAAGAATTTTTCGTTTTAAACCTCTCCTGTTCTTCTGGCCACTCCAATCAAAAACTGTTGGCACTGTCCCCGGTTTAAGACATTTTAGCACTGGGTTCCACTTATAATCTGCCTTTGTAAAATGTTTGGAACATACTACTGTTGATTTGGATATCTAAAAGAATAAATGAAACAATGGTCAAACAATACAGTCAGGCAATTAATTACAGTAAAAGTCCTAAAATTGCAATCACTTTACTCTTTCTGCTCCCAAATGTTGGTTTGTTTTGTTTGATTTGGTTCTTTACATCCCATCAACAATCTTTCAGTTATATAGGGACTGGTCTTCCTGGGTTGAACCAGTACTAAGCTAGGATTAATGCTCTTGCTCAAGGACACAACACCGTAAGTGACACCAGTGAGGCTTGAATCTGCGGCCCTTCGGTCTCAAGTCAAGCACTCTACCACTGAGCACCTGCGCTCCCTCTGTTCTCAAATAAATTATTGGTTATCAGGGCTGGAATTCACAAAATGACTGTGAGAATAGCAAACAGGGAAGACCCTGATCAGACTGCTTCTTCAGAAGCAGTCTGATCTGTGTCTGCACTGTTCTTCCGTCCTTTATGGAAGAAGCTAGTTTTTGAACCTTGTCCTCTTGAATCTTTTCATGCGCAACACTCCTCCAAAATTTTCATGCTATTTATCAATTGCATTCTAATAATCAGCATGTACATTTGTATTTTTAAAGTGGAAAACAATGTGGATTGTGATCAGACGTGAAAAAACAAGGCTCAATCCCATGACCTTCAACTGTGGCCTTGACCTTGAATCTGCATGGTTGAGTTATGGGTTCTGTGCACAGTTTTCGGTAAATGGATAAATCTGGGTTCAGCAGGACAAGGTTTAAGTCATGCAATCAAATAATGAAGACTCAATAAACTTGATAAATATATTTCCATGAATTATTTTTGAGGAAATGACAGCATAAAACATTATTAAGCCATATTTGTTGTTTTAAAATGTTGTCTGCTGCAAATATTTGTTGGTTAAAAAACTATTTAAATCAGAACATCTGGAAATGATAAATCTAGTAAAAATACCTCTAACCCCTATCCTGCCACTATTTAATGTCTTGCTGCATTTTTCAAGTGCACTTAAGACTAGATGTTTTCATAGAAGCAAACAATACAGACCCAGATCAGACTGCTCCCTTATATGAACACTGATCAGAATGCTCTGGGTCTATATTGCTTGCAATACAAGATACCTCAGAACATAAGCAGAAGAGAGGAGCAGTCGACAAGCTGTGATTGGCTAAGAGGTCTGGAGTTTCCTCCAGCCATTTGCATGCTAGGTAATTTTCTATGTTTTTTTTGTCGTCTGCTAATAATTTTCAAAATTAATGTTTCAGGAATACAGTCAGAGTGGCAAACAGTTTGGGTTATGTCTGGCCTGACCTGGATCCAAACTGTTAGCAAAGAGTCAAGAATTAACCTGCAGATCAGCAAAATAAAAGAACTGAAGACTTACCTTGAAAAAAGGGCCTTCATCCCGTCTGATTCTTAGAATCCATTGTTTCCGGAGTTCAAGACTGGAGGGAATACGATGAAAATGAAGTGAAGCATCATATCTTGAATCCGATGTGCATAACGGCACACAGCAATGAAAAGAATTAGAGGTTTTCCTTGAAGAGCCCGCTTTATTTGTGTTATCAGCCATTATTGATGCCACACTGCTAGGCTAATACACAGCTTGCTCAATTAGCCTCGTTCTGGCATTGGAATATGTGTTAACTCTTTGCCTTCTGGGTAATATTTTTGTCGTCTGCTGACTTTTTTCAAATTTTAAGTTCAAAGAAAAATCTTTCAGTAACACTTTCAGAGTGTCAAACAATTTGGATCTAGATCAGGCTAGACATTTTGTTGGGCCTGATCTGGTTTCAGAATGTTTGCAAAAGTAATCAGCAGATTACACTAGTAGGCAAAGAGTTAAACATGCATCATATATTGGAGTTTACTTGCCACTGAAAACATTAACATGCAACATTAATTTTATATCTGCTTTGAAATCTGCTGCTATTATTCTGCCAGCCAAGAGTAGAAGTGACGTCATGTTTTGTTTACAAAGTTATGGGACTTACCTTTCATGATAGGATAAATACACAATTGATCTATAAAAGATAGCTCAAGAGGTAGCGAGGAGGATTACTAAACCACAAAGTACATTTTCTAGGTTCGAATCTCACTGGCTGCTCTTTTTTATTATTTTTTTTTTTATATTTTTTTTGGAGGGGGGTGGGGAGGGGGGAGGTCTGATTTTATTATTCTGTTCATGTCTTATTTTATTTCTTTTTATTTATTTATTTTTTTATTATTTTTTTATTTTTTATTCCTTTAACATGTATAAGGTACATGTATAAAAAAACTTATGTAACAACACAAGCTATTGTAAATTTGGAAATACACGCGAATATGAGCGTTAAAAGACATATTTGCAACGTCAAAATTTGTGACTAGGGCGAGTAAACAACAGAGTTATTTCGCCATTTCACGATAATTTTATTTTCACGAAATTTTGCACGTGAGAAGTTTCGCGAAAATAAAACCTCGCGAAAACTTCCGAATTTACAGTAAGCTGAAATGATGCCGCCTGTTCCTTTTGGGCCTAGTAAAATATGAAGAAGAAAAATACAAGAACCTCTAAATAGGTTCGATCCTGGTACGCCTGCGTCCAACACCGTAGACATAACCACTACACTACAGTATCTTCTAACGTGAAGTACACAAGTTAATATTTTATGGGTATCATTGTACTAATATACTCAGCAATTGTAAACAAAATATCACGTGACTATCACTCTTCGTTGGCACTATAGTAGTGCATCTAGCATGAGCAAATTTTTTTTGCCAAATGGACTGCGACGCGAGAAAACCTGTCTTCGGGGTGTCTTCAAAAGGAGATTCAAACCAGCCTGCTCCGCTACAAAGACTAGCAAGAAAATCAAAATTTCGCTCATAGCAAGCCTATATATGATACTTTCCAATAAGTGAATAACAAAGGCAGTGTACACTGGTGTTGGTGACCTTAGTTTTTAGAACATTTTATCCATTGTCCCCCTTTTACCGGTTCATCCGGGTGGTCCGACAAATCAGCGGACGAACTCTAAGAAACAAAGAAGAAGAAAGGCGCTGATTAGACTGCGCGTATGGGCAGGCTGGTCTATACATTTGTTGTTTGCAAACCCCCATAGACAGGTTTTCTCGCGTCAAGGTCCAAATATAGCAGTAATAGTGTCAATAGTTATAATGAAGAAAAAGGATTGTTCAACTTCACTCAGCAATCATGGTCTATACTGAGAAGTTGTTAAATATAAAAGCTTTGATGTGATTATAATGTGAAGAGCATCACACAAAAAAGCTAGTAGGTTTTGCATTATAATTGCCTATACTAAAACACTAAGGGCAATAACTCAAGTGTTAAAAGGGTTGATTTTGATCATTTGATGAAACTTACAGAATATCGAGAGTCTATGGTAATAGTCATTTGTACCAAGAATGAATTAAATCTGACCAATAGGTACTGAGATATGGTTCCGGATGGACATAGAGTGTGGACAGACGAACGACACCAAAACTATATCCCTCCGACTTCGTCAGGGGTTTAAGAGTATCATTCATGTGTATTGTTGTGGGACAAGGAAATCCCACCCGAGGACCAGAATAATTCGTTAGAAACGAGGCAGAGGATTTCCTTGTCCCACAACAATACATCATGATGGATACTTTTTCTCGCCCACTTTGTGACTTTTTAAGATTTTATATGAATTCTGTCAGTTCCGCATAGTTTTTTTGATTTTTTGCGTTTGTTCCAATCTAAAAAATAAGTTCACTGACAAATTTTCCAGGCGCAAAACTGTTTCAATAACGTGCGTCACATTGTCGTTGCATTTTAGTGACGTCAGAAATGTTTTTGACGTCATTCAACAATGCGAAAATGGCGGAGGCACTAAATATTGCCGTTTTGATATTTCTACATAATATTTAGGCGTGAGTTGCCCTGAAAACAGCATAAATTGTTATAATTTGAAGTCACGTGGATGGGATAAGCAGGTCATGTTGATGGGATAAGCAGGTCACATGGACGGGATAAGGAAATTCCGCACGGCATTTTGCCTATGGAACAGCTTGTCTTGAGCGATAAGTGGGCGAGAAAACAATATGTCAGGCTTGATCTGGATCCAAACTGTTTGGTACTTAAACAGTGTTGCTGGAAGAATTTTTAGGTGGAAAAAAATGAAAAAAAAAATATTATGGAAAAAAAAAATCATCAGACAACAACTATTTAAAGCATGAACTATTACTTGGCAAGTCAAAATTTTCATCAATAGCGGTTCTTTAAATCTTTATCTACATGTACTGGGAAGCTTTGTCTGCTTTTTATCATCAGCTTCTTATCTCTTTATCTTTCAGGAACACTATCAGCCTGTCCAACAGTTCCGATCCCGATCATGACTGGGGCTTTGACGGTCCTGATCAAGGTTTAAACTGTTTGTATACGTTATCTGTAGACAACACTATCAGAACATTATCAGAGTGTCCAATTAGTGGGGCGGATATGTAACAATTTTGAGAAGAATCGTGCATTTTATGATAAAAGCTTGAAACCTGGTACATGGCTAGTTGATAACAATGCAAAACTAGAGGACCTGAAGGTCCTGAGGCGCTCACCAGATCTCCTTAATAATGTTAAAATAGGTCAAGGTCAACTACAGCTTTTAATGGAACAAATTTTGTTTTTACCATATACATTTTGGTCAAGTGACCTAAACAATCTAATGAATAATCCATCAAACAGCCCAGTGATTTCTGAGAAAAAAATGTTTAGATAGGTATGTGGCAGTCCAAATGAGTGGCCTTGGATAAAAGGTTACAGGTCAACTTGACATTTGGTACTTACTAGTAATAAACTATTGTCGCAATAGGTTTAACTATTATGAATTTGGCTGGCTCAGTTATAGAAATGAACATTTTAAGATTTTCTCCATGTAAATGCATTAGGAATCAAATTTGACCTTGCCCATAAAGTAGGTCAAGGTCAACCTAGATTCATCATTTGTGCTAACCTGGTAGGGCCCACATCCCCGATCCTACATACCAAGTCCCAAAGCCAATGGCCTTTTGGTTCCAGAGAAGAAGAGATTTAAAGAGTTTTTACCATATATGGGCATGGTGGCCATGTTAGTCATGTGACCATAGCAGTTTGTATAAGTTTTGGCTAACCAGTCAAAAGGAGTTGTCAAATGAAATTTGCTTTCAATTGGCCAAGAATTGTCTGAGAAAACTATGTTTTAATATGTTGATGGGACTCCAATATAAGCAACCTTGGCTGAAAGGTCAAATATCAACCTTGACCTTTAAACTTATTTATAGACACTAGATTGAACATATCAAGTGAGAATAATGACTTTGGCTTCCACAGTATTCAAAAAATCAACTTTTCAAAAAATTTCCCATTCAAATGCATTAGGAAGCAAACTTGACCTTGACGTTAAGTAGGTCAAGGTCACCCTAGGATCATCATTTGAACAAACTTGGTAGGCCCCACATCCCCAATACTACATACCTAGTCTCAAGGTCACTGGCCTTCTGGTTCTGGAGAAGAAGATTTTTAAAAGGTTTTTACCATATATGGGCGTGGCGGCCATCTTTGTCATGTGACCAAATTATTTTGTATAAATTTTGGCTGACTTATCATAAGGAGTCTTCACATAAAATTTTAGCTCAATTGGGCCAATGGTTTGTGAGAAAACTATGTTTTAATATATTGATTGGACCACAATATGAGCGACCTTGGCTGAAAGGGCAAAGGTCAACCTTGACCTTTGAAACTTATTTATAGCCATTGTCTCATTAGTTTCAACATATCAAGTGAGAATAATCACTTTGGCTTTAACAGTATTCAAAAAATCAACTTTTCAAAAAAATTCCCATTTAAATCTATTAGGGAGCAAATTTGACCTTGACGTTTAGTAGGTCAAGGTCAACCTAGGATCATTATTTGAACAAACTTGGTAGGCCCCACATCCCCAATGCTACATACCAAGTCCCAAGGTCATCGGCCTTCTGGTTCTGGAGAAGAAGATTTTTAAAGGGTTTTTACCATATATGGGCATGGCGGCCATCTTGGTCATGTGACCAGGAACATTTGAACAAACTTTCGTTCCCCCATCCTAAGGAGTCTCCATATGAAATTTGAGTTCAATTGGCCCAGTGGTTTCAGAGGAGAAGATGTTTGAAAATGTTGACGGACGGACGGACGACGGACGACGGACGCCGGAGTCACTGGTAAACTAATAGCTCACCTCGGAGCCTTCGGCTCAGGTGAGCTAAAAATTAAGGGTCAGTGCCACGCCAAAAATGTCCTCTAATGGCCGCCATCTTGTTTTTTTTCAAAATGGCCGCCTTTTTCAACTTATTCATTATAATGTCATTATTTATTTGCAAACATCATATTTTCTTCAGTTAATTTTACTTAAATAGCCGTCAGTTATGTCTATATACCTTAAAAACATCTTTTAATTAAAAAAAAGTCAAGATACGGGCTGTATTTTAAAGATGGCTGCCACTTTTGTTTTAAAAAAGTGCAGTTGTATATTTGAACTTTACAAAGTTATAAATGTTGAGGCAAATTACTTCCATCAAGTAGAAATAGTCCCGTTAAACAAGTTACTTACATATGTACCTATCTGCATGGCTTTATTGTTGCTTATTGTTCCAACATGGTATTTAAGATGGCTACCAATGTACAAATCATAACATAATATCTGCTTTCATTTGAAACTGGAAGAATGTAGTTTGAATTTAAGCAACAATTTTCAAGAATAATTTTATTTAATGGCTTTGGATAAAAAAGAGAGCATCCAACATGCCATCTAAGATGGCTGTCAAAGTGGGACTGTTATATGGTCACCATTTATAAAGTGGCCGCCATCTTAGTTAACTAAAAATTGCAGTCTATTTTAAACTGAATTAATTTAAGCTCATATATTTGCAAGCCAATATGTTGTCTTTATTTATTTTTACTTATGTTGCAGTCAATCATACTAATTTGCCTCAAAAACTGTCATTTAGGCTTAAAAAACACACAATTTAGGACATGTCTCACGGTGGCTGTCACATTTTGCATCCTCAACAGTTTAAAATATTATGAATTTTCATGCAAAATGCTTATGCAATTAAGTAGAAATAGTTCACAAAAACCAGGGACGAACTTGTCAGATTTTTTTTTAATTCTAATTTATTATTATATGGTATTCAAGATGGCTTTGTATTTATTTTTAGAAAAAAAAATATATTTTTGTTTTCAGTTGGAAAATATTTTGAGGTTGTTTGAAGTTATGAAAATGATTTTCAAGAAATTATTATATTTAATGGATAAGCAAAGTAAAGGGAACATCCAACCTGACATTCACAATGATTGCCAAATTTGTTTTAGACTCTTATACAGATATTCCTATAAAATGTGTTCTATATATAATGCATATGAGCATAATGAGATGTAAACAATTTTTGTATCTATAGCAAACTAAAACTGTCCTTTGTAGAATTGTCATTGCATGAAATATCACTTGTTAGATCAGATTTCAGTGGAAAATCCTATAAACTCTATAATAGAGATATCAAAGTTTCTTTTTGACCCTCCTCCTTCTCATCAAGTTACTATATGCTTAAAAATGCTATACATCTCCTAAAACTGTTTAAGATTGGAAAAAAATGTATTTAGACCACAGACCTCTGTTTTCACACACAACAACTTTTCGACTTGATCTTGACAAATGACGCATTTGCTGCAGTCAGCCTTATTAGATTGCGTTGATGATGTAGCTGGCACTATCACATCTACTTGAAAATAATCAAAGTTTATAGTATTCTGAGGTCAATCAAATATATAATGTTACAGACCTCTTAGTTTCTGGTAAAAACTTCCCTCAATCGAGTGAGTCAGGCATTTGATTCCATGATAGCCCAGTCCAAAAACCTATTCAGTCTTGTTAGTTAAAACCAAAGCTCTTTTTTCTATTTAGGTATGTAGGGGTTTAAATTATGGTGTTATTTAGCTCTGTATATACAGTGATGGTATTTTACAGCCCAGAGATCTCCAGCTTAGGTGTCTCAGATCGCATATTCTGTCGAATCCTTGCCTTTGCTGCATCAATTTGTGCTTTTCGTGATTTATATGTTCACTGTGGTTATTCATTGACTAGTTAAAAGTTCATCCTAGAAATTGATCCAAGGTAGTAGTGATGTTGTGGTTCTCATTTTATTATTATTGGTGTAAATGTTATTTGTATATACTTTTATATACATGTATGTGAATGATTTTGGTTGTGTTAAGGTAGCCTAGCGACTACCTTCTAGGAAAAGCTATACATCACCACTGTATACTATCTATCTGTATATTTAGTTTTTGTAGGAAGAATGTTAGCTCTGATAGTGCTAGTTCCTGGTCATTGCTTTTATTTTACCTAGTGTATACGCCAAAATTGGAATAACATGTCCAGAATGACACAGGCTAACAGTCGCTAGGTGAAGAAGCCTAAAAATAAGCGTTGAAAGAGTATTATGAATTTACTCAAATTCTAACTCTTTGGAATGCAGAAGGCATGTCAGAGGAAATCCCAGTTGAAGGTCTAGCCAGTAGATCAGTACAGGGTTTATCACAAAAGCAATTAGCAGGATGTGTTCGGACAAAACAGACAGATCATTAGCAATTGTCATCGAGATGCTTTATTCTAGATGTATTTGGGAAACTGGCACAGTCAAGATGTTTGACCTAATCGGCAACATAATCTCGAGAGATAGTACAACTAGCTGGTAGGAGAGTAAATTGACAGTATGTACATAGGCAAAGGGGGTGCTCTTAACAAAGGCTTGAAGTTAATTAAACAATTAATAAGGGTATTAGGGTGTATATTAAAGAGGCATATCAGGCAGAGAGTTGAGATTGACCAGATACAGTGCAGATTTATGTCAGGCCATGGTGGCACTACAGTTGCGATCTTCATATTTAGCCAGCTCATAACAGAAAATGCTCCTGACTTCTAAAATGGTATTCTACATTGCTTTCATGTAAATAGAGAAGGACAGCAGGTAGGTAGTGTGCATGCTTTTAAATCAATGAGTAGCTGGTGCGAGTGATGCATTGCATGATCAAGGACATGAAATTCAGGACAATAATTGACAATTGTCGCAGTGATAAGTTTGGGTGTTGATGTCCATCAGGGCTCTGTTCTGATTCCACTGCTCTTAATTGTTATGTAAGAGACTCTATTCACGGAATTCAGAACAGATTGCCCATAGTTGCTGTTGTACAAAGATGATCTGGTCGTCAATGCTGAGTCCACGGAGGAATTGCTGGTGAAGTTGGATACATGGAAGTATTGAATGGAGAAGGGTCTACACGTAAATATACGATATTTAGACATATAAAAAGGTCCCTTGGGCTCAAAGAATGCACCAAATGCCTGTGGCACAACACTACTTAATGGTGGAAGATTGACAACACTTTATAAAAACTTGAGATAGGATTTCTGTAACCATATGGACATTATCTACTCTAGAGACATCTTCTAGCTGCCTGCAGTCATACATTGCAAATGAACATGGTAGAAGCTCCGTAAACTTCTTAACCTTTTGATCAACTAACATCTGCTGCTTTTGACTCGAGGCAGGTAGTAATCAACACACATTCAATGTTCTGTTTATGCTGAGTGTATATATCCAGTATGTCCTTGATTATGAACAGTTTACTTGCATGATACATACTAAGTGATGTTGAAAACGTCTAATAGCAAAAAATGTGATGAATTTTAGAAAGAACTGCAAAGTATCATAAATAAATAGAATTTTCCATTTTGGCGGCCATCTTGGATGCCAGACTGGAATTCACAGTTGAGAAAATTTCAAAATTACATATTATATATATATAAGAAACTTACATTTATTGCAATTAAGACAAAGTTCTTCTTTGGCAGCCATCTTGGATGCCATATTGTATTAAGGCTCTCTTATAAATTGTTCAAAAATACCAAGGTCATATTTTAGCCTTTCTTTGGTTTGAACAACTTGAGTTTGATGCAATAATCTGATTTCAGTTCATCATATGATGTTATCATAAGCAAGCTTGATTTAATATATAAAAATGGCGGCCATCTTATAAAATGGCCGCCGTCTGCGATAATATGCCCATCTACATGTGATGTCAGATAATTACAAATGTTTTATTGTTAAAATAGACACTTCCACTAGCTTTAAAGAAAAGTTTATAGCAAAATGATATCAAGCTTAACAGGTTTTACATGCTAACAGGTTGCCATTTTGAAATTCAAGATGGCGGCCGTCATGGTGCATTTCTGTCGAGGCACTGACCCTCAAAAATTTTGTTTATTACTTATCTGGCCATGTACCAAGTTTCATGCTTTTATCATAAAATGCACGATTTTTCACATATCTGCCCCACTAAATGGTTTGAATCCAATTTGGGACCCAGGTACTGTCGGTCCTGATCCAGGTCAAATCAGTTTGTAAAAGATATCAGCAGACACCAGCTAGGAAAGAATTAAAGGTTTTCAGTTAAAGCCAGACCTGTCTGGTAGTAGAGCTATCTCTACTTCAGTTTTCACTTCATTTAATATGCCAAAAACCAGATGTTTTCAAAGATACTCTATCTCACAATCAATAACTTCAGGAATATTTCTAAAAGATACATGAGGCTCTGAGCCACAGTAAGGCGTTTTTACATACAAAATTATGTGACCTAGAAAGCTACATTCAATATATTCCACTGCATTCCAGACTAATAATTTGAATTATACATAGGGGTTTTTACACGAGTGCTCATATCCTATTGAATTTATTAAATGAGTTTAATAAATTTGTTAATACATGAGCACAAATTTATCACATAATAGGGCAAAAACCCATATTACATTGGCATATATATATGTGACGTTGTTACGACCATTGATACATAATGTTACTAAATAATTGTAATCCACTAATGGTCAGTTTATCAATTTTTATACATGACGTTATATCACTATATTATATGATAAATATACTGACGTCTACAAAAAACGCCTCACTCATTATCTCCGATTTCTTAGCGATGTTATACAAAAATGAACAGCCACTTATGGGTTATTGATGTTTATGTTGGACGAGGTTGGAAAATGACTTTAATTTGATATGCAGGCGAAGCATTATTCTGATGACGTCATACAAGCTCAACATACACATGACGGCATTATTCATCAATCTGTTATGATTTCAATTTGATTTTGCACCAAGCTTGTGCCGTTAACATTTTGCTAAACCATGAACAAATTTTGGATCAATTTTTTAAACAGTCGTGCTTGCGAGCAATAACTTTATAAAATTATGACGTCATATTAAAGACAAAAATGTAAGGTCCTTTTATGAAACTTGCCAATATTCTTGTTTGTTTTAAATAATGGTAAAAAAAAGATACGGGGGCATGTTAGCTAATGTACAAAGAATATGCCTACATAAATTTAAGCCTTTAATAAGATGAGCTGTCACTCTCAATGGCCAATCGTTTGTCTACGTTAACGTCATCTAAAACGGCCATCTGGAACACAAGACAGATTGCGTGTTCTCAGCAATCTTTGCTGGTTAAAGACAAAAGACTATTACAAATGATTCGTAACAATATTTCCACCCACTTTGCAAAGCCACAAGGTTTTAGTTTTACTCAAATGCATTGCAAAAAGGTGGGTGGGGTAAGTTGTTTCATTCCGCAGACGCATACAAGCATTGTTTAAACATTATAAACACATTTTCGGTATAATAGACTGCAAGCATATGCTTTAGGGCAGTCTTTATGCATGCATGCACAGCTATCAAGTGGGTCAGGTCTAAATTTTGGCCCTAGCCTTCATCTATGTTCATACAATGTCATACAATGTCATGTATGTTGTGTGCATGCAGTCAAGGCTCTGGCAAGACTGCATTTTGCATATGCAATAAGTACCAAAATCTCATGAACTGGCTCATTTATTTAAAGGTACTAAGAGTAAAGGGCCTCCAACTGGACCATCGGCCCACCATTTAATGGTATTTTCCTGATGGGGCTGATGGTGGCCTGCTTTGAGATGTTTACAGGGTTCTACCTATAAGGAGTTCTAGCGAAGGGAAAAAACGATTTAAATATAGGGGCTAAGGTGCAAGCGTGCATATACGGCTGGTCTATATGTATTTGTTGAATGTGCCTAGTGATTCCAGTCTTTTTTCAACAAAATAAAACGAATGTCTCATTTAGGGAAATAGCCCACCTTATCGCTAGAAATCCTTTGAGCAGCAAGCGACATGTGATTTTCCAACAATGTGGCATTTTGACAAGTAAAGACTCAGACGAGCCTGTACAGCCTCCTTTTAAGCTTAGAAACTCCAAATGCTGTTCGTTCAGTAGCTTAACAATCATAGAATTTTCAAGCTACCTGCAAAAGCTCTGGTCAGACTGCGTGTATGCGCAGGCTGATCTGAGCCTTTGCTGGTCACACATATCACATTGTTGGAAATCTCATTTGGTGTTGTGTATGATACCAGTTAGTTTTTCAGTGACGAACTTGATCAAAGTACCCCACAAAAGCCGACTGTGATCTATGTTTCATCGTTTCTTAAGATCACCATTCCACATCCATCAAATTTTGCAGCCTGGCAGTCATTAATATAACAGAGTATTTGCTATTTCGTCTATTGATCTTCAATAGAGGAGACGGATTTACCAAAAACTTCTTTCCCGGCCTGTCACTATTATTGGCTTCTGTTCTCGGAACTCTTCCGCAAGGTCCCAAGAGAATAATTTGTTGATTAAATCAACGAGGAGGATGGTTGACTGTTCCAAGTGTAATGTCTCAATTTGATTAGAACATTAGTGTTAAGCATAATCATACTGTATGCTGTCATAGAAGATGGCAATAAAAGGAAATATTGAAGTATTTATGTTTCTGACCACTCAATTTACCACTTACAAACTATAATGCTGTGCCTCAGTTCATCAGCTTATATATGCCCACTAAAAGGATCTTTTAACATAGTTTATTCTTAAGCTTCAGGGCCACATTAAATGAGTCCCATGGATGTGCTTAGCTGGTTATGTGGATAGGATAAGGGAATTGCACAAGTACAGGCCTTCAGATTTATGGTGGGCCCGGGTCATTGTCCCATGATTAAAATATGGCCCATCACTTTCCAAGGCATTGGGCCCAGTGGACCCATCTAGTTATGAAAAAATCTCACTTTAATAAAAATATTCATTTTACAGCGAGTCTTCGAACTCCACAAAACAGAAAGTACCTTTGTTGTACCTGTAGGTAGTCAATACAGTAAAACATGTCTTAAGCAGCCACTCAAAAAAGACAAAACAAAGATCTTCATAACAAATAGTAACTTTATGAAGGTCAAAAGGATTGCAGAATGCTCCCCTTGGAGCATTCTGCAATACTTTTGACCTGCATTAAGCAATAATTGGTCTTCTTTTTTGAGTGGCTGCTTAAGACAGGTTTTACTGTATAATCAGTAGTCAATATACATACATGTATCAGTAAGTATGTAAAGTTTGATATGCTTGGGCCCATCATTTCAGAAAATGACCATTTTTTGCTCCATTGGTCACTTTGGCCCACCAATCTTGAAAAAAATCTGAAGCCCTGAAGTAAATCGGGTATTCTACCTATGGACCAGTTTGTTCTACCATGAAATTATGCCAGATAATTGTGTCCATAGTCCAGGGGGGCATACTGCCTAAAAAACCAGGGACAAATAACAAGAGACTGAGTCTCCAGGTTCATGTTGGCTTTTTAGACATCTTCTTGAACTATCATATCAAGCACTTCAAGTCAGCCAGTCTGAATATTTCAGGAAAATACTTGTACTCTAAAAATGCTAAGTGTCCACTTTTATTGTCAAGTGTCCACTTATGCCAAAGGTCCCCAGAATGTAAACATCATCAAAAGGGACAAATACATGTACAGTAATACCTGTGTAAAACAGCCACTCAAAAATAGACAAAACAAAATTCTTTATGGCAAATGGTAGCTTAATGAAGGCCAAAAGTATTGCAGAATGCTCCCCTTGGAGCATTCTGCAATGCTTTTGACCTGCATTAAGCGAAATTAAATTGGTCTTGAAAACCAGTTTTCAGTCTTTTGAAAGTGGCTGTTTTACACAGGTTTTACTGTATTACTGACATCTAACTCTGAAGGTTAGGGTAATTCTGTTCTTCAGCAAGTGTTGGCTGTAACTGTTACATACAATTTGAAATGACACGTGATTATATCAAAGGCTCTGATCAGACTGGGCGTGGTCCCACAGACCACATTGTTGGAAATCTCATGTCCTGGCTCAATTATATTCAGTAAAGAGTTTGAACCCTTACTTTTGTACCATCATTTTCAATTATTGTTTAAGAAAGAGGGCAAAGATCAGGAATCAATACAATCAAGTACCACACCTGACCCAAGATACCAATGGGAAAGTAACAAACTCACAATAAGACATCACAAACGAGAGCTAAGAGGGCAGCCATTTCCCAGCGGGTGACCACAAGGCAACAATAAACAGACGCCCACAAAAGCATAACAAACACACGACAGAAATAACATGAATGATCCTCAAAAGATGTACCGCCTTGGAACGGTCAGTAAAAATATTTTACTGTAGGGCTTGTTTTTCGCATGCAATATCTATAAGGTTTTCTTGCGACGAGGTCTATATCTTAAAGAGGTTAAACCCATTTATAGAGCATGCCAGAGTTACACAAACTAATCCCACTAACCCATATGGAGTAGTATATGGGTCCTCATCATCGTAATAATGCACATCATTAATACAAGCGTAGGTGTCCTCATTCATCATTCTCCTCACTTAATGTAATAAAATGTCACAGCAGTAATGGTTACACATAACTGATCAGTAATCCAAAAAGACACTGAAAACCGCGGTGACACGAGGACAAATTAAACTTAAATTCCATTCATTTGATGACAAGATTTAGGTTAACCACATGGGATTGCAGTAGTTTTTCACAATATCACTATTTTTGAAGACAAAAATATCCTTCAACCGAAAAAAAACGAAGATAATAAGAGTGTGTAATTTTGAAAATTATTTTTCTTCTTTCTTGTTACCAAAACATAATAATTGTTGTGTGTACTCAAAAGAAACATCTCAATGAGATGGTCCTTTGAGCACCCACAACATAATTATGTTTAAACTGATGAGTAACTGACACAGCTGTATATAGCTATAAGCATTAAAAATTCAAAGAATCTGAAACTGCTTCTCTTAACTATTTGGGCTAAAACATGAGATTTTTCCTACTTATCACATTGTCTGGCAACGAAGGCTCATGCAAGTGCGCATTTGCCTTCGCTACTTGCATACACAAAGTATGGATATTGTTGTTGATTCAGACCAAAAAGACATGCACTCGCTGACGTCAGCATGGGCATTTATTGGAGGCTTTTGCATGAAAATCTCATGTATTGGCCCATTATCAAACTCATCATTTCAAAAATGATACTTGAAAAAAAATAGTCAATTTTACAATTTTTTTAATGCAGTCTGCAGACTGAGTCTGCACTGAAAAAAAACTCTTTGTGTTTAATTCCTCAACATATGGTAAATATTCACTGACTGTACTCTATGGATCTGATACATGCTCTCTCAATCAAGTACCTCAAGCATCAAACTTTTGCCCTGCTTTGTCAGTTTATAAGTATAGATCCAGATCAGCTGACTGCTGAAGAAGCCAGCTGATCAGGATCTACACTATTTTCCATGCAGCCTTTAAATCCATTGCTATTAATAGAATCATGCCACGGAGTTGTTGGAAAAGCAGGCGTGGATAAGGTATATATTAATCTATTCAGCATGACTATGGTATGGATTCACCCTTTAAATGCTCAGTGCGACTTTCCAGCTTGCGACCTTCCATTTCATAATTAGAATAATCCAGCTGGGCTTCACATTAAGTTTTTGCTGCAGAAGCTGTATATAAAATTGTTAATGAGCACTTTTTGTTTTTGTAAGTTTTTCCTGTTTGTGGAATTTAACTCTTAACCTGCTGGTGTCGTCTACTGATAACCAATGCAAACAGTTTGTTGCCAGGTCAGGCTCAACAGGATGTCAGGCCCAATTTGAATCTAAACTGCCTGATGTACTAATGGTACTCCTGAAAGAATTGGAGGGGGGGGGGGGGACTCATCAGACGACAAAAATAATCAAGAAAAATTACCCAGCATGCAAAGAGTTAAGTTCCTGCACTTTGAGCATTTAACTATTTAACTATTTCCTTGCTAGTGGCAACTTTTGTTATCTGCTGACAACATTGCAAACAGTTTGCACCTAGCTCAAGACGGACAGTAATTAACATCAGTCCTGATCTGGATCTGAACTGTTTGGCACTTTGATAGTGTTCCCAACAGATTTTTTGGTAAAAAAGTTAATTTTGAAAAAAGTCAAAGCAGGACCCCAGATGAGAGTATGTAACAGAAAATTATTTTTCTTATTCCTCAACCAAAACATATGTTGTGGGTACTCAAAAGAACGGTCTCAATGAGACGGTTCTTTTGAGCACCCACAACACATGTTTAAACTGATGGGTAAGAAAATAATCACTCTTTTACTCTATTTTTTTTTTTTTGCTTAACTGGCCCTATGAAAAGCATGTTAATCAGCAAGCAAAGAGTTAATCCTGTATTTCCTCTGTATGTAATAGTTTGATGATGCTGTGATTGGCTGCTCTTGTTTTAAATGAGCCATGTCATGAGAAATAATGTCTATCATAATTACCATAGTTCCTGGCTTCTCCTGGGTCATCTCCATATGACCGTAGCTGTTGGTGGGATGTTAAACACAAACAATAAAAATTGGCTTGCTCCAGACTAAACAACTGTGAGCAACTGCAAAGTATTTGACATTATAAGCATACTGTGCATAGACCTTTTCTAAAATTCAATACCATTTTTTGAAAACAGTCTAAATCCAGAACAGACAGCTTCTGATCAGGACCCACACTTATTCATCCAAGGGTAGATCCAGAAGGGGGGGGGGGGGGGGGGGGGGGGGGAGGAATCACATTAATATTTGATTCTTTGTGTCCCAGTCAACAGTTTTTCAGTCATGTGGAGACGGGTCTTCCTTGGTTAAACCAGTACTAAGCAGACGATAAAGTGTTTTTCTCAAGGACACAATGCAGCTAGTATTGAGTGCTTCTGTCTAGGCTCAAAACCGCAACGCCTAGATCGAGTCAAGTACTCTACCACTGAGCCACCGCGTTTCTGGCCTCTGCCTGGACACACAAAAGGGTGCTTGTTAGGGCATAATGGTTTAGTCAGCAAGTTACAATTTACTCTACTCTTTATTGCCTTTGATTTAATATGCAACATGACCACTTTCACGTAAAAAGTTGATTTTTTGGACGCTTGCACTATAGGAGACATCAAGAGGCTTGATATATAACATGACAACTTTCTTACACAGTTGAGTTTTAAATCCAAAAGCATGTTGTGGGTCTTCATTGTGAATGTCTCATCAAATTATTCATTGGAAGCATCTCTCAAATGAATTTAGCTATATATATAGGTGGGTGCATGATAAACATTTGCCTGAGAAGCTGTTGTCTCCGAATACAGAAATGTTTTACACAGATGTAAAGTATTGCGGCTGCGAGACCAATCAGAGATCCTCATAAACAATTGTATCTTTTTGTACATGTAAACTATGACCTCACACTATATGACCTTAATCTTGGAGCCAGGCATTAGAAATCTTCGCTATGCATGCCATCTCACTCAGGAGAACATGTGTGTGAAGTATAGTCAGGCCTTCAGTTAAGAGTGCATAAAGAAAATTTGATTTTCTTATTTCTCAACCAAAACATATGTTGTGGGTACTCAAAAGAACCGTCTTAATGAAACTGATGGGCAAGAAAATATTAACAATTTTGCGCTGAAAAGTTTTGTTTATCTAAACCTGTGACCAAACATGGTGGGTGGGTGGGGACTCTGTTGCAGGAGCATGCCACAATGATGGCACAATCAGAAACGAAGATTCATTTAGATTTAAAACTACATACAGTGCAGTCCCTTTATAACGCACCTCATTATAACACGGTTTTGGATATTACACAGTCCTGTAGTGGCTCCCAAATGTTTTTTAACCATGAACTTTTACAAAGGAATTATAGGAAAATGACCATTTGATGGTCATTTTCCTATAATTCCTTTGTAAAAGTGTCCCTTTAAAACACGATTCACTTATAACACGGTCCACTCCTATGGATCCCAAACAAAGCGTTATAAAGGGACTGCACTGTATAAAGACCAAAGAAGATGTTTTATTATGATTTACTGTATTGATCTTATCAGAATTATAGCAGAGACTGACAAAGTAATCAGTTCAGGAAACTCCGGAAAGATAAATATGACATATCTGAAGTGTTTTAAATTGAGGAAATGCCAGACTGCAGTGAACATTTGAATGTAAGCTAGAAATGAATATATCTTTTATTAGAAGTTTATCTGGGGTATTTTTATTATGCTATTTATATATTTTTCCATCTTAAAAAATAACCTTATACAACTTTAAGGGTATCTTGGAGTGATTCACATATATACTTAAGGAATAAAGAAACGCAACAAACACTTCGAGTCACTGTAAACATACACTATAATGCAAGTTTTTAGTGCAAATGATATTTATCCATAGGAGCAGTATGTGTCCGTCAAATTAAAGCAGGTTCAACGTAATCATCGATTACGAATTGTTTTTGGTATGCGCGTAAACAGCCTGACCCCCCGTAGTAAACTGCTGAAACAGGGTCAATTAAAGCAAAGTTTGAATCAACCATCGGTTTATTGTTTTAAAAAGTCTTGGCATAGATTGTGGAACAAGGAAATGATCAAATAACGAAGTTTCTGTAGGATTCTGAAACGACTTAACATCATTAACGTCAACTCTGAATACTGCGTGAAACGCGTAAATTTTCTTTTCTGCTTGAAATTTATTCATTACAAGGACGTTTTGTTCAAGAATAACGACTTGAGATCTTCAGACGTCAAAAAAAACTCAATTCTGACGTCAAAATGGGAAATCCTACGTTTTAATGGTTTCCATGATGTTTATGTGTTTTTCTATTGATAAAATGGTCCAGTGACAAAGTTTAGGTGACAGTTAACAAGTTTGGTGTTCACTCTCGGCATATAATCAGATGTTTTCTCTTGCATTATGCCGTGTTTTGTTTGGCTAACGTCAATATAAACACCTAACTAGCGTATATCTACGGTATATGAAAAGTCCGTTTTTCCCAAGAAAGCATGTTCTTATGTGTCTAGGTTCATCTTATCCCGTATATCCACCAGCGACCCAAACCCGACAGCTCTAAGTGACGTTTATCGCTTATTCACTACCATTGTGTATCTTGCCATTCAACTAGCGTGTTTTGACGCAATAATTGACTGCATTACGAATTTGTTTGGCCGTTTGTTTAATTTGCAAATTGTCAAGTCGTCGCCAAATAACCAAACATGGAAAAGACGGGGTTTCTTGATCTTTATTCTGACGTTAACGTCACATTTTATGTTTTCATATGTTTTCATCTTGTAGCGTAAAATGTAGCGTTAAAATGACGTTTTGGTATTTCATCACATGCTATAAATGCTCAATAAGAAATTTTCAAAAGAGATTTCACCAAACCGTCATATAAACATGCAAAAAATCTTTTTTTGTCTGTTGCGTTTCTTTATTCCTTAAGTATAATTATCCCCCAACAAAGTTCGAGAGGCCTTGTTAATCTGGCCTGTTAATCCTGGCCTGTTAACCAATAACCTATCCGGAATCATGTAGTGAGTACACTTGGTCAGATGCATTCTTAGTATAAGTCACTTATAGTGCAAAAGCTTTATTATTATATATTGGCTTTATACATGTACGCATTTTTAACTTATGACCTTTTAACTCAATCTCAGAGGAGACATGTGTAAAATCAATTTTTTTGCTTGCATGTTGTTTTAGTCTTCATTCCCTTCAATTTGATATGTAACACAATCACTTTCAGAACAAGAGGACACCCTGGCTCTGAGATTGACTGTTTATAGGGTCACAGCTAAACATGTAACAGATAGCTACATTGTATAAATCTTCGATGGATCAGCACTTTCAATAAAACTTAATATGGAAAAGTTGAAGTAATGTTGAGAAAATTAAAAGGATGTAGTGCCTGACAGTGGAAACTGAAAGTAAATCAAATCTGAGCAATGGCTATATACTCTAGCTGCAAGCCATGTATTTCAACAAATCAAATTAATTTAAACAATCTTGGTAGCGGGTCACCCCCAAATTATTTCCAAATTTCAAATGACTGGTTTTGTTGAAGAAAACAGAGGCACAAAAAGCCCATAAAACTTAGGGGTCCAGATAAGCAAGATATTTTAGCGTAAAATTTTGATTATTTTCTTATCCACCGGCTTAAACATGTGTTTTGGGTGCTCAAAAGAACTGTCCCATAGAGACGGTTCTTTCGAGTACCCACAACCTATGCTTTGGTTTGATCAGATATCAGAATAATAAATTTCATTTACGCTGTCTTATCTGGAGGCTGCTGGCTTGATAAAAATTTAATTACAAATTAGTTACCTCTTTTGCTTGACTTTAGAGTCCATAATTGTTCTACCATCCACCAAACTTTCCTAAACATGGCTTCCTAAACGAATCTCGTATAACCCCATTGCAGAATGCAGGGCCTGAAGTCTAGTTTAACGATATTCCATATTTCAGCGAGTCTACATCAGTTACAAGTGCCAGACCAGACAGGAAATAGAGGACACAGTGAAACATATTCAATTTACCAATATTGATCATTGATCCAACAAGCCTCTGCCTCCGATGACCATCTGGCAAGGCAATTTAGCCTTTATCATATTATGTTGCTATCTAGAATTAACAGCGGTCCACGTACGGTACACTGTATGGCTCAATTACACACAGAGTGGCAAACAGTCCATTCTGAGTGAAAGAGTCAAAAATTTGAGCTCCAGCAAAAAAAAAAGCACAATCTGCATCCATTTAAGTCCACAGTGATTCTATCTGGGATTATAGGAAGCTACCTTTTCCTTTATATTTGGGAAAATATTTTATAAAAATTGGGAAAATAAGAGCTAAAATACATGAAATTGGTAAAATAAAGGCCATCTTTAGATTGGGAATGACTCCCATATAAGGCCGTAAAAATGGTCAAATAAAATCACTGGTCCAGATAAACAATTTTTGGAGCGTGAAATTATGAATATTTTCTTACCCATCAGTTGAAACATGTGTTTTTGGTGCTCAAAGGAACCGTCTCAATGAGACGGTTCCTATGAGTGCCCACAACATATGTTTCGGTTGAGAAATAAGAAAATTATTTTTTTTATTATGCACTCTTATCTAGGGGCCTGTGCATCATAATGAGGTAATAGAAAAAAGAATCCCTGCTCTGTTGAAACCTAAGTTTTCCTGAGTAGACTGGTTCAGGCCCAAGACAATATCCAAACTAGGGTATGATATTTTACGCTGTCAATAAAAATTCAATAAGACTAAGTAGCATTTCATCATGGTATTCAGTGTTGGCCAAAGTATCCGTTTAGGGGTTTCCAGTATTATAACAAAGGGCTAAACTGCAGCCATACCCGGCAGCCATAATGGGTACTGAAAATTTTAAAGGAAATTTGGGACATTTAGACCTCCGAGAGCCTCTGTGATACATATTAGAATAAACATGGTATTTTCTGTAGCAGACTGCAGCTTCCTCTGTTTGAAGTTACAGCCATGATATATTGGAAGTTCCTTGTCAAATGTAACAACTCTTCCAAAATCAGCTTCCATAGATCAATAAAAAGCCAGGCAGAAGAAATGATATGTTAGTCGTCATGTAAAAAGATCCCTTCCAGCTTAACCTTATCCTTATCTAGTATCTGAATTTTCTTGGCAGGATAAGGCTTACAAGACCGAATAAAAAAAAGTGTTTCGGGCAACGGCTCTGAAAAATTTTAGGTGGGGTAGGCACACATATTTTTTTCTTATTATTATTTTAATTATTTTCTTTTCTGGAAGAAATATAATTTTATGCATTTTGAAAGGCATTTGGCCTTTCAAAATGCATAAAATTCTATTTTTTCTCCAGAAAACCTTAAAACATTCTAGGTTTCATCAGTAAATTTAGGTAGGGTCGGGTTACCCTAGACACAGAATTTTTTTAATTTGCCTAAGCCAAATATCCTGCCAATATTTTATTGTCATGAAAATGTTGTCTGCTTATTATGTCTGCTGAACAAGGCTTTTTCCAGCAATTTTGGGAAAAGGCCCCTGGCCAAAATTGGAAAAAAATTATCGACTTAACAGCAAAATTGGGAGAAATTAACGACATAACAGGGGTAGCAAAATATATCCTCAAATCTCCAAGCTTTTTTAGATTGTATTATGCCAAGCATACCACCTAAGCACAAGTGTTTAAGTATCATTCTGATATTGGTCATTGTTTCTCATAAGTAATAATGGTCTCTAAAAAAAGTAAAAAGAAAAAAAAATATATATATATATTTTTTTTACTTTTCTTAATCATCATCATGTTAATTGGGAAAAACAGACATGGTATTGGGAAAAAGGGTGGCTTAATATTTTTCGATTGGGAATGGGGCCAAAATTCAGCCCCTACAGAAGGGCAGAAAATCCCCTGCAGCAGATATATTCAAATGAACAAAAAAAACTTGTACCATGGATCCCTGATCAGACTGCTACTGGGTTCATATTGCTTGCAATATCTTTAGCCAGCAGATGAGACAACAAACAAGGATTGTTGTGACTAATAATGATGACTCAGATCAGCCTCTGTACCTGTATATATTTACATATGGGCAGCGTCGCGAGAAAACCTGTCTTTGTGGGTTGGCAAACAACAAAGGCGCAGATCAGCCTGCGCATCCGGACAGTCTGATCAGCGCCTATGTTATTCGCTTTTTGGAAAGTATTATATATAAACATACTATAGGTGAAATAACAACTTTCTAGCTAGTCTCTGTAGCTGAGGAGACTGATTTAAAACTTGTTATGTCGGAAACCCCCGAAGACAGGTTTTCTCGCGACGAGGCCCATATATAGCACTCTGACCAGAGCCTTATCTGGAAAGGAAAGATTGTATTACCATTATTCAGAGCTCCAGATAAGAGGTGGTTAAGGCTTAACTAAGGGTAATTCAGCAAGGACTTTTTTTCAAATAAGCTTAAACTACCTAAATTTAGACTATTTACTTTGTATAGGCAACACTGCTTAAATACAAATAAGAAATTCCTTTTTAGAATGATTCTAAATGATAACTTTCAACAGTTTCAAGCTTTTGCAAATATAGCAAGAACTTAGTGAACAAAGCTCACATACTCCCGGCGGTAGCCATCAGAGGTTGTAACACTTTCAGAGAAAAGACAAAATTATGAGAGTGCTAAAGATTTCATAATCCTAAATCATGTAATTGCTGAGAAAACTTTGATAAAAAATGTCCATATGTGTTATATAGGAGTGACAGAAGGAAAAATTGAAAATTTGAAAAAAGAAGGCAAAATGAGGATTAGCATCTTAATATTCATTTACACAATACACTTTGCCTACCTGAAGGTGTTCACAAAATTTCATAATCCTAAATCAAGTAGTTGCTGAGAAAAATCTGGACGAAAAATGTCCATATGTGTTATAGGAAAAAATGAAAGTTTGAAAAAAGAAGGCAAAATGAGGATTAGCATCTTAATTTTCATTTACATAATACACTTTGCCTACCTGAAGGTGAAGTGGTGTACACAAAATTTCATAATCCTAAATCAAGTAGTTGCTGAGAAAACTCTGACGAAAAATGTCCATACGGTATGTTATATATGAATGACAGAAGGAAAAATTTGAAAAAAATGCAAAATGAGCTTTAGAATCTTTATTTTCATTTACACAATACACTAAGCCTACCTGAAGGTGTGCATAAAATTGGCTCCAATAGGAGCTGAGAAATCTGACAGTAATTTTCATTGGAGAGAAAGAAAAATGAACAAATAAAGAGACTGATAAGCAATATGTGGCTGTTTTTTTGTTACACAATACAACTCATCACTATCAAGCTTTGTACCAAATTTCAGAATCTGTTTCTCAGCAACTACTTGGCTTAGGATTAAATCCTAAGTCAAGTAGTTGCTGAGAAATCTTTGACAGAAAACAGATGAACAAACAAACATTGTTACAGAAAAGGCAAAAACTTTATACCCCCTTTATACTTCGTACTGGGGGTATAACTAGACTACATATTTCTGGGACTGACTTTAAATTTTTATTGGAGAGAAAGAATAATGAGCAAATAAAGGGACTGATAGGCATCATCATGATTACAGTAATGCTTCAGTTTGTTGCATACACCTAAATCATCGTACTTTTAATTATATGTTCCGCCCGTCAATGAGACGTTTTTTTTGAGCACCCAAAAGCTAATGTCAAAACTAAGCAGAAGACTTAAAAGTGGGCCACTGACGACCCCCAACGAAATGCATTTTAAACAGAGTTTTCCACCGGTGGGGTGCGCTGATTTTTTGACAATGCTTGTCTATATACCAAAATTAGCTGACGTAAGCCTTTATATGCAGCAGACGTCATTTTAGATGCATTTTTTCGTCCCCTATAATAGTCTGCTAGTCAATTTAAGACGTCTTTGTAGCAAACAGTGTGACCTAGATTAGACTGCTATCCTAGGAGCAGTCTGATTCGGGTCCACAATGTTTCTGTATACCGAAATTAGCCGTTGACGTAAGCTATTTAAAGCATGTAGCAGATGACTACAGCAGACGTCACTGTAGATGTACCATAAAATCTCTATTACAGGCGCCGGCGTCTATTAGAATCATTATTGTTCACGGAGATGGGGGTGGGCCTCTATTAGAGGCTACAAGTGCGAGAAAAGTCTGTAGCTCCAATTTATACGTAAGGGTCACCATCTTTAGGTGCTAGTGTCCCGAAGTCCGTAGGTAGAGGACTATTGACCCAATAAACGGTTGCTAACTAGGGTCGGTATTTCCAGACAAAATGAAAGTAAGGTGAAAACAATGTACCTTATTTAGAGGGACAATTCCTTAGAGGCGGACGACTAGAAATTAACAAATAACAAATTTAAGATGTTTCTGCATAACGTAGGACCAATTTTCTTTTCAATATTCGTTGGTGGGCCTTTATTAGAGGCTCGATTTTGGGGGAAATTTGCTTGAAAAATCGTCATTTTTGGTGTCCAAACTGGGGAATGGGCCTCTATTAGAGCATGGGCCTCTAATAGAGATTTTCCGGTGTTTACGTGATCGAGTCTCGCAAATTTAGATCTCTGTACATAGCACACATTGTGGATCCAATTCAGAGCAGTCTGATCTTGGTAAAGACTGTTTGTATGTATTCAAAGTAAGCAGTATTACCAAGTTTGCATATCGTTATAACATTAGCAAGAGTAAGTTCCCTTGACATTTTCCGAGAAGATGGGTCTGTATCATGTACTAATTTCAACTTGAGGTTTTTAATGCTAAATTATTATTATTTACGGTAACAACCACTGCTATACTGTGATTGTTGTACATACTACTGGACCCTGAGCCATTCCACAGAGTCAGAGGCGAGGACCCGGAGCCTCTGAGTCCAGGGGTCCGGTACCGGACTCCGAGACGCTGCATTTTTTAAATATGGTATTTTGGGAATTATAGACTTACGGTGAAGGCCCCTAACATTGCGCACTAAAGCCTTTTAAACTCTTTTGGATATAATAAGAAAGAAACAAGCTTGAAAAAGTGTTCACAGTGAAATATAGTTATCATTATACTTATTTACACAAAGTTCAAAGTGAAAAAAATTGTCTTGATCTCTAGCAACTTTGATTTGAAGTGCACAACCCCCTTGTTTTAAGATAACAAAATTAGTCCCCTAACATTTCGCACTTTCTGCAAAATTTTATATAACTTCTCTTTGATTAATTACTTTTACAAAATAATGTGAAAGGGGAAAACTAGGCCTCATTGCATTACATTGAAATTTCATGAAGCTTGGTCTTATAATTTATTAATATTACATTCCCTGCGCGGGTGATAGTTGAAAATATCATCCGAGGAATGTGATTATCAACCGAGGCGCAGCCGAGGTTGATAATCATATTCCGAGGGATGATATTTTCGACTATCACCCTAGCAGGAAATGTAATATTTATTTTATTATACCGAACAGAACATTAGATCCCCTATAATTTTCTGAAGTACTTCTCTTACTCAATATACCTATCATGGTGAGGGGAGATCCGAAGGGAAAATGATGAACAGCCTCTTATCTATATGCTTGAATGAAATTCGGTCTTTCACAAAAAATTTAACGATCTGAATGCTCGACTTGATCACTGACGTTCCATTTAACAAATTACGTCATTAAAGCTGATGACGTCAAACTTAATACCAAGCAGAGTCATTTTTAAAGGAGATACTGCACATGAGGCTGTTTTGATGCAAAATAGAAAATTTCGCCTAATCGGCTTAAATTTGGTATCAACTTGTTCCTCTCGCCCTAACTAAGAAAACGAGTACCCACACTTTATGTTTCTGACCATAAACAGAGAAGTTATTTGGAGTTTAAAGTCGCCAAATCAAGCGTCATGTACTCATGTCCCCCATTGCTGTTAAACGTCTCCTGACGTGAACGAACCGTACGCGCATCGACGGTGCGCATCATGTGACCGCCCAGATATTTTATAATATCACCCGCTGCTATGGCAAACAAGTGGCAGTATTCGCCGTCGCTGTAGAAGCTGGTGATATTATAAAATATCAGTCGTTCGTCTATGGAAGTTTTGTATGGGGAATTCACGTGAGGTATAATAATATATAAATATTACATTCCCTGATTGGGTGATAGTCGAAAATATCATCCCGAGGAATGTGATTATCAACCGAGGCGCAGCCGAGGTTGATAATCATATTTCGAGGGATGATATATTCGTCTATCACTCAATCAGGAAATGTAATATTTATTTTATTATACTGAACATTAGATCTTCTATTTCTACCGTCTGAGCCCAACCATGGTGAGGGGATTTCCAAAAGGGAAAATAATGCACAGCCTCTTATCTGTATGCATGAATGAAAATACATCTTTCACAAAAATATTTCTTTTGAACAGTTTGAATGCTCAAACTGATCATGACGTTGGTTAAACAAATTACGTCATAAAAAGCCGATGACGTCAAACTGAATACCAAGCAGCGTCATTTAAATGTGATACTGTACAAGATGCGATTTTGTTGCAAAATAGAAAATTTTGCCAAATCGGCTCAAATTTGGTCTCAACGTGTTCCTCTCGTCCTAACTAAGAAAACGAGTACCCACACTTTATGTTTCTGACCATAAACAACGATGTTATTGGGAGTTGAAAGTGACCAAATCATGCCTCATGTCCGCCATTGCTGTTGAACGTCTCCTGACGTGAACGAACAGTACGCGCATCGGCGTTGCGCATCATGTGACCGCCCTGATATTTTATAATATCACCCGCTGCTATGGCAAACACGTGGCAGTATTCGCCGTCCCTGTAGCAGCGGGTGATATTATAAAATATCAGTCGTTAGTCTATGGAAGTTTTGTATGGGGAATTCACGTGAGGTATAATAATGTTAAATATGGTAGCTACATGTACTAGCATTGACAAGATGAAACATGTTCTCTCCAATAATGGTTTAATTAAATCTATAAGCTTATATAGGCAATGTTACACAAAACAATTAACTTTCTTTTAAAGTTGTCTCATACTATCTATTGGCTTTAACACCCTAAATGATAAATAATTCAAGTGACAACAAATAGATCTGAGCACAAAGAACTAGTCAGTTCTAAGATAGATTTTGGAAAGGACAGGTCATAGTTTGAAGTGAAGAAACCCAAGAAAACCAAAATGTGACTTTATACTTAATCAAGTGACTTTATACTTAATCAAGAGATTGCAAGGGGCCTGGCCCCTTGCCTTGCTATAAAATGTGGATGGACATGTACAGTTTATATGATAATGCTGCTGTAAAAATAAAATATGAAAATGTTACTCATTAGACTAGCCTCTCACTCATGATTCTAAAAAGATGGAAAACATTCAGTTACACAAAAAACACTCCCATATAAACCAGGGAAAGTAACACCAGGTTGTTCTCAACAATTTACTTCATCCAGAGTTCTCACTAGGATTTTGAAAATAGGAATAAAAATGCTGTTTGCCAGAAAAATTTGGAGTTTTACCATACTTTTCTATTGGCACTTTTGAAAAAGTTGGAGTCAGAATAAAAAAGTTGGAGTAAAATAATCCAAATTTGGAGTAAGTGAGAACTCTGTAAATCATCAATAACTTGATTCTTTAGAAGTAAATATTTTGAAGCCTGGGTTATTTGAAATTACGGTCAGAGAGTTTTATCATTTCCAAATTTAACCGAAATCCACCCCCTGCTCAACAGTGAAAGCACAAAGTGAAAACTTTTGCTGTTTTTCTCTTTCCAAATTAAAGCAACCTGATATTAAATATCAAACAAATATTTTATCCAATTAAATGTGGCATAGTTACTTGGGCTAGCGCGCAATGTTAGGGGCCGCGCAATGTTAGGGGGAGGTCACTGTAAATTATTGTTTTCTTGATATCCCATTTTTTCCGCAGTTTTTCTTCAATTTATGAATTCTCGCTTTGATTAGTCTGGATTTGGGGCATTCCAATACTCTCCACGGGGGGAGCTGAAATTCAGATTCACCATGGGGATCAAATTGACTGGAAGGATCAAATTGAGAAGAAGCAAGCATAATTGTGAGCGGACGAGTGGAATTTTTGTCACCTGCATAGACCCCGTGAGACTACCCCTTCCTGACTTGTGCTTGAAGGGGTGTGCCGATAAGTCAACGGCTGAACTCTTGTGCTATACATATACACATACAATAGCATGGATACATTGAATATCTGAATATTTTTGTTGTTGAAACTGAAAGAAAGTTATTTTTATGAGCTGTCACTGATTTTAATCAACTTACTTCATCGTCTTCTGGTCTTTAAATGTTGACAGCTGAGCAAAAACAAAAGAAGTAATCAATCACATTTAACCCTCTCCAGTCTGAGTTTCCTTCAAATAAATGATGTCATATAAAACTGTTTTAAATGTTCTCTCTTCCGTGTTCACTTATTTTCGACGCCATATTTTCCAATATTCTCTGCGGGACGTCAAATCTTTTTAAAAACATGTTTAAAAATACGTCATATCTTAATAGCACATAAAATATTTATTTAAGATGAAATATTATACAAATATATGTTTGATTGTCTCCTTTAATTTATTCTTACAGTTTTAATCTTATTCACTCCGTAGGTTTGTTGTGCCCGAAGCAACTTCCGTCCACACGTCAGCGAGGAAGCATATTTTTCTTACCAAAACATTTTCGGAGAAATAATGACATTCATTACATCCTGGGATGAATTTTCGAAAGCTGCAGAAAGGCTATATCTTAATGATCCAATGAAAGTAAGAAATACGGTTGATAAAACACTAGATTCATTGTGTGAGCTAAAAAAAAGAAGAGGAATTTCTACTTTCGTTTTCTTTGACCCACATGTGAATCAATAATTTCTTTCTTTCCACCAATGCTTCTTAACCTCCAAGGTCTACTTCAGAAAGGTATTCCGGTTAAAAATTGCTCTCTGACTACAACCAAGTTGTCTTTAGACTTAGATAACCCAATGATACCCCAGCAGGTCTAGATCCTAAATCGGGCCCAAAAATGGTGTAAAATATGTGATATACGTGTTGGGCCTCTCCCAGGCTACGGGAGTTCAGCCTTCTTCTTCTTTGTTTCTTAGAGTTTGTCCGTTGATTTGTCGGACCACCCGGATAAACCGGTAAAAGGGGGACAATGGATAAACTATTCTAAACACTAAATGTCACCAACACCAGTGTACAATATTACACAGTGAGTAATCAATTGAATAAGTCTTCCAACACCACAAGAAGTTCTATGTACAAGAATGAGCTTTTTCAGTTAGTTTCAAAAGTCTCAAACACCTTCACCTGAAGTTCTATGTAAAAATTGAGCTATTACAGTTAATTTTGCGGGTTTTGAGATTGGATTGATTTGCACAGCTGCTTATGCGAGGGCCAATCTGATCTCTGGCAGTCTTTGCTACAGTAGCTGGAGCTTTTACAGCCTGTATAACGGGGTAACAATGTCAAACTTCCTTTTTTCCTTCTCAGGCTGGAACCCTGATACAACAACAACAACAGTAACCATGGTTCACCATCAGCAGGTCTAGGGAATCTCCGAAACACGCAATGGTAAATTATCGCGTAAATGCGCGATAGCGGACTGCCCATGTAAAGTGAAATCAATCTAAACGCCATCTGGGGAAATAAGTTTGGTGGTCAACTTCCGTTTTGTTTATCGTTACATTCTTTAGTTGGCATTCATATATCGCGCATTCCCGCTACGACCATGACCACATGTCTCGCCTTTTGCGAGTTGGTGCCCTTGATTATGAAACATTACAACACACAAATAAAAGATTACAAATAAATATTTAACGCTCAGAACCTCGGCCACAAATCAATGATAAAATTGATGTGAAAATAGTAAGAAAAAAAATTACGGGTTTCTGTCAGAAGAGGGTTCAATTTGGTGATTTTTCTTGAAAATTTCGTTTGTTTACTGTTTAGCTTCTCACCCCTTGGTCCAAATGCATCCGAAAAAAGATCGATCGAATCAGCGGAAACAGGCCAAAATGATAACCTTAACCAATAATTGAATTTCTATTGCTCAGAACCGCGACACTGTTGTAGGATAACTACCTCTGTTAGCAAGTCTGCCAATCTCAAGCGTGGTCGCACATTTGAACAATAATTTTGATCGCGTGTTTCCGAGATTTCCCAGACCTGATCAGACATCATTAGATCAACAAGATGTGAGCACACTCAGCACAGTCAGGGGTTCTTAAGGGGCACACATATGTAGAAGCAGACTATATATACAGCTCAGCTATCTTCATATTCTCTACTTTTCCATGATCTGGCAGGGTTTATTCTCCCCATTTTGGGAACATGACCCTACCCCAGAATTGGGAATTTTGGCGTCGTTTTATACAAAATTGGGGAAAACTCAAACAGTATAATATAATCAAAAATTCAAATAAAACAAAGTTAAATCAAATAATTGGGTGTTCTGGCCCAGTAGTCAGGTGTCTAAATAACCCATAACTGGGCCACAACACACAATGTACAGAACTATGCGTACAGTATGAAAAGCTTGAATAATTTTTCAAAATGCTCTGACCTCAGATTTCGAACTTGTGCAAATTAAAGGACTGGTATTTTGCATTTTATCTAAAGTAAGCATAAATTCCAGAACATAAGCACAAATGCCTTTCATCCTCTTTTCATGAAAAAAATCACATATTTGGTGTAACTCTGGCGCTGTTTCGATTATCACTCAACTCATATAAATCTTGTTCAGCAGATACACAGCTGGATTTATAAGTGACTCTAATTAGCGAAGAATATTTTCAGAAGTAAAATATTGACCAAAATATTACCGTTTTTAACACCTAGGTACACTATTTTGTGCACTCGTTGACTGCAACCACCACACGATGACTGCACTGTTCCAGTACAGAGGTTCTCTTGCATGAAAATGGGCCCAAATAAAACCCTGGGTCGTTGGAATGAAAAAAAACCCTGTGAATATTAAGCCAGCTGATCTGAACCTACCTTGTTTTGTTTCATAAGGTGGTGGTATTTTGACAAAAAAATCTGGAACTGTGCACACATCAGGTGAAAGTTTTCCAAGTAGAAAGGAAGGCAAACATCAGGAATCGATACAACAACACGTTTTATATATGATGCTAGACATATATACTTTATCTACATTAAAATGAAATAAATAACTTATTGACCATTTTCTGGCCCAATTCGGTATATATACAGACCGGGTAAAAGTGTAATTATTGTCTTGAGTACCCACAACATATGTTTTGGTTGTAAAATAGGAATAAAATTTCAATTATATATTCTTATCTGGAGGACTGTATCCACTGCACCCAGGGGAAATGTGGTAGCTCAGTGGTTAGCACACTTGCCTCTGGTGCTAGAGGTCCGACTCCGAGGTTAGATCCCCGTTGTGGAAAAGTTTCAGTGTCTGAACACACTTTCCTTAGTGTCATTTACAGGGATAACACTAAATAAGTGTGCTGTCCTTTGGTTCGGGACGTTAACTGGATGTCCCCTGTGGAGAAAGTCGCCCGCTGTGCAGGTTTAAGAACCATACGGTAATTTTGATATGGTTACTTGTACTTGTAGGCTTTCATCCTGCAACCCAGAGTGTACAAAGTACATCCATGCCAATAATGCCGTGAGGGCATCAGACAATATATAAAGATAGATAGGGGTCGGTCTTCAAGATGCCAGGATATCTCGCCCCCTAGCAAACTCGGCTTCAAGCAAACTCAGCCTATAACCCACTGTGATGGACAGACAGATGGCTGGATGGGCTATACACCAAAAATGTTTAAAAATATTTTGAGGAAAATTTTCATTTTATTAAAGAAACTTTGAAGATTTGGTACCAGTAAACTGCATTTTAGTCCCCCGGTGGCTTAGGCTGCTGTCCATTCTAATCTAAGGTGGTGGTTTTGTTGTTGTTGATTCATTGTTTATTTTTGCTCCTATTGTGGGGGTTCTGTGTATGTTCCTTGTTTTGTTATGCGATTCTTTGTGCCCCTTCTAGTTTTGCAATCATCCTGATGGGGAAGAGAGACCTTTAATTGTCTTCCTCATGTCTTGTGGCTGTTATTGTTCTGTGACTCTAACTCATGGTGCTGTGGGTTGGTCTGCATGACTGCAATGTGTGATTGTGGTATTTCCTGATCATACTCATTTACTTTTTGCAAGGTTAGGGGTCAGTTTTGCTAGGGGCTGAGTTGAGTAGAGGCCCAGTTGGTCAGTACGTACTTATTTAAGTACTGTAGCCTGCAGGTACATGTTACTTTGTAAACTTGTCAGGCATGCTTTAAAGAAAGCCTCAACCCATTTCATTCTGGATACTAGTAAACTGATACTTTGGCAAACAGTGAACACCTAGATGAAATGATGCATACTGTTTGCTTAGATAAAAACAATCTCAGTGATAGAAATACATCATTTTAATATAGGAACTTTGACAGACAACCCCTTAAAATACACAAGGGACAAATTCATGCTTATTGTATCAATATGTATGGAAAAATCCATCAAAATGAAATGGGTTAAGACCTATGTTAATTGGTACAATCAATGGCATAGCCAGAATGCTGAAATAGTTAAGCACATCAAAGGGAGATTACTGGATCAAGCACTGATTCTCTTCAATTGCGTCCCTTTTCAAAATTGCAACATCTCTTAAAGGAAAGAATTTGCTCCCAGAGGGAGCGAATTCTTTCCTTTAAGAGCAGTTCCTTATGGTATGGAAATCATTTTACCACATTAGGTGACCTCCCTTGAATGTAACTATTTTTATTATGCACATGTGTAACTGGGTAATGGGAAGTATGCAAATGACAATTTCATTACGTTTCAATTTTCAGTGCCGATTTGTAATCAAGTACAGACACTGTGATGGAAAGTTGTGCGTCAAAATAACAGATGATGCAGTTGTGAGTTTTTTATGAACCTTTATACATTTTTACACTCAAAATTGTATTGAGCAGGTCCTATTTTTATTTGATATTTAATCTTTTACATCTTCATTGTTTATACACAATAAAATATGTTTAATCTATAGTGGACTTTTGATAACTTATATTGTTCCTTGCTAGCAGTGACTTGTTGTCTGTGGGAGCGCAGTGGCTCAGTGGTAGAGTGCTCGACTCAAGATCGAGGGCTTGTGGCTTCAAGCCTCACTGGCGTCACTGCATTGTGTCCTTGAGCAAGACACATTAATCCTTGCTGAGTACTGGTTCAACCCAGGAAGAACCGTCCTGACATAACTGAAAAATTATTGACTGGGACGTAAAGAATCAAATCAAACAAACTTGTTGTCTGCTGATAACCTTTGCAAAACCATCTGGTTCTCACAGCATTTCCAGAGTTCACACAGGCTTGAAAAATACTTGAATTTAGAGACTTTTCTTGAAAAGTCCTTGAAAATTAAATCTGCCTTGAAAAGTCCTTGAAAATTACTCAAAATTCTTGACAAGTCCTTGAATTCTCCTTTTTTCTATAGGACTTGGCACAGTTGATATAGACCTAAATCATTATAAAATTGTTGTGCCTTTATTTGGTGCAGCATATGCTGCACTAGATAAAAGCACAACAATTTGATACTAATTTTCCGATACAGTTCTACTAATTTCTCCATTATCTAAGCCTAGCATTTCTGAAGTAGAGTTTTAACACATAAATCTGTATTTTTCATAAATTTTAGTCCTTGAAAACTGTAGGAAAGTCTTAGAAGTCCTTGAAAAGTCCTTGAACTTTACTCAAACTTGCCTGTATGAACCCTAATTTCTGTTGATTGTAAATGATGACAATTGTCGATTATTTGATTGTAGTGTTAAGAGTCAAACTCTGTTTAACTCAAATTACTGACAGTTCAGGTCGCATGGACATAGAGTTTGTGTTAGTCAATGGTATGCAATTCAACCTTTGTTTTGAAGCCCTATTTTCTCATAGGCAATGTGCATTTTTTAGGGCCAAAAATTGTCCCTTTTCCGAAATCATCCCTATAGATGTCTATGATAATTCTATCACAAAATCAAAACAAAAATGCAACCCATAAGAAACATAGCTCAGGTCAAAGAAGGACCAGCAATGCAACTCAATACCAGACTTAACATGATCTGTATCCAAACTGTTTGACACTCTTAATGTGTTCCTGAATGAACTTGAGAACATCAATTTTGAAAAAAAAAATCACTAGATGACGAAAAGCATGCAAAATTACCCCACATTATTGCAAAAGAGTTTTTGGTTGGGAATCAGGTTTTGGTTGGGAAATAAGGGAGATAATTCAGAGGTTCTCCATATTAATGAAGCCCTGCGGTCAGTCTTCACTTTTAACCCTTTTCATGCTGGATACAGGTAGACGGGTACATTGACAAACAGGGAAGACTTAGATGAAATGCCACATAAGGTGGCATTGCATCAGGGTCTGCTCTGTGTGCTAAGATTAAACAAGAAATACATCATTTTATAGAAATGTTGACCAGCAACCCATTAAAATACAAAAAGGACAATACCATCCTTATTGTATCAATATGTATAGGATAATTCATCAGATCTACCATTGTGTATAATAGAACCTTTTGCTCTCTGTAAAGGCGGTAATTTTAATTTTCATATCTGGGCGTGGTTCGGGTATTTCATCTGCTAAACAAGGGAAATCAGGTTCCATTTATAATTTGGTGAAGAATTAATAAGTTGTTTGTGCCACGCAAAAGTGCGTTCAATTTCATGTAAATCCTAACCGTATACACACTGAACTCACATTTATTAACCCTTAAAGCGCATAATGACAAAATGTATGTTTTTTTTTGTCTTCCACTAAAATATTTGAAGCCTCATAGACAAACAGTGTGGACTCAGATCAGACTGCTCCTTTAGGGTCCACAATATTTGCCTCTATTCTTATATAAAATAGACATTTTCAGGTGCAGTGATTTTGCTAGCGTTTTAAGAACTAATAATGTGTTTTACGTCTATACTGAGGTAATGGAGCAAGATGATGCAGTTACTTTTGAATAAAACCATGCCTCATTTTCAGCTTTTAACTATGTCTAAGGTTGACCAGTCCCAGTTACCCATTCATGAGGTGCCGCCTTTACAGTAACCAAAAAAGACATATAATATATGTTACCTTCCTTCCATTTCAGTGTTTACAGTACAGAACAGAACACAACCAGGATGTGAAAAAGTTAGAAAAATTGACAAACCAATTGATGAGACATATGGCCTCAAAAGAAAAGTGATCCACCTTTTGTTGAAGACAGAGACTCTTCCTCTTCCTTGTTTAATGGAGCAAAGTGAGATGGCTTACCATAGGGCCAGTTAAGCAAAAAAATGTCAGCTTGTTGGTTATTTTCTTATCCATCAGTTTAAACATGTGTTTTGGGTGCTCAAAAGAACCGTCTCATTGAGACGGTTCTTTTGAGTACCCACAACATATGTTTTGGTTGAGAAATAAGAAAATAATTTTCAGTTACGCACTCTTATCTTGGGTTCTGAAGTGAGATGGCTTACTCCAGAAAATGAGGCCAATAGACAGTTTTTCTATTTTCTCTTCACTCTTTGCCTACTAGTGTCATCTGCTGATAACCTTTGCAAACAGTTTGGACCCAGGCCAGGCCCAAACAATTGTCCGGCCTGACCTGGATCCAAACTGTTTTACACTCTGATGGTTGTTCCTGAAAGAATTTTAAAAAGGTTGATTTTGAAAAAACAAGCAGACTGCAAAAAAGCATGCAAAATTACCCAGTAGGCAAAGAGTTCTAGATATACATTGGTCCAGACAAGTGAACGTTTTATGCGTAAAATTGTGATTATTTTCATCACAGGGTGAGCCAGTCCAAAAGTAGATAGTAAAAGTAACATACTTGCATGGGAATCCAATAGTATTACCACTCTGATGCTGGTGTTTGATAAATCTCTACATCACCAGCATCAGTCATTCAGTGCAGATTTTGATAATCCCTTTTCATTCTGATAGATTATCCCATACATATTGATACAATAAGTATGGAATGTTCCATTTTGTATTTTAAGGGGTTGCTGGTCAAATTTTCTGTAAAGTGATGTTTTTCTGTCCCATAAGATTATTTTTATGATATCTTGCCAAACAGTGCAGACCCTGATGAAATGTTGCCTTATGCAGCATCTCATCTGGATTTTCACTGTTTGTCGAAGTACCTGTTTCAGGGCTCATACAGGCAAGTTTGAGTTAAATTTAAGGACTTCTAAAGACTATCCTACAGTTTTCAAGGCTAAAAGTTTATGAAAAATCCTGATTTAAGTGTTAAAATTCTGCTTTAGAAATGCTAGCCTGAGATATTGGAGAAATTAGTATAGAATTGTGGTGCCTTTATTTGGTAAAGCTGCACCAAATAAAGGCACAACACTTTTATACTGATTTAGATCTCTATAAACAGTGTTAATTCCTACAGAAGATAGAAGAATTCAAGGACTTTTCAAAGCCTTTGAGTGATTTTCCAATACTTTTCAAGGCATACTTAATTTTTAAGGACTTTTCAAGAAAGCCCTCTAAATTCAAGTACTTTTTAAGCCTTTGCGAATCCTGTGTTTATGGTATCCATAATGAAAAGGGTTTAAGCACCGCTTCAAACATTAGTGATTTATGAAAGTTTAGAAGCAATCAGTGTGGACTCTCATCAGAGCAGTCTGACCTGGGTCTACACTGTTTGTCAAAGTTTAAAATATTTCACAGGTTTAGATAAACATAAATTTTCAGCATAAAAATGTAAATATTTTCTTACCTATACTTTTTAGCATATGTTTTGGGAGCTCAAAAGAACCTTCTCATTGATATATATGCTTTGGTTGAGAAATAAGAAAATTATTTTTCTGTAACACACTCTTAACTAAATGCCTGTTGATTCATCAAGGTGAACAGGTCTAGTGGTACCCATAGATCCAGATTTATGGAAACTTTATGAGGGTAAAATTGTGATTATTTTCTTACCCATCAATTTAAACATGTGTTTTGGGTGCTCAAAAGAACCGTCTCATTGAGACGGTTCTTTTGAGTACCCACAACATATGTTTTGGATGAGAAATAAAGAAAATAGTTTTCCAATATGCACTCTTATCTGGAGGCCTGGTACCCATGGTACTCTATATAATAGTGAAAAAACAAATGCAATAGTCAGTTCTGCAACTTTATAGATCTTGATCCCTTGTTGAAATATCGCTTTGTTCAACCAATGTTTAATGTTGTGTTACATTAGATTTGGATGTATATATATTGTCGGTAAAATGTTTGGCTTATTTATGACAAAATTTAGCCATATTAAATATGAGAATAAATACAAATTCAAATAAACATTGCTTTAATGGTAAGTCAATAAATGGCTGTGTCCTCCATCATTTTTATCGCTTTAGCATACCATCTGAATGTGGAAAACACCAAATTATTACAGCATACAGATGTACTTTAGTTCCGTTCTTGAAAAATTGTGCCCTGAAGCTGACAGACTGTGAATTGGATGCCCATATTGATTAACCCTGTCTGATCTCATCCTGTAGATGGTCAATCTTACTTGGCTTTGTGCTTAATCACATTGCACTGTCCTTCAGTTTCATCTCAGCTTCTGTCAACCAATCAAACCCCCATCATTCTGTATCAAATTTTCAATTTTAAACATGCGCGGATCCAGGAATTTTCTTCAGGGGGGTCCAGGTCAGTCTGACAAAAAAAGCTCTGACTTCGTTGTTTTTTTTTTTTTTTTTTTTTAGTCCTCAGCTTATTTTACAGAAGTCAAATGGTCAATTTCAAAGAAATCTATCATTTTTCAAGGTTCCAGAGGGGGTCCAACATATTCCAGGGGGGGTCCAACTTTTTCCAGGGGCGGTCCAATTGCTTATCCCTATAGAAACCCATATAACTTGTGATTTTCCAGGGGGGGTCCGAACCCCCTTTCCCCCCTCTGGATCTGCACTTAAACCATTTTATGTGGACAAATTGCCTGTAAACAATATATGTTGGTATTTGCATGATTTGACCATGTTTCAAAATCACCATGCTATCTATTGTGATACATTAGATGAAAAAGATTTATTACATATGAGAATCAACCAAGGAAATACCATGTGATAACTAATGATATGAAGAAAAAAAAATCAGACCTTAAAATATTATGGGCAATCAAAGTCAAATATGATGAACTTTTTACCAATAGTGTACATTATGAATCATAAATTAAACATTCTGTAAATAGGTAAGTATTGGGGGACAAAACCATGAAATGAACTCTAATGTGAAGTTTTCAGTTATTATATATACAGTAAAACCTGTCTTAAGTGGCCACTCAAAAATAGATAAAACAAAGGCCTTAAAAACAAATGGTAGCTTAATGAAGGTTGAAAGTATTGCAGAATGCTCTCTTGGAGCATTCTGCAATATTTTTGACCTGCATTAAGTGACAATCTGTCATGAAATCCAATTTTGGTCTTCTTTTTGAGTGACCACTTAAGACAGGTTTTACTGTAGTCATTCGGCAGGACCAGATAGACTGAACAATCTCCTTGTCAGATGTTCAGCCACAATTTAAACTGTTTACTTATGACAGGTAGTCAGAAAAAATATGTTTATTGTATACATGTGTATGTTAATATTCATGGAAATTAAAAGATTGTACATGTCTATATACTTTTTGTTTTCTTTCATCCTTCATTTAATTATCACTGATAATTCTCTATTGAAGATGGAGATTTAGTGATAAGTAACTTTTTATACCCGCTTTTTTCTTTAGAAAAAAAGGGTAAATTAATTTCGTGTCAAAGTCGGTCCGTCTTCTGTCTGTCCATCATGTTTCTTGTAAATGTATCTCCTAAACCATTAGAGGTAGCAACTTCAAACTTTGTAGTTGAATAGATCACATGATGTAGAGTGTACTGGGCAACATTTTGTGTGACCTTGACCCCAAGGTCAAAGGTGAAATAATGCATTTTCTTGTAAATACGGTATGACGTAGCAACTTCAAACTTTGTAGCTGAATAGGTCAGATGATGTAGAGGGTACTGGGCAACGTTTTGTGTGACCTTGACCCCAAGGTCAAAGGTCAAATATTGAATTTTCTTGTAAATGCATCTCCTAAACCTTTTGACGTAGCAACTTCAAAATTTGTAGCTGAATAGGTCACATGATGTAGAGGGTACTAGGCAACGTTTTGTGTGACCTTCACCTCCTTGACCTTGGGGTCAAGGTCGATTAATGTATTTTCTTGGTAATGTATCTCCTTAACCATTGGCAGTAGCAACTTCAAACTTTGCAGGTACATAGGCCAAATGATGTAGAGGGTAATGTTTCATGTGACCTTGACCTTGGGTCAAGGTCAAATCAAATCTTTCTTGTAAATGCATTTCCTCCTAAACCGTTGGACAAAGCAGCTTCAACTTTGCAGGTGCATAGGTTATATGATGTAGATGATACTGGGCAACGTTTCATGTTTGTCCTTGACCTAAGGTCAAGGTCAAAAGTGAAATAATGTACTTTCTTGTAAATGCATCTCCTCCTAAATGGTTGGACGTAGCAACTTCATACTTTGCAGATGCTTTGGTTAGCTCAAAAGCGGGTATTTGCGATGGTGTACCATCAACTGAAGTCTAGTTAGTTTTGGTTACATTTAGCAGTGGATTTAATCCATTGTTAGCTCACCTGAGCCGAAGGCTCATGGGTGAGCTAATAGTATACCAGTCACTCCGTCGTCGGTCCGTCCGTCTGTCCGTCCGTCCGTCCGTCAACATTTTCAAACATCTTCTCCTCTGAAACCACTTGGCCAATTAAGCTCAAATTTCATATGGAGACTCCTTAGGACGCGGGAACGAAAGTTTGTTCAAATGGTCCTGGTCACATGACCAAGATGGCCGCCACGCCCATATATGGTAAAAACCCTTTAAAAATCTTCTTCTCCAGAACCAGAAGGCCGATGACCTTGGGACTTGGTATGTAGCGTTGGGGATGTGGGGCCTACCAAGTTTGTACAAATGATGATCCTAGGTTGACCTTGACCTACTTAACGTCAAGGTCAAATTTGCTTCCTAATGCATTTAAATGGGATTTTTTTTTTGAAAAGTTGATATTTTGAATACTGTTGAAGCCAAAGTCATTACTCTCACTTGATATGTTTAACCTAATGAGACCATGGCTATAAATAAGTTTCAAAGGTCAAGGTTGACCTTCGACCTTTCAGCTAAGTTGCTCATATACGAGTCCCATCTATATATTAAATCATAGTTTTCTCACAAACCATTGGCCCAATTGAACTAAAATTTCATGTGAGGACTCCTTATGATAAGTTAGCCAAAATTTATGCAAAATATTTTGGTCTCATGACCAAGATGGCCGCCATGCCCATATATGGTAAAAACCCTTTAAAAATCTTTTTCTCCAGAACCAGAAGGCCTGTTATCTTGGGACTTGGTATGTAGCATTGGGGATGTGGGGCCTACCAAGTTTGCTCAAATGATGAGCCTAGGTTGACCTTGACCTACTTTACGTCAAGGTCAAATTTGCTTCCTAATGCATTTAAATGGGATTTCTTTTGAAAAGTTGATTTTTTGAATACTGTTTAAACCAAAGTCATTATTCTCACTTGATATGTTAAACCTAATGAGACAATGGCTATAAATAAGTTTCAAAGGTCAAGGTTGACCTTTTACTTTTCATCCAAGGTCGCTCATAGTGGAGTCCCATCAACACATTAAAACATAGTTTCCTCAGAAGCCACAAGGCCAATTGAACTCAAATTTCATATGAAGACTCCTTATGATAGGTTTGCCAAAATTTATACCAATTACACTGGTCACATGACCAAGATGGCCACCATGCCCATGTATGGTAAAAACCCTTTAAATATCTTCTTTTTTGGAACCAAAAGGCCAATGGTCTTGGGAATTGGTATGTAGCATTGCGGATGTAGGCCCTATCCAATTTGCACAAATGATGAATCTAGGTTGACCTTGACCTACTTTATAGCAATGTCAAATTTGATTCCTAATGCTTTATGTGGGAAAAATCTTGAAATGTTCATTTTTCTATAACTGTTGAGGCCGAAATCATAATACTTGCAAGAAATGTTTAACCTAATGAGACATTGGTTTTAAATAAGTACCAAATGTCAAGCTGACCTGTGACCTTTTATCCAAGGCCACTCATTTGGACTGTGACATACCTATCTAAACATCTTTTCCTCAGAAATCACTGGGCCGTTTGATGGAGTATTCATTGGATTGTTTAGGTCACTTGACCAAAATGGCTGCAACCCCAATATGTGGTTAAACAAAATTTGTTTCATTATAAGCTGTAGTTGACCTTGATCTATTTTAACATAATTAAGGAGATCAGGTTAGCGCCTCAGAACCTTCAGGTCCTCTAGTTTAGCATTCCCAAAATAGGATTCATTTGACCTAAATCTAAAATTTTGAATACTAGTTGCCTGCCAATAAAAAAAGGCTAGACAAACAGTGTAGACCCTGATCAGACTGCTTCTTCAGAAGCAGTCTGATCAGGGTCTTCCCTGTTTGCTATTCTGACAAGCAGTTTGTGAATTCCAGCCCTGATAACCAAGAATTTAGTTGAAAACAGAGCGAGAAAAGTGTTTGAAATTTTAGAACTTTTACCATAGAGATTGCTGTGCGAACTGGATCTTACATAACATTACATGTACTTGGTGGTCAGTTTGTAAGAGTATACCTTTTACCTTTAGGTCAGTGGGATTTGCCATCTCCTCTGATGGATATTTTTTCAGCGGGAGCTGTCTATAATCGACTTTACTCTAAATTATCCACCAATCAGAAACAATCTTACATCTGCAAGTCTGCTATCTATGCTCATTGAAACGGACTATCTAAATTATCCACCAATCCGAAACAATCTTACATCTGCAAGTCTGCTATCTATGATCATTGAAATGGACTATAATTTGTTAGGTATGAAAGCCGGGACCGTGCCGCGCCGCCGAAAAGTTTGCCATATTTTTTAACAGTCGATTACTGGAACATTTGTCCTGGCTGCATTTTTACTAGAATCCATGGCACGGATGTTTCTTAGTGGGTGTTTTAGGCATGCAATGGAATATATTATTAATAATAACGCATACACTTAATTGGCCCTTTTTCATGCGTTGTTACAGCTGGACAATTAACTGGTCAGTTAAACTTGTTTACGGTCCGCTTGCATCATAATATAATCAAGGGACCATCATTAAATGAATAATATTCTTGACTTTGATCAATAATAGAACCGAACAAGCTCATTAAAGAATCTAATCTGATCAATTAGTGACGAAAGAATTTGGAAACTTAAATGAGCTCAACATTCATTTGTGTTACTCAGAATCTAGTATTTATTTATTTATTTATTTATTTATTTATTTATTTAAGCATAGCTAATGCGACGATGCGTCGGCTGGTCTGCGCCTTTGTTTTTTTTTGCAAACACCCACAACATTAGCAACGGTTTTTCGTCAAATGTTTCACAGTGTCGGCCGAGACGAGTCTGCGCATATGCACAGTCTCGCCATAGCCTCTACTGCTGGTTTATACAAGGTGATAATCTTTATACATTAACCACGTCGCTCATCTAATGAAACTAGAATATGGTTATATTACAAGATAGATAACGTTCGTTTATCATAAATTTGTTCACAGTGAAGGCTCAAACGAGCTTGCGCATACGCACAGTCTCGCCAGGGCCTTTACTGCTTGTTTACTGAATGCGAGAGCATTTAATCAATGGAAATGACGCCTTTCCCGAAATTTAGAACAAAACTAAAACTTTGAAAACAAATTTATTTTCTGATTTGAGGGTGCGTCATCCATAGTGCAGTGGGATTCCCATAGCCTATAACATGCTTTGGGAAATATTACTGTGTTTATAGTCCATCCATGTATGATGTCATTGATGCCAGCAAACAAGACGATTACCTACCTGCACTAATACAGGATTTTTATACCCCGCCACTAAAGTGTGGCGAGGTATTATGTTATACCCTTCGGTGTCTGTCCGTCCGTCCGTCCGTGCTCACCATTTCCGATCGATAACTTGAGTATTTATTCACGGAATTTTTTCAAATTTTGCCTACATATTGTTATCGGCGATGAGTGGTATGGGATTGTTAATGGGCAAAATCCGTCCATTTTTAACGGAGTTACTGCCCTTTTTCGTATTGGAAAAATGGTTTCTGGCCTGTTATTCCTTTACTGTTCATGATATCTGAATGAAACTTCACAGATATGTTGCACATCAAAGGTTACATATTGTGACTAAGGACCGTCACTCTGACCTTCCCAGTTTGTGAGTTATCCGCCCTTGATAGGTCTGAAAAAAGGTTTTTGACCTATTGTTCCTTTACTATGTGGAATATCTGAATATAACTTCACAGATATGTTTCACATCAAAGGTAACATATTGTGACTAAGAACCGTCACTCTTACCTTTCCCGTTTGTGAGTTATCCGCCCTTGATTGAATTAAAAAATGTTTTTTACCCGCAGTTCCTTTACTATGTGGAATATTTAAATGAAACTTAACAGATATGTTTCACGTCAAAGGTTACATACTGTGACAAAGAACCGTCACTCTTACCTTTCCAGTTCATGAGTTATCTGCCCTTGATTGATCTGAAAAATGGTTTTTGACCTGTAGTTCATTTACTATATGGAATATCTGAATGAAACTTCACAGATATGTTGATCATCAAAGGTTACATATTGTGACTAAGGATCTTCACTCTTACCTTTCCAGTTCATGAGTTATCTACCCTTGATTGATCTGAAAAATGGTTTTTGACCTGTAGTTCATTTATTATATGGAATATCTGAATGAAACTTCACAGATATGTTGAACATCAAAGGTTACATATTTTTAGTAAGGACCGTCACCCTTACCTTTCCAGTTCATGAGTTATCCGCCCTTGATTGATCTGAAAAATGGTTTTTGACCTGTAGTTCGTTTACTATATGGAGTATCTGAATGAAACTTCACAGATATGTTGACCATCAAAGGTTACATATTGTGTCTAAGGACGTCATATCACTGTCTATCTCAGTTCTGTTGCTATTTAGGCATTATATATCTCACAAAATAAATTTTGGTGCCCCCAGCAGTGGCGGGGTATTATGCAGTGCTTGCGGTGCTTTTATTTTATTATTTAACTGAACTCTATTTTTTTCTGAGTCCCATGTGCGCTTCATGTCTAGTGATGTGATAGAAACCATGTTATATTGTATACAAACAATATACTGTAAAGACTCTGTCGAGACTGCGCATATGTGCAAGCTCGTCTGAGTCTTAACTGTGAACTGACTAATGATGTACATGTTCATGTATGACCATTGAACAGAACTGAGTTTTATTCGAAATCCTGTAGGCTATAGAGCTCGCAAGGAATACAATCTACATCTTTCGGAGAAGGCGTGCTTAATTTTCTAACTTGCATATCCACCACCTTCAGTAAACAAGCAGTAAAGGCTCTGGCGAGACTGTGCGTATGCGCATGGGCGGATTCAGGGGGGGGGGGGGGGGGACATGTGGTCTGGACCCAGAATGTGCGTATGCGCATGGGCGGATTCAGAGGGGGGATATGGGGTCTGGACTCCCCCCCCCTGAAAAATCACAAAACTAAAGGGTTTTCTAGCAATACTGGTATGGATCTCCAGAAAAAATCACAAGGTTACCAAGCCAGCATTAAATGTTGGGCCATCATTGGTACGACAGTCTCTCCCTTCATCAACTAAAAAAAAAAAAAAAAAACGTTGCCAAAGTCGCGAGGATACAATCTACATATTTCGAGGAAGGTGTGCTTTTTCTAACTCTTCAATAAACAAGCAGTAAAGGCTCTGGCGTGACTGTGCATATTCGCATGGGTGGATCCAGAGGGGAGAAAGGGGTTTGGACCCCCCCCCCCCCCTGAAAAATCACAACACTATAGGGTTATAGCAATACTGGCCCGGATCCCCTGAAAAATCACAAGGTTACAAAGCCAGCATTCAATGTTGGGCCATCAACGGTACGACAGTGAAACTCCATTTTAATGGCGTTTGCTGGCGGGCCGATGTTGGTCCGCTTATGGTGGTACATGTATTTGGATCGTCTCTCCCCTCGTCAACTAAGAAAAAAAACGTTGTCAAAGTCGGACCCCCTCTGGCAAAACTTTCTGGATTCGTGTAAGATGCGAGAACTCGTCTGAGGAGCCTTCACTGTGAACAAATTTATGATGTACGAACGTTATCTATCTTGTAATATAACAATATTCTAGCTAATTTCATTAGATGAGCGACGTATTTAGTATTTTATCTTGTATAAACCAGCAGTAGATGCTATGACGAGACTGTGCATATAGGTTTGATAGGATTCTGAGTAACACAAAGTAATGTCGCCTTATTGAAGTTCACAAACTTCTTTCTAGAAAATGATTAAGGAAGGGGAGCGCAGTGGCTCAGTGCTTGACTCGAGACCGAAGGGCCGCGGGTTCGAACCTCACCGGCGTCACATTTCAAGAAAATCGCAGCAGTTTTCTTTGGGTCCTGTTTAAAAGAATTCCATTCTGTCTGGAACTGCCTGTTCAACATAATCACCTTTTGTTTGAAAGATGGGGCTATTTGTTTTGTAGTATCTGGCTCAGCCCTGGTTGCCCATTTCACCCGGTTGTGTCTAAAAGCTGTAACCGAACCGAATTCGGCCGAACCTACCAAACTAACCAAATGTTCACTTTTTTAACTTATTGATTATAGGTATGTGATTTTCTTTATATCCCTTTAAGGCTTTGGCCAATATATCTGTATCCTTAAAAACCCTTCAAATGCCTCACTAAGAATAAAGGTGTCGTCGCGTTGTCTCATAAAGTGTCGCCGAATTGTTTCAAAATCTGTCGACGAGTTGTCTCAAAAAAACGTGTCGCCATCGGCGACTTTCCGGTATATTTCGGTATGTTCTGCCACCAAGTTTATTTGAAGTAACTATAAATAGCCTACGCATGTAGATAAATACAACGATCCATGCCAGATTAATATCATTATTAATGAGACTACAACTGTATTATTTTCAAGTGCATACAATTTACTTATTTAGACAATGATCTCAAGAAATGTTGTATTTGTTAAACATATCAGGTGCTTTCATAGTTAGTGACTTCCAGTTACCATTTGTATTAAAAGTTTTTCCCACTTCACATTCTACTTTTAATCCCTATATTAAATATTAATCATGAAATATACAAAATATACCATAACTCCAAACATTCTTAGTTATGAACTACTTATAATACTGCAATAGTGTAACAGGGGCTTTGAAACCTACGCAGCCAGATCAATGCTAAACATTGCACTTCTCTTTTACAATGCAACTCCTCCACCAACTGACTTTCCAGACTAATTACAAATTTTCACCGTGTCCCTACAACAGGCTTACAATACACTGTATCCCTTTGATCTGCAAAAGACATCGTTCACATACTTTGAGTCAAACTTTCACGTTGGCAACCTTTAATTTTCATCTCATCCAATTAATCAACATCTAACACCAATCTATTGTGCATAAAATATCTTACAATTACAACAGGACTTTAAATGTATGTTCTCCTTTAAATGCCGCTGAATATCTTTTTTAAAGATATTTCTTGTTAACAATACAGTGAAACCGGTCTTAAGCGGCCACTCATAAATAGACAAAACAATGGTCTGAAAGCCATGTGGTATCTTAATGCATGTCAAAAGTACTGCAGAATTCTGAAATACTTTTTACCTGCATTAAGCGATTATCAGTCTTGAAGACCTATTTTTTGGTCTTCTTTTGAGTGGCCAATTAAGACCGGTTTTACTGTATTGAACATTACAACAAAATTGCAGCTTTACAACATGATTAACCCTTTGTATATTAATGGATTCTACCTTCTGGTTTGTTACGATAAACTCGGGATGGTCTATTGTATATAAATATGCTGCATTTAATCTGGGTCTTCACTGTTTGCCAGAGAACCCGTTTAGGGGTTTCCAGTATACAAAGGGTTAAAGATTTTATTTGGTAATATAGCATACACTAATATTTTGAACTTTTCTCTGGATGGAACCAGCTGGGATACTTGCTTACAAGACAATAGGTTAATTTACTTCATCATGGCCAGTGCTAGATATGGGAGAATTGCCCAAGAGAGAATTGTCCTAATCATATGCATCTTAGGTCATTCTTTTAATGCTATGCTCAGCTATTTAATTGGAGCTAGATATCTTCTAGTTTAACCCTTATCCTGCTAATATTTGCATTTGCCAACATGTCAAAATAGGGTTCACTAAAACTGATGGAAAATAATATATGTGTATTCCCTCATGAAGGTACAGGAGCAGTTTGATCTTAATAGTTACATGTTTTTGTTTGTTTTTATGCCTTACATTCCAGTCAACAATTTTTCAGCTATGTCAGGATGATTTCCTGTCTTCCTGGGTTGAACCAGAACTAAGCAGGGGATAAAGTGTCTTACTCAAGGACACAAACACAGTGACTCCACCAGTGGTGAGTCTCGAACTAGCAGCCCTTCGAACCCCAGTCTAACACTCTACCAAGTGAGCCACTGCGCTCCGCAATACATGTGTTTGTCTTGGCCACAATTCCTGTATAAAATATGAGGTAACAACGAAATGTACATGTATTTAAATGCAGTTTATTACAATTCAGTTCATATATATACATGAACATGTCATTAAGCTATTACAATTATTACAAGAAGAGCAGGTGACAAAAATAGTATTGCCTCTTAACCCTTTTCCCGCCATTTTTAACAAATGTCTGCTTCTTCGTCTGCTGATTTACTTTGATTGTCTATATTGCGAACACTATGGACCCAGAGCAGACTGGAGCAGTCTGATCAGCTGCAATGCATTTTGTATATGCAGCTGAGGCAATAAGCAGTCACCATTTTCGGGACAAAAAATTATTGGCAGGAAAAGGGTTATGAATGGTGATACCTTTACTTCATATATTATTTTTAGAATGTGACATTTTTTATTTTTAGACACATTGAATACTTTTGAAACTATTATGGAAACTGGAGCATTTGCTCCAAAAGAGCAAATGCTCCATTTTCCATAATATTTTCTAAATATGTGATATTTTAGGAGCCGCTGTGGTGTAGTGGATAAGACACTTGCCTTGTAAACCAGGGGTCGCAGGTTTGATCCCCGGCTTCACCAGTCTGTCGGACGAGACTTTAAGCTATAGCCCCATCTCCATATGACCTTAGCTGTTGGTGGGATGTTAAACCAAACACAACAACATGATATTTCAATGGTGTTATTATGGAGTAAAGGTGAATATGGTTAATGAAAAAGTCACGCATATCAATTTATCTGACTGATGAACAAAGTAAGATGATAAGAACATTAATTGTTTGTAGAGTTTATCACAATTTCACATTGATAAAGAATATTTATTTTTTTATTCATCAATGAAAACAAAGTTGTGGGTACTCATTTAAAGTATCTCTGTGAGATGCCTCCAATGAGCACCTCAACAAATGTCTTACATTTGGGCTCGTCATTGCATGCCAAATTTCAATATTCTAGCTAGTTTCTGTAACAGAACAGGTTAGTTTGAGTCTTACCGGGTCAGAAAATCTGCAGTTTGGGTACCAGTATACAAACGACATTATATTCTTCGCTATACATATTGAGCAAATGTACATTATCGAACTGGCCTGAACCCTATCACACATGGAGCTGCTATGACCATTCTGAGTGCAATAGGGTAAAAGCACCTACCTCCTAAAATCTGCTGCATTTTCAAATTGTGTTGCTTCTTTAACTCTTTATCTGCCAGTGACATCACTTGTCGTCTGCTGATAACCTTTCCAAACAGTTTGTACCATGATCAGGCCAGACATTTTGATCTAGATCCAAACTGTTAAATACTGTTGGTATCCCTTTAAGAAAGTTAATTTTCACACAAAAATGGCAAGACGACAAAAATCACTAAAATTTCCCAGCATGAAAAGAGTTGAGAGATTTAACCCTTAAAGCGCCAAGAAAAAAATGCATTTGAAAATGTCATCTGAAGTCGTCTGCTGCAAAAATTGCCTAACATTACTGACGAATTAAGTATAGAAGTAAACAGCGTGGACCCAGATCAGACTGCTCCTATAGGAGCAGTCTGATCTGGGTCCACACGGTTTGCCATAGCAGCTTCTTATACATTTCAGCAGAGGAGACAAGCAGACGACTTTTGTTGCGATTGGCACATTTAGGGTTAAGAAACCAAATTTAGCTAGGCATTTCATGCTAGAAAATTTCAAGCCTTACAGTCTCCTGCTGCATTTATTTTGTGCATTTTAACATGAGGAAGGGGTAGTGCAATTTGTATGGCTATTCAGTAAGGGAATTCATAGGTTTAGATGGACACACATTTTTAGAGTAAAATTGTAAATATTTTCTTACCCATCTGTTTTAACATATGATTTGGATGCTCAAATGAACCGACTTATTGAGACGGTTCTTTTGAGAACCACAACATATGTTTTGGTTGAAAAATAAGAAAAATATTTTTTTGGTATGCTTTTTTAATTGAAGGCCTGGGAATTAAAATGCTAGCATGCCACTATGGTGGATACAACGGTTGGGAGTTGCAGAAACATGGGCCCAAGTGAGAATTATCCTAATCACATGCATCTTAGGTCATTCTTTGAATGCTATGCTCAGCTATGTAATGGTTTTAAGTATGAACCCACATCCACTACCATACTTCATAAATGCAAGCAGTGATGTTTCTTGTAAGACTGAATGAGCAGGCTTGTCAGGGCATTCTGTCTTATGCGCTAGCCATCTATGAGACGACCAACAATCTCGTGTGCTGGCTTATATGAACTTGCAAGGCATATCTTATTTCATCATTCTCAGGGCTATGCACATTCCAGTATTATAATAAATATTTTACAAATGGTGGAAATGACTAGAAATAAGCTTAGGTGTAATGGCATGAACACTGCTATTGAATGGTTCAATGGATCGGTAACAAGCATTTTGGGTATTGTAAATTCGGAAATTTTGGCAAGGGTTTTATTTTCGTGAAACTTCGCATGTGTGAAAATAAAACTCTCGCAAAATGGCAAAATCCCTCTGCAGTGAGCTGATATAGGTAAATCATGCCATAGTCACCAATTTTAACATCGCAAATATGTTTTTTAAAGCTATTCACGAAAATAAAATTCTCATGGATTTATAGTATGCTGAGCAGAGACCATACAGTAAATGTTCTAAAATTCCAAGCACTAATTGTCTGCCTAAAAGGCCTAGATACACTAAACAGTGCTGATCCAGATCAGACTGCCCTTCTGAAGAAGCAGTCCTATCAGGGTCTACCTTGTTTACTATTCTAATAAGCTTTTTTGATTTCCAGCCTTGATAACCAACATTTTATTAGAAACTAGAAAGAGAAGTCTTTAAAGAACATTTACTATACTTCAAGTGAAGCAGTGAAGGCTCTGGCAGCCTTGCATCTATGCACATGCTCTTCTGAGCCTTCAATGGTCAACAGATAAGAGCCAAAATATAATATACTTGCTGGTATTTGTTGTCAGCAAGCCTGGTGGGGTACTTGTGTATCTACATAACTAAAATGGTATCAATGCCATGAACATGCACATGCATTTTGAAGCACAAGTTGCTTCTGACAAACTGGTACCTTAGTTAATGCTGTGAAAGTATTCAACAATATATACAAATTAATGTTTTATTGGCACTGATTGAATTGCCTAGGCAAATGATTCTATGCAGTATCTTGAAAGATTATGCCAATACAGCTTTATCTGCTAAATCTCGCACTGCCTTTCAACACTTCCATTCCAAATATCCATATATTCAAGAAAACAGGACTTCAGATAAAGAGTTAATGAAAAACTAATTTTCTCATTTCTCAACCGAAACATATGTTGTGGGTACTCAAAAGAATCTTATCAATAAGACAGTTCTTTTAAGCACCCAAAACATTTGTTAAAACTGTTGGGTAAGAAAATATTTACAATTTTAAAAATTTTGTTTATCAAAAACTGTGAGAAAATATGGTGACATGGCTGAAACATCAAAGTTTCCCAAATCCTAATCTTTAAAAATTCAAATCTTATTACTTGAAGTATTAGATTGAATATATTTCAGAGAAGCTATTATAATCTGCCTGATTCAGTATTTTGAGGCTGACTTTCCATGGAGTCCTGAATTGTGTACATTGGATAACCACTGGTCTAACAAAAGGTGCTTAAAGGTCTATAATCGTCACTGTAATTTTCTTCATACACATGTTTACTCTTTTAGGAAGATTGTGTATTTTGTTTTTGTAGTAATGCTTAGTGCCGTTTAGTTGTGTGTTTCTAAGTGTATATTAGCCCTTTTCAGTCTGATGGATTTTCCCATACGTATAAGTACAAATAAATATGGAATTGTCCATTTTGCATATCAAGGGGTTGCCAGTCAAAATTTCAACATAATGATTTAGTTCTGTCCCTAAAGATTGTTTTTATCTTAGCAAACAGTGGAGACCTGGATGAAATATGGTCTTATGTGGCATTTTATTTGGGCCTTCACTGTTTGCCAAAATATCTGTTTACCGGTATCAAGAATGAAAAGGGTTAAAACACTAAAGTTTACAAAAAAAGTCCAAAGCAAACTTTTTGATGTTACCTGCAGAAGACATAAAATGGCGTAGCTCGTCACATATATATGCAAACTAATAAAGGTCAATTCACCCTGCAAGATGGAGCATTTGGCTAAAAATGTCATTCTGTGCTCATACTTCACACTGATGAGAAACAAAAGCAATCATCAGCACTGTATAAAGTTACAGGCTCATCTAGACCTTCTTTAGCCACATGTTAGAACAGGCTTTTCCTTGCATAGGTCTCGTATTCTACTTTCTCAATATAAAATTTCCTATAATTCCTTTGTAAAATTGTTCCTTTATAACACAATTCACTTATAACATGGTCCATTCCTATGGACCCCAAATATACAGTAAAACCTGTGTAAAACGGCCACTCAAAAATAGACAAAACAAAGTTCTTAATGACAACTGGTAGCTTAATGAAGGTCGAAAGTATGCAGAATGCTCCCCTTGGAGCATTCTGCAATACTTTTGACCTGCATTAAGCGATAATTGGTCTTGAAAACCAATTTTCAGTCTTTTTTAGAGTTGCCGTTTTACACAGGTTTTACTGTGAAGTTATAAAGGGAATGCACTGCATTACTGTTGTTTTTATCTCTGAACACAATTCAGACCCTGATCAGATGGTACCTCGGTGGCATCTGATCTGGGTCTGCACTATTTGTTGGTACATCTATTTATAAGTTTCACATAAACTCTTTCCATTAAAAAATACAGATGACAAACTCATGCAAAATTACCCTGCATGCAAAATGTTAAGGGAAATCACAAAAATCACATTTAAATGGGATATCATCTTTTATCATATGACGTCGCGTCTGGGAGTGAAATAACGCTATGCAATAAAATCTGTAAACCACTAGTGGTTTATCGATTTACGGGAAACGTTATGACGTCCATAACAACGTTGCGTATATGATGACAAAACGATGATGTCTTTACGTCACAAATGAAAGCAATCTTAATCGTCATATGATAAATAGTATCTTAACATTCGTGCTCTTGTATTATTGAATTTATTAAACTCGTTGCGAAAAAGAGATAAAATGCTCGGCAAGCCTCGCATTTTATCTCTTTTCCCCAACTCGTTTAATAAATTCAATAAAACATGAACACTCATGTAAGATCCTCTATGTCTAGCACTATGAGTATAACCAAGCATGCCTCCAGATAAGAGTGCATAATTGAAAATTATTTTTTTCTTATTTCTCAATCAAAACATATGTTGTGGGTACTCAAAAGAACCGTCTCAGTGAGACGACTGAGACAGTTCTTTTGAGCACCCAAAACATATGTATAATCTGATGGGTAAGAGAATAATTACAATTTTACACTCAAAGATTTTGCATATCTGGATCTATGAACAAGTTCAGTCTACAGCAACAATTGCCAAAAGTATATATCCCATGGTATCAAGTATCAGACATTTGGACCTCAATAAATGAGTTCACTCCTGTATTCCATTTATTCATGATAAATATAACATGAGGCACTTTTATACTGTTAAATTCTGTCACTCTTTGGGCTATTGATAAGATATATTCGAAAACATACCAACTCTGTTTCTCAGAAAAAATGTGCATGTCTGAACATTTTTCTCCTACTGTTTTCAACTGAAATTTTGGTTGTCAGGCATTTGACAAAAAGGTTTTCATACAAGCAAACAGCCAGGACACTGAGCAGACTGATCCTGCAGCATTCTAATGTTGGTATTCACTACCCTGAAGGAGAAGTCTGATCTAGGTCTTCACTGTTTGCCTAAGCCATTTTTTCAGGTAAAAGGTTTTTTTAACATTTGGGCAGAACCAGGCATATTTGTAGCCTTTCAGTTTTTTTCCTAATAGGTCCAGACAAGGAAACTTTTTGAGCTTAAAATTGTCATTATTTTCTTACCCAAAATTGTCATTATTTTCTTTACCATCAATTTAAACATGTGTTTTGAGTGCTCAAGAGAACTGTCTCATTGAGACGGTTCTTTTGAGTACCCACAAAAAACGTTTTGGTTGAGAAATAAGAACAATAATTTTCAATGACACACTCTTACCTACAAGCATGATATCTTAAATTCTGAATAAAACTTAAATTGGGACTTTCTGTGATGAGGCTATCCGAATTTTGTGAGAATCTCCTCTGTTAGATACGATTCTCTACATGTTTTTATATTTGCTAAGAAAGCTTAATTTTTTTAGCCATTTACAGCTAGCAGTGTTATAAGTGGCTATTACAACTTATCAATAGCCCTGATAACCATCATTTCTCATGCATATAAGATCACTATTTATTCACACTAGAAGATTCACATTTTTACACAGTTGATCCATAGTGTCGTGATTCAGTAAGTCAGGGGTTTTGAGTAGAATATTATGTGTCTCGTAAGCCACCACATTAGAACTGGTTGGATCAGTGATACTGAGAGAATAAGATATAAACTTCGTTTTGTCCCTCCTCTATGGAAACCTTCACTCTCAGAGTGAGGTAATATTTGCACCCTCAGGGTCCTCACCTGAAATATTAGAAAAAACATTATTCTTACACAATGAAAAAAGTCAATAAGCAATGCTTATTAGATACCCCCCGCACAGTAAGAGTCAGTGAAAAAACTTGGCAAGTTATAGTTCGAACAAGAAGACCTTAGTTTTGATAAGAAGATTTCAGTAGAATCTGTGCAAACAAAAATTATAAACTCCTTCATGCATATGTTCAATGTGTCTACATTGTATCCGCAAAGTATCAAATTGCTCCATCAAAAGCTGTAGTAGGAGTTGATCTGCCCATAAAGGCACTATCCATGCATATACAAAAGCCATATAAGGGAATAATTGTCTAAGTTCTCACAGTTGTCATTTTGTCAAAATTATTTTTTGTGAACCAAACTCCTTCATGCATATGTTCAATGTGTCTGCATTGTATCGGCAAAGTATAAAATTGTTCCATTAAAAGCTGTAGTAGGAGTTGATCAGCCCATGAAGGCACCATCTATGCATATACAAAAGCCTAATAAGGGAAAAATTGTCTAAGTTCTCACAGCTGTCATTTCGTCAAAAATTATTTTTTCTGAACAAAACTCCTTCATGCATATGTTCAATGTGTTTAAATTGTATAGGCAAAGTCTCAAATTGTTCCATCAAAAGCTGTGGTAGGAGTTGATCGAGCCATGAAGGCACCATCTATGCATATACAAAAGCCTTATTAGGGAGAATTGTCTAAGTTCTCACAGCTGTCATTTTGTCAAAAAATATTTTTTCTAAACCAAACTTCTTCATGCATATGTTAAATGTGTCTACATTGTATAGGCAAAGTATCAAATTGCTCCATAAAAAGCTGTGGTAGGAGTTGATCGGCCCATAAAGGCACTGTCTATGCATATACAAACACCTTATTAGGGAAAAATTGTCTAAGTTCTCACAGCTGTCATTTTGTCAAAAATTAAACTCCTTCATGCATATGTTCAATGTGTCTACATTGTATAGGAAAAGTATAAAATTGTTCCATCGAAAGCTGTGGTAGGAGTTGATTGGCCCCTATATGGCCTATAATAGCATAAGCACAAAGCACTATATTAAAAGCCATTTAGAACTACAAAGGGAAATAACTCTAATAGAATTGGCCCCTAGCCCTTACTTTTTTGTCTCAAGTATTTGTCTTGCATATATGAACATGTTTGCAAGGTTTGATGAAAATCCAGCAATGACTCTTTGAGTTATTAAGGAAAAAGCACTATATTAAAAGCCATTTAGAACTACAAAGGGAAATAACTCTAATAGAATTGGCCCCTAGCCCTTACTTTTTTGTCTAAAGTATTTGTCTTGCATATATGAACATGTTTGCAAGGTTTGATGAAAATCCAGCAATGACTCTTCGAGTTATTAAGGAAACAAAGCGTTACGGACGGACGCACGGACGGACGGGCGCACGGACAACGTGAAAACAGTATACCCCCTACAAACAAAGTTTGCGGGGGGTATAACTAGCAGGATAGCAAAGAGGTTGTTCATGAACTCAAACTTGGAGATATAACTCATGCAAATATAAACAATTTGCAGTAGAGTGACAGGAATTTTAATACTGATTGGCAATTTGGGATGTTTAAAAGAGGTAAATACAATGGACATGTTACTTGGAAAAAGTAAATTTCCAAATAGTTTTCTTCCTCATTTTCAGTTACATATGTTGTAGGTACACATTGGAATTGTACCTACAACATAAACTACAACATATGTCTTTTCAATAAATGATTTTTTTAAATACAATGGACATGTTACTTGGAAAATGTAAATTTCCAAATAGTTTTCTTCCTCATTTTCAGTTACATATGTTGTAGGTACACATTGGAATTGTACCTACAACATAAACTACAACATATGTCTTTTCAATAAATGATTTTTTCACAATAAGCTTTTTTTAAACAAATTCTCAACCACTTTAATTTATTCAAAGAAATGAGCTTGTAGAAATGAACAAATTTTCAAGTAGTTTGGCATGCACCTGGATGACAATAATAGACTGTCTATTTTATGCTTTTGACAGCTTATCTTGAGATGTTTCATGGGAGTATATTACTGCTAAATTGCTAGTTGCCTGGTTGTAACAAAAACAATAAAATGGCATGTGTGCTCAGTAAAGACTCAGATCAGCCTTGGATAATCTGCCAGTTGTGATCATAGATTTTGCTGTGCGCTCTAAGTGTAGCTATGCGCTCACAGTATCTTTAGCTGGGATAGTGACGACTCAGCAACGACTCGTGTCAGTCTGGGTACCTTACCAGACTGACATGAGTCATCACTGAGTTGATATGCCATTTTACTGTCTGATCATCAAAAGGCTCATATGGTAAATATTTGTATATTTTAGCCAGCTCAGTGGCCTGTGATTAAAGCCTACATGTTGTCAATAAAATAGAATCAATGAAAACACTTTCAATTAAAGCATTTAAATTTGTACAAGAAATACTAATACTTAGATTCAAATTACAACATATAGATAAACTTTTGCTTTTTCTTTGTTCATCTCTTAAGCTCAAGTATAATTGGATTACATCTCTGAAGCATTTAAAATGTTTTACTTTAGTTTTATCTCAAAATTTTGAGGAAAATTTGCAGTTTCAAGATTTAAATTTTAATAAAATAGTTTCTTCAATATGATAAAAAGACAAAAAGTGATAGTCCTAGATAAATCTTCAGCATAAAAAGAATATACTAGAATAAGGCAGTTGATGACATGCCATGAAATAGGACTTACCAAGAAGAATACAATAGAACAGCTAAACCATAAGAGCACTATATAATAGCCAGTACCATCAAACAACAGGCCTCCTATTAAACTAAATATCATCCTGCAACAACAAAAATACACATATACAATTGGCTCTTGTGTACTATATATGAGCAGTGACATGTGATTTCCATCAATGTGGCATTTTGACAAGACGTGTAGACTCAGACGTGTCTGTGCAGCCTTCTTTTAAGCTTAGAAACTCCAAATGCTGTTCGGACAGTAGCTTAACAGTCATAGAATGTCAAGTGACTTACAAACGCTCTGATCAGCATGTGCATATGTGCAGGCTGGTCTGAGCCTTTGCTGGTCGAGCATACCACATTGTTGGAAATCTCATGTCGCAGCTCATATGTAGCTTTCATTTCATTTCAACTTATCAGTTAAAAATCATATTTGTTCCAAAAATGATTAATTTACCCCTTTCCATTAAAATATATGTTTTGGTTATTTAAAAGAACTGTCTCAAAGAGACGGTTCTTTTATGCACCAACAACATATACTGACCCACACTTCCAATTCAAAATGTTTAAGGAATGTAACTTTAATTAATATATGAGGTCTTGTCGTAATCATTGTATTGTTCAGGGGTTATGGCTAAAAGGGAGTGATTGACTGATGAAGTTCTACTTTCATTTTCATAAATAAGTGTTTTAATTTTTGATAAAATTGCATTACAATGGATGAACCAATATATATGTAAGTCAAGGTTCAGTTTGATTTTGCTTTAGAAGTGTGGTTCAGTATATATTTTGTTAGGAGAGAACAATTCAGAAATACAGCTAATAAAAATCTGAAATTCTGAATCTTATGTATCCCAAATTTAGCTTCACTTAAGCTAGTACTTCAAGCTTTCAGAGACAGATAAAGTGTGAAATCAAAAATTCATCATGTGTGGCAGACATGTGTATGACTTTTGCGTACACCATGCCAGTGAAACTTGCCCATTGACCAAGACAAATCTGCAGCTCAATTACAGAGCGATAATCAGACAGATCTGTAGTATCAAGCCAGAGGATGTGGCCACAGTAAGGTCAAGCGAGCTACTAGCAAAGCTTGAGCTTGAGGACCTAGACCTCATTCTGAGAGAGAGAAGGCTTTGCCGGTTGGACATGTGGAGCATTCTAGTGGTGCAGTCAGAATAGCAAGTGATATACAGGTTGATGGCAGGCGGGGGCCAGGGAGGCCAAGCTGACATGGAAGAAACAGAGAATGACTGCCATGAGTGGAGGCTTATGACAGTTGACCCTCAAGAAAGGAGCACCTGGACTTCAGATGTGAGAGAGGCTATGCATGCAGCTAGCCAGTTACCTGGAAGGGGCCCACTTATGTGGATGATGCCCCTACACCTCCACATAAATAAAAATCTGATTATGATATGATGAATTTGCCTGCAAATATCAAAGGCACTGATCAGACCATGTTGATGCATAGGCTGGTCTGCACAATTGAGTCACGACATGAGATTTCTAACAATGTGGTATGTGCAACCAGCAAAGCCTCAGATCAGCCTGCGCATATGCGCAGTCTGATCAGAGCCTTTGCTAGTCGCTTGAATATTCTATGAGTGTTAAGCTACTGACTGAACATAATTTGGAGTTTCTAAGCTTAAAAGGAGGCTTCAGAGGCTCGTCTGAGTCTACACTTGTCAAAATGCCACATTGTTGGAAATCAAATATCAAGGCACATTAAATTTTGTTGTTTGAATGCAGCAGTCAGAGTTTCTAAAGACAATGCCCAATTACAGAAGAGATGATCACTTTTTCTGATGCAAACATTATCAGGCCTCCAGATAAGGATGTTTATATAGATTTTTTTTTCTTATTTCTCTAACAAAAAAATGAGACACCCAAAACATATGTATAAACTTATGGGTAAGAAAACAAGTAGCCCAATGGACGACGATCGCTCACCTGGGAGCTAGCACAATGTTTGGAGATACCCTAATTTATGATGCTCAAAGGCAGGTTACTCTGAACTTGAAACAGTGACCAGGAACTAATTCAAAAACATAAGATATTATGCCAGTCCTGGTTATCTGCAAGTATTAAAAAGATCTGAATAAAAATTGTGAAAGTATATTTTCAGATGCTCAAGGGCAGCTTACTCTGTATTCAGTGATGGGAAATGACCGATCCATACTTTAATGCATGTCCTGATAGCCTACAAGGATGAAAAATATCAAATGAAAAATGAAGGCGCTAGAATGGTCACAACATTATAAAGCTATATTTTAGACGCTCAAGTGCAGCTAACTCTGTAATTGGTGGTCGGGTGTGGCGGATAATCTAACTCATTCAAGCTTTATGGGTGTCCTTGTTACCTGCAAGACTGCAGGAAGATCCATTCAAAAGTGAAGGTGCTAGAGTGGTCAGAAAAGATTTTCCATTGTAAGTCTATGCAGATTTTTTATGACAATCAAGGGCTGTTAACTCAACAGTCTGAGGTTGGTTCTACTTAAAGTTCAAACTCATCCAAGCTTTTATGGTGATCCTTGTTACCTGAAAGAATTACGAACATCCAATCAAAAATGAAGGGGCTAGAGTGGTTACATCATCCATCAATTTTTAAATTGCTCAAGGGGAGCTAAGTTAATAATAGGTGATGGGATCTTGATAAAATTCAAACTCATCCAAGCTTTAATAGTTGTCCATCTTTTATCTGCAAGGATGAAGAAGATCCATTCAAAAATTGAAAGCACTAGAGTGGTCACAAGATTTCTCCAATTATAAGTCTATGGAGATTTTCCAGAAGCTCAAAGGCAGCTAACTCCACAGTCCAAGGTCAGATCTGGCCAAATTTCGAACCCATCCGAGAATTTATGGGTTTCCTTGTTGCCTGCAAGAATGAAGAAGATCCAATCAAAAATGAAGGCACTGGAGTGGTCACAAAATTCCTCCCATTATAAGTCTATGGGGATTTTTCCAGATGCTCAAGGGCAGCTAACTCATTAGTCCCAGGTCGTATCCTGCAGAATTTCAAACTCGTCTAAGCTTTTATGGTTGTCCTTGTTACATAAAACATAAACAAAATCCAATAAAAAATGTAGACGCTAGAGTGGTCAGAACATTATCCATCAATTTTTAAGATGCTCAAGGGGAGCTAACTCCATAATAGGTGATGGGATCTTGACGAAATTCAAACTTATCTAAGCTTTTATAGTTGTCCTTCTTATTTGCAAGGATGAAGAAGATCCATTTAAAATTGAAAGCCCTAGAGTGGTCACAACATTTCCCCCATTATAAGTCTATGGGGATTTTTCCTGACGCTCAAGGGCAGGTAACTCATAAGTCCCTGGTCGGATCCTGCCAAATTTCGAATCCATCTGAGATTTTATGGGTTTCCTTGTTGCCTGCTAGAATGAAGAAGATCCAATCAAAAATGAAGGGGGCTAGAGTGGTCACAACATTATTCATTGATTTTTCAGACGCTCAAGGGAAGCTAACTCCCAAGTCAGAGATGGAATCTTGTCGAAATTCAAACTCATCCAAGCTTTTATGGTTGGTCTTGTTACCTGCACGAATGAAGAAGATTCATCAAAAATTGAAGGTACTAGAGTGGTCACAACATTTCTCCCATTATAAGTCTATGGGGATTTTTCCAGACGCTCAAGGGCAGCTAACGCCTAATTACTTGGTCGGATCCTGCCCAATTTCAATTCCAATCGAGATTTTATGGTTGTCCTCGCTACCTGCAAGAATAAAGAAGAAACCAAAAATGAAGGAGCTAGAGTGGTCACAAGATTTTTCCCATTATAACCCTATGGGAGCTATCTGTTGCCATGGGAACCAGAGTTCTGATCCTATCTTACCAAAAACCTAATGCAGTCAATCCCCCACCCCAATGATGCTCCAGGTGAAATTTGATCTTGATAGGCCAGCTGGTCTCAGAGATATTCATGTTTGAAAGTGTGAATGGACTGACGCACGCCAGCTCGAGTCCCATCCTATAAGCTCATCTGGTGAGCTAATAATATCAATATTATGCTCAAATTTTTTTTGCTTAACTAACCCTATGAGTCACGAATATTGTACTGTTTGATTCTTTACGCCCCAGTCAACAATTTTTCAGTTATGTGCGGACGTTAAACCAGTACTAAGCAAGGATTAATGTGTCTTGCTCAAGGACACAATGCAGTGATGCTGGTGAGTACTTGTCAAGGACCAAGACCTGGAAATTCTTTCAGACATTAGAAAGAACCAATTATGACAAGGTCATTTTAATGTAAACTACATTAGATGTCTGATTCAGCTTAAAATGAGAGGCTTTTAAACTATATAGGCCTAGCATGCCTTTTTATAGGACATAGGCAATTGCGAAGATCCAGTCAGAAATCGCAAAATGATTCTGTCTTCTGCTGCTTTCAAAAGTTCTTTCAAGAATACCATCAAATAGTCAAACAGTTTGAATCCAGATCATGCCCAATATATATTGTTGGATATGATCTGGGTCCAAACTGTTTGCAAAAGTTTTCAGCAGAATACCATAAGAGAGTCAAATGTTTTGTTTTTTTATCTTTACCTCCCAGTCATGTGGGGACGAGTCTTTCTGGGTCACACCAGTACTAAGCAGTGGATAAAGTGTCTTGCTCAAGGACACAACACTGCGACTCCGCCAGAGGTGAGGCTCGAACCAGCAACTCTTCAATCTACAGTCTAGCGCTCTACCAACTGAGCCACTGGGCTCCGCATCAAACATGCAAAAGTTATCAGCTGACGACACTATACAACATTTAACCCTTCACTCCATAATAACACCTTTGAAATATCATGTATTTGAAAATACTATGGAAAATGGAGCATTTGCTCCAAAAGAGCACATGCTCGATTTTCCATAATATTATCAAAAGTATTCAAAACTTAACTCATTTTTTTCTTGAAGTTTTTTCAATGTTGCCTAAAAATAGAAAATGATGTCATGATCTATAAATAGCCTATGGAGTAAAGGGCTAAGATACAAAACTTACCCTAGAAATTTGTATCCAATATATGCTATAATGTCCATATATTTGAGTTCTGTATTTAAGTTCATTACATATAAACTAAGCATTACTGCAAGAAGTTCTATAATAATCCACACTAATGCTGTACTGGCCTGTATACCTAGCTGTTCTGGGGTGAATCTGAAAGGTAGAGAAAGATATTTATCATAATCTCCACTATTTATTAAAAATTTTACCTGCTTGAGTCATCTGCATATAACCTTTGTAAACAGTTTGGACCCATATCAGGATGACAAAATGTCGGGCCTCAACTGGATCCAATCTTTTATACCTCTCAGGCCTCCAGATAAGAGTGTGTATTGGAAAATTATTCTCTTTATTTCTCATCCAAAACATATGTTGTGGGTACTCAAAAGAAGTGTTTCAATGAGACAGTTAGTTCTTTTGAGCACCCAAAACACATGTAATGGGTAAGATACTAATTAAAATTTTACTGACATTAAAATTCCTTATCTGGACCTATGTCCTCTGATAGTATTCCTGAAAGTTTGAAAACAACAAGAGGAGACGACAAAATCATGAAAAATCTCCCAGCATGCTAAGAGTTAAAGGTGGTCAAAAAAGGAGCAGATTATTTCTACCCCATGTGCCTTTCCAGACTCACTGCATTTTAGGCCAAGAAAAAAATATGTGTAGCTCAGATTACCCGACCTTCCTTAAATTTTTACCCCCTACCCTAAACTTTTTTTCTCCAAATTCTGAAGTTGGAAGAGAATAGCAGTTCTGCTATTCTCTTCCAACTTCAGAATTTGGAGAAAAAAATACATATCAAAATGACCATCAGAAATGAAAATCTAAATTTCTATGCATTCCGTCTTTGGTATGGGAAGTAAAAGGATTAAAACAAGGTTATATCTTCAAAAATAGACCCTTTTGTATCAGTTTGGTCTTATTTAATACATTTCCAAGCACGTCTGAATATTCCAAGAAAAAGTTCTTTTCCGTATTTAGCACATCTTAGCAAAGGGACGTAAATAGCGCAACAGAGACTATGTCTGAAGTAATTGTCTATGTAAAAGGGAAATCACGTATTTATATCTTAACAGGTCTAACTAAACAACAATGTCGAATCAACCAAGCAGTTGATTGACTATAGAAAAGTAGCAGATTAAACAAAACAATACATGGCAATTGCAGAATTACCTGCTCTGTCATATACAGCCTTCTCGAGTCTGAACTATTGACATAGAGCTCAAAATCAAGGAAAAAACAACGCAGAAACTTCCAGGAAGAATGACTGGAAACTGTACTCAAATTAATGGGTAAAATACAGACAGATTGTAAATGCCCACTTAAAAAGGTTGTGATCTTGATCTGTGCATAACACTGCCTCATCAGATAGTCATCAGGTAGTCATTGTGTCCGAAATTAATTTTGAATTAGCAAGTATTTCAAAAAATCTGAGTTCAAATTTTCGAGGTTTTACTGTATTATGAAGCATTAAATGTACATACCTATTCTGTACTCCTAATACAATACCAGAGACAAGCACGTATGTCACAAAAGCCATTACTGAAATAAAAAGTCAATCTTTAAGTATGGTAAACCATAAAACAGCGCTTAACCCTTTGTAAACTAAATATTTCTTCCTTCTGGTTTGATACAATATTAAAGTTGTATATTGAGAGATCAGAAGTTATAAACTGCAAATAATACTTTTAAAATTTCTTTCTCTGCAAATTGTTTCTACCTTAGCAAAACAGTGGAGACCCTGACGAAATGCATCTGGGTCTTTATTGTCAAAGGATCCATTTAGGGCTATCCAGTACACAAAGGGTTAAGTATGTTGCAGTACGAAAACAAAAACCTACATTTATGAGTAAAATTCAGAGCTTTTTTATGCAATTGTAAAGAACAGTAGACATTCTAATGTCTGTTTAGTTCCTTTATATATTAAAATAGCCAATAGTTCATCATCCAGTGCCAACAAAGGCCTTTTAACTGCCAGATTAAAAAGCATGTGCATCTGCTCTCTTAACCCTTTACCACCTAGAGACACCTTTTAACGCTTTTGTAAAACAGAGCAGACCCAGATGATCCAGCTCTTGTAAGAGCTGCCTTATCAGGGTCTTCTCTGTTTGCTTATGGAAATATGATATATCTTATTCTACACTAGTGGACCTGACAATTTATTTCTTTATTTTATGAACCAACATGAAAGCTACATGAGTGCTCATGTTCTATTGATTTTATTAAACAAGTTGGGGAAAACAGATAAACTGCGAGGCTTGCTGAGCATTTTATCTCTTTTTCACAACGAATTTAATAAATTCAATAATATAAGTGCACAAATGTTAGATTCTATTTATCAAATGACATTAAGAATACTTTGAAATTTCATTTCTGGCGTGAAAATGTTATAATTTTGTAATTATGTATGCAACGTTGTTATGGATGTCATAATGTTTCCCATAAATCTGTAAACCACTAGTGATAGTGACTAGTGACGCGATGTCATTTGATAAATAATTATTCATAGTGGGTGGAGCCTAGCATGAATATTCATGAAGAAAAGGCAAGATCCCTATAATCATGAAAAAAAAATCTGTTTATACACTATGCTAATCAACTGATTTCATAGGACAAGGATTAAGAGTTAATCTGCATTATTACCTGGTATATACAGATCTGGTGCATTTATTTCATATCTAGGAGCTACTGGTTGGTCTTGATCATACTTTATGGCCCAATCCTGAAACACATGAAAACACATTGACAATTTTGTAAATATGCAAATACCTCTTAAATGATTTTTAGAAAAAGAAATGAAGACACAATAGCTGTTGTTCACTAATGTGGCACAGTGCGGTAAATTGTATTATTTGTTGACATATTATTGCCCCATTTTCCATATGCAACTGACACAAATCCAGTGCTGAAAGTCATCAAACAATTGTCTAATTTTTTTTCTGTCAGGTAGAAGCCATATTACAGTGAATCTTCTATGTTCACACTTGTTATTAATTATTTATAAATTATAAATCAACCCTTGTTAACGATATAGAGGATCTTACATGAGTGCTCATGTTTTATTGAATTTATTAAACGAGTTGGGGAAAAAAGATAAAATGTGAGGCTTGCCGAGCATTTTATCTCTTTTTTGCAATAAGTTAAATAAATTCAATAACACAAGAGCAGGAATGTTAGATTCTATTTATCATATGACATTTTGATTACTCATTTCTGCCGTAAAAACATTACAATTTTGTCATTATCTACTAAACGTTGTTATGGCCGTCATAACATTTCCCGAAAATCTATAAACCTCTAGTGGTTTATCAATTTTAATGCACGGCTTTATTTCACTCCCAGATGCGACGTCATGTGATAAATGAGCTTAAACATCCTCAGAGAAACTGTATAAAACTCCTTAAATACATGTAGCTTATATTGTGTCATGTTATGGTCAACATGCTTCCTGTATTTATATGGACCACAACAGAAAAGCTAGGTGGGCCTCATTGCAAGAAAACTTGATTTTATTGAATGCCAGCAAAAAAAGGCACAGACCAGCCTGCGCGTCAGCATAATCAGTGCTTTTGTTATTCACCATCTGCAAAGTATAAAAGCTTCACTTGCTAAACCTAATATATAAGCTGGTCTCGGTAGTGTAGCAGGTTGGGTTGAGCCTGACTGGTCACAATGCACAATACACAAAAGTGGCTATAAATTTACTTAGTACTCTCGGGAAGCAACTTGACCCCTTGGGTCCAATTGTTTATCCAGGGAGGTCCGTACGACCCTCTGTGAAATATGTTGACGACTAATAAAAAAGGATACCCCTGACGAAATCTTCTGGGTCTGCGCATATGGTCATAAAATCTTGTAGAAAGGTTTTATTGTGCCAAAGCCCAGGTTAATGAAGATAAACTTACTGTATGTGTATAAGGAAACAACAACATCGCTAATTTCTTGCCAACATAAGTTGTGTCTACAGCAAAATAGTATTTTAACTTGGATGGGGAGACATATTTCTCTAACTGAAAGTACAAAACAACAAAACGGTAAATGCTCTAAAATTTCAAACACTACTTGCCTGCCGAAACAGACTGAACAAACAGTGCAGACACAGATCAGACTGCTTCTGAAGAAATAGTCTGATCAGTGTCTTCACTGATTACTATTCTGACATCCATTTTATGAATTCCATTCCTGAAAACAAAAAATACAATGTTTAAAATTGCCTAAATGCTGGTTGATTTGTCCTTCTACACTACTATGCAGCTGAAATCCAGACAATGCCAATACTTTCAAGAATGATCAAACAACACATTTTTGAAATGAACAAGATGGTTCTAACTCACTGAAAGAAATGTGAAATGTACAAATTCTGAAATCTATGCAAATTGCACAAGTTTCATAATATTATATTGTTGAGTTCGCCCAATTGCATATCTTAATTGAGCACCTAGAAAGTTTAGAAAAAGTCCCAGTTTTATACATACAGTAAAACCTGTGTAAAATGGCCACTCTAAACAAGACAGAAAATTGGTCAAGACCAACTATCGCTTAATGCAGGCCAAAAGTATTGCAGAATGCTCCCCTTTCGACCTTCATTAAGCTACCATTTGTCATTAAGATCTTTTTTTTGTCTATTTTTGAGTGGCGGTTCTACACAGGTTTTACTGTATAGAATAAATACAAGTCACTGCATATCTATCATAGGTTTAGATAAGCACATTTTTTAGAGTAAAAGTGTAAATACTTTCTTACCCATCATTTTTAGCATATGTTTTGGGTGCTCAAAAGAACCGTCTCAATGAGACGGTTCTGGGTGCTCAAAAGAACCGTCTCATTGACATATATTCATTGATATACATTTTGGTTAAAGCAAAAGCAATTATTGGTCATATAACACCTTTTAACTCTTAACAACTTTTACAATGGGCACACTTTCTTTCCAATCATAAGGTGCTATGTCCCATGTAGCCCCTTCTGCCACAAATTAAACAGCAAATAGTACTCTTTGCCACTAACAAAATTATAGATATGCACATAGGACCAAATGAAATTTTGCTACCACAAGTTCTGTTAAAGGGGACTGCAACCCTGATGATTACTACGTTTTATATGAAAGATCCTAATAAACCATGAATTTCGATACCAGTTTCATCTAAATCGGTTGAAAAATGTGGAAGTTGTGGGCGTTTGAATATTTGCAAATGGACTGTAATGGAAGCGGCCATATTGTAGGCTTAGTGACGTCACTCAGCCTAATTAAATATGCGTAATCAAAATAAAAGACAAACCAATGGATTATTTGCATTAATCTTTAATGAAACATTTTCCTTATGTATAAACCTGCATATCTGCTGAAACACAGATGATGTGATAGTAGTGATAACTAAAAATTAAACAGTTAGAAAAATTCTGAAAACTAATTAAATATTCAAAATGGCGGCTAAAATGTTGGTCATATTGAAATCTTTAAATGCCCATAACTTGCCTATCTTCAACCGATTTTGATGATACTTGTATCAAAATGCATGGTTCATAAAGCTCTTTCTGATAAAACATACTTATCTTAAGGGTTGCTGTCCCCTTTAAAGAAATACAGCCATGATAATTTGTGAGGTGAAAGATACCATGTTAAGCATCGTAAAATCTAAAATATCTTATATCTCAAGTTTGGTGAAAATGTTAGTTAGCACCTTCTACCACTAAGGGGCGATAAACAAGTAAGGTAACGTTAATCATCGAAACTGTTTTGGTTGAGAAATAAGAAATTATTTTTTTGGTACGCACTCTTTACTAAAGGCCTGTCTACTCACATTTTTATGTACCATTTCCTTGCCTTGGCCTGCCAGAGATGTGCCATACTGCATAGCCATGTTAGCCATAGGATCATTGAGATACTGTTGTCCAGGGAACTGTTCACCTCCAAACTGTTGTTGACCCCAGGGCTGCTGGCCCATACCACCAGCTGTCTGATCATACTGATTACCTGGAAATATACCAAATCACTCTAGAAGCTTTTTGTTTGTTTGATTGGATTCTTTGTGTCCCATCAACAATCTTTCAGTTCTATAGGGATGGGTCTTCCTGGGTTGAACCAGTATTAAGCTAGGATAAATGTGTCTTGCTCAAGGACCACAACGTAGTGACACCGGTGAGGCTCAAACCTGTGACCCTTCGGTCTCGAGCCAAGCACTCTTACCACTGAACCACTGCGCTCCCTCACTCTAGAAGCTCACAACAGCTTTGTAACATTAGTTAATATCATCTAGTAACTGTAAATACAGGGCAAGAAACAGTTTAGTTTGAAAACTATCAAAGCCAAATATTTTAATCATTAAGTGTGCCCCAAATTACTGTTTTTTTTTTCAACAACTTATCGAAGCACCAAGTGCATTAGAGGGCTCTTTTGGCCCCCTAAGAGACAAAAAAATAAAGGTTGCTTTTCATAAATATCTTCTGTTTAGTTAAGTAGAACAATAGCCAAAGTGTAAAACTCTGTTTTGTTTTACTTTTACAGTTGCTATGGTAACAGAAAATGGTTGCCAAAATAGGCTAAAAATAGAAAAAAATGATTTTGTACTTTTAACAGAGAATCATCATATCTAGCACAAGAAAAAAATACCAAAAAATCACTATAACTGACACACAATATATTATTTTTTTTTGTATATCTAATTCTTGAAAACAAAATGTTTTCTAAAGCCTCATATATATTTAGTCAACAATTTTGACTTGTTGCATTGTCCCCTCTCCCTGGGACCCTTCCAATGAGAATTGTCCATTTGGGTACTCCTCTAAGTTTACATATTTATTAGGGGTTTTTTCTTAAATATTCTGATAGATAGGTACAATCAAACAATGTAAGCCCAGATCAGCTTGTTCGTGAAGGAGCAGTCTGACAAGATCTAACACTTGTTACTATATTCCATTTCTAACTAACTTTTTGCATACTTTTTGAAAATGTATAATTTTGTACATACAGTGTGGTCCCTTCATTACACACCTGTATCCCTTTCAAGTGTGATGTCTTGGATATATTATGTATGTGTTGTATCTCCATGTACACGTGTAAAATATTTTTTACACTAACACATTTTACACTAACACTAACCACAGGAGCTTGAAGTTCTGTCTTTATCTCACCTCTATAGCTTCAAAACCAAAATCTCACAATGTCATTACATATGAGATTTTCAGTTTTAGGATTTAGAAGTGATATAAGGATCGAACTTCAAGCTCCTGTGCACTAACCGACAGATTTGGATATACCAGGGTCATGTTGTTGCTCCAAAAATTTTTTTACATGTAGCATGAATTTAACAAGATTCGTTAGGATCACTAACATATTATCATCATGAAGGGACTGCACTGTATTAGAAATCTAGTGAGTTGGATTACCTGGCATCCCGTATCCATAATTTCCTTGTGGTGGACCATAACCATACTGCTGTGGGGGTTGGGGTTGAACACTAGTGTCTTCAAACATCTGGGGTTTCGGAGCATGGCCTCTGCCCTTTCCACTTTTTCTTTTCCCACTGGCAGCTGTACCAATATAAAGATGAAAATGGAGAAACATTCTTCAAATTGCACACCCACTGATGGCTGGAAGTTCAAAATTTCCAAAATCCTGAACTTAAGAAATTCAAATCTACAACTTACAATATGCCTACATATAATAAACAATTGGTCAATTGCCTTTAGATAGAATTGAAATGTATTCGAGAAGCTATTACAATCTGCCTTATTCAGCATTTTGAGGCTGACGTTATTTGGAAAATCAGCCTCATAATTCTGAATTTAGGAATAGTATTGAAAACTTTCACCCATGCAATATACAACAGTACTACTCCATGTCACCAAGATCACTTTATGCTTTCAGTAATCAGAAGTTTGTGCTAAGAGGAATTGGTCATTTTTACTATTTGCATGCTGGACATTTTTTCATACTTTTTTTGTCGTCTGACAAATTTGTTCATAATTAATTTTTTCAAAAAATTCTTCCAGGTACACTATCAGAGTGTCAAACGGTTTGGATCCAGATCAAGTCCAAAGTTCTGTTGGTCTTGATCTGGGTCCAAACTGTTTGCAAAGGTTAACCTATCAGCAGATGACAAACATTAAACTTAGGAAAGAGTTAATATAGGTACTTTAAATAAGCATCTCAGTGAGACAATTCTTTTAAGTAACCACAGCATATTTATAAAAGAAATTCAAATATTAAATTAAATATTTTTTTTCAGTATGCCTACAAAATTCAAACAATTTCATGTGTGAAAGTGATACATTGTAAATCTTGAGATAGCACATACTTACCCACAATATAAGCAGCTCCACAAGATAAAGGAGATACATTTAACCCTTTTCCCGCTATTCACAACAATTGTCGTCTGCTCTTTCTTCTGCTTAAGTACTTTGGTGGCCTATAGGCTATATGCAAACAATATGCACCCAGATCAGACTGTTCCCTTAGGAGCAGTCTGATCAGGGTACATAGTGTTTGCTTCTGCGATAAAATTAATCCGGAGTGCATTTGAGTATATATGCAGCAGACGTATAAGCACATGAAATTTCCTGGGCAAAAAAATATTAGCAGAATAAGGGTTAAGGATACAAATGTACATGAATATAGAAAAAGTTTTGCTGTTTTGTCACCTAAAATGCATGAAAATATATCTACAAGAACGTCAATATTTTCTTAAACAATGTAACTTTCAGCACCAAAACACAGTGACATAATACCACAAACTACCATATACTACCATAAACCTTAAAACAGTCTGGTTTGACATTGTCTAAACTAGGAATGTGGCCAAATTTTGCTCTTCTTACAGCTTGTGTATTAGTTTCATTTAAATACACAGGTTTAGATAAACACAAATTTTCAGTGTAAAGATGTAAATATTTTCTTACCAATCAGTTTTAACATATGTTACGGGTGCTCAAAAGGACCGTCTCATTGAGACGGTTCTTTTGAGTACCCATAACATAATTATGTTTTGGTTGAGAAATAAGAACATTAAATTTTTGTAACCCACTCTTAACTAAAGTTCTGTAAATACTTATTTTTTCTCTTTCTATCTACTCAAGTTTTGCATCTACATGTATAAATTGAATATATGAGCCAGTGCACGAGATTTCCAACAATGTGGTATGTGCAACCAGCAAAGCCTCAGATCAGCCTGCGCATACACGCAGTCTGATCAGAGCCTTTGCTAGTCGCTTGAGTATTCTATGATTGTTAAGCTATGTTAAGCTACTGACTGAACACCATTTATTTTGGAGTTCCTAAGCTTCAAAGGAGGCTGCACAGGCTCATCTGAGTCTACACTTGTCAAAATGCCACATTGTTGGAAATCATATGCCACGGCTCATATGGTTCAGTTATTGAACAGAAAAAATATATAAATTAATAAATATCACACACTTTAATAATACAGCAATAAAGACTTAAGAGATGGAGAACAGAGGTGATGAGGAGTACAACACTGACAACGAAGAAGTTTGGAGAGTTTTGTTGTTTATTGCTCTAATTAAAAACAATTATCATGATGGCAGACCACTCTCTTTGATGTTTCGGGTGTAGTAGTCCCATTTTTCTGCCCGACCTTGCCCTACATGTCCTGAAAAGCCAACTAATTTTGCGGATATTTACATAACAAGCTAAAGTCCTTCTGACAGTGGCTTCAATCGGCTACTGAGGAAGCATAATTATTAAAGTCAGCAGGTGTGAGAACATCGAGACATCACCATCTATATATTGGTCGTCTGTCGTGTGTATATTTCCAGTATGTAATTTTGACAGCGCTATTACATGCATGTGGGAACATAACCGCCAGGAGTTTTGCAACAAGCTGACATCCAATAAAGCTAAATAACAAATTCTAATGCTGATAACTGAAAGCAGGTCATGTATTATCTATTTTTAAATTAAAGTATAAAATCAATAATATGAATGGCTTTCTATATATCTATTAAAAGTTTAGACATTTTCCTATAAACAGATATAATTATTTATTATTTTGTATCAATCTTTCATACAAAAATATAGGTTTGAAAACTCATTATTTTGCATAGTGTCAGACAACAGATACTTGTAACACTGACAGCCACTCTCAATGTGTCTACAAACTAAAGTAGGAACCCATTTTAATAGTCTCCCTCGACTAACATCGGGGAAAAAAATATAGATGTGAATGAAAATATCTGTAACTGCTATTTTTGGCTGGATTTTTTGTGAAATTTCCCCAGTAATGTTATTCACCATTTTGATTGTTTTAAAATTGGGAAGAAGATGATATTCCACCCCAAATGAAATTAGAAAATTCCTAAGGTTCATTCAACAAAGTGGGTGCTCTCCTGTTTGTTTTCTGAATAAGAGCAATAGTCTGAGCGCTTGCAATACAGGCAAAAGATGATAAGCTTTTCTTTCCTAAACAGAATGGACACATTTGATTGCCTATAACAAGGCGGTGCAGTTATTTCCAATAGACCCCCACACCATCCAGGTTAGTCTCATTCCACGTTTTCTCAGCGAGATAACAATTAGAAGGGGCAATCTTTATATGGCCATCTATATACTACACAATCATGATAATGGACTATGGTAAAAGACAAAAGAACAGAAAAATAAATTTGCAAATAAAGATGAATAAAAATACCAAAGTAGAAGCTTTAATAATTAATTCCATTAATCTTAAAATAAAACAGAATTAACTGATTTCTAAGCATCCCATTCTGAAAGTTTTTGTTGTTGTTTTCAAATGAGCGGTTGCATTTACTTTGTAATAATTTGTTTCAGGGTTAATCATTTTATTTTTATTGCTTAAAAAATAAAGAAACCGAATCTGTCAAAATCATTGTCTTTGACTTTTTTAAAGGGGAAAATATATGCCAACTGAATAAAACGAGAAAAATCTGGCTGCAAAATAAAAAAAAAGTTTATTTTCTTCTTAAAACAGTAATAATGATTGATTAATGTGTGTGGATTCAGGGTTTGCACTAGGATTTTTTTCTTACGCCATCTTTTACGCCAATCAGATTTTTTTAATGCTATTTTCTTGAACTTAGAGCCAGATTTTTGGCTATTTTACGCCCAAAAGGAGCCAGGTGTTTGGCCATTTTTTGCAAAAAAAGTCTTCTGTTAATAGGTAATTTCTGCTAAGGATCTTCGGTATTCCCCATTTTTGTCTTGTCTGCTGATAAACAAAGGCAAGCTTTCCTTTTAAAAGAAAACTTTTTTGTTTCATTTTTTTGTGTGATAATTACCCCTGGCCGAGTCAGCCTCTTTACCAGTGGAGGAGAGATTCCCGATCAGGAATAATTGACCTACATAAATTTGAGAGAAAAATACAGGTTAATGTTACTATTAACAGTAACTTGCTACTGGATTGGGCATCATTTTATCATTTTTATCGTAATCTCAGAAAACAAAAAAATGTCTATCACAGTTTTTACCGGATTTCCACCGAATTTTGGGAGCTTAAAGATGAATGAATTTTCAAACTTTTGACTGTTCAGAATTTTTTAAAATGCCTAGAAAAAAATTACTAAGATTTAAAATCAAGATTTTTCCTGGTAGTCTGTGATTCTCGTTAGGGAATTGGTAAAGAGTTTTGATTCCCGATCGGGAAACAGTGATTCCTGTTATACAACAACGTACGAGGGCTGAGCAAAAAGTTCGTAGAATTTCTTCATAACTTTTTTATTTGAAATCCCATTGTCATTAGATTTTCACATGCGTAAATATGGTCTAATATCAATTTCCAAGTAAAGTTTCATAAGTCTAAATCCACTTTAATTATTTTTATTTAAACCTTAAAAAGTGCAGGGTCCACTACCCCGGAGCACGACATTAATTCACTGATGTCATGCTTTAAAAAATCATCAAATTTCAAAATTGTCTTATTCAAATCTACTGAAACTACATCAACGTCAAGAATGGTGCCATTTATGGTTTCATACTAAATTTCCGATGTCACTCTCAAAAAATAAAGGAATGGCGATAGATTTTGTGAGCCCTATTGGAGGAAAAATACAGCAAAATGTGGTTTTACGAGATGTGAAAGGAACTCGCATAGCGATAAAATTATTTTAAATTTATGATATTTGTCAACTGAAACCTATAATTTATTACAACTAGCTGAGAAATCATCAGAAATGTAAATAAATGTCAGTGTTCAAGTGGCGTGAAGGCTTTAGCATTGAAGAAAGACCTTTGCATAAGCCCAAGGAATGGGTGTGCAAAGATAGTGATAAACTTGTGATGTGTATCTGTGACGTCGTGAAAAAGACCACACTCAAACGTTTAGAGAGCTGTATAATCTTCGGATTAAAATGTAAGAACTGTTTTGCATGATCTCTTGCACATGTATCATCTATTCGCACAATGTGTGCAAAAATTATTGACATTAGAGGAGCAGGAAAGATCGGTTATTGTCTGAAACTAGTTTTGGGCGGCCAAATACGCATGAAGATGATAGGTTCCTTAACATGATTATCATGTGTGACGAAAATCAGCTTTGGCAGTTCGACTCCAAAATAAAGCAGCAATCTTAACATTAGAACAGAAAGAGCTGGAGGTCCAAGTTGCTAAGAGCTGAGAGAGATTTGAGTTAAAAAAAAGTGTGGATAAACAGGGAATCTTGTTATGCCAAGCTGTAACCATGAGGGTTACGGTCAACTCACAGTATTATGTAAAAGTCTTTAATTTATTCTATAAATTTCTGATTGACTAGAGATATAAATTATTTTACATTCAGATTTATTAATTACCGCTGATTATGAGGTCCATCTAATGTGCATACATGCAGCAAAGACCAAAATTATACGCTGATAGAGCGTCGTCATAACGTTAAAATATTGTCAAATGACGTTAACGTCATGGCGTGCTCCGGGTACACTTTACATACGTTGTAGAAGGAGTCATAGCGACTAAAGTCATCTAGCGATTTGTCTGAAACTTTCAAATTTTGTCAGGATTGAATGGATCTTAAACATGTAAAAGTTTGAGTGCAACAACACACGTGCTTTTATTTTTATTAACAAATTCTACAAACTTTTTGCTCAGCCCTCGTATCTTCCTAGCACAACCCTTTTTATGTGAGCGCCAGCAAGCAGCAAATAGCATCCCAACCCAGCGAATAACATCACAGCTGAGAACAGGTTACTGTTATCTAAATGGGTATATGCACACAGTAGGACTGAAACATTCACCTCTCTGCACTTGTGGGGAGCCTGAAAGTGTGAAACACTACATAGAAGACTGTGAGCAGCATGTGGAGATTAGAGAAAAGTTGATGTCAAAAATGTTCTTTACCATTGGCAGTAGTGAGTTATCTTGCAAGATTTTTCTTGAGGTGAAAGCAGAAGATGACTTACAAGAATGCAGAGAAATCTTGAATGAAATCTTTGAAGAGTATATTTTAAGTACAAAAAGATTCAAAACTCAATATCTTTTTTTTTTAATCAACAACCGAACCTGACACACACACCTAACAAATATACCGGAGAGTTTTTACTATGAAGTTATACCGAAGAGCCCAATTACCAGAGCGATACTTCGGCCAAATGGCTGCTAACAACAACAACAGCTGCTCGCTTGTACCATTTTTTACACCTTTGGTATGGTGCGGCCAGGATTCGAACCCACGACCTCCTGCTCCGAAAGTGGGCGCTCTATCAACTGAGCTATCAGACGGTACATAAGAATATGTCATTTTTCGGGCCTGATTCGGTAAATTTACGGACCCAAAAATATAAACTCAGTGGGTGTTATGACAATGCAACTAATAAGCAATCTGTGCCATCTTTTGAAAACGACTTTTATAGATTTTTCAATTGAAGAGCGTAACAATGTGAGCAAGCGCTCCTTATCATACAGGTAGTTTCCAGTTTAGCCATCCCAGGAAGTATTCCTCGGTGCGTATAATAACAGGAATGGACCGGAACGCACTGTAATGGACCGGAACACACCGGAATGGGCCTCCATAACCGGAATGGACATCAAAATTAATTTGTTTTATGCAACTATATTTATTATTTTACCATAATTTATCTTGAAATTTCAGTTTCTATTGAAATTGCACCTTTTGAAGTGCATATGAGCACCGTCAGTGGTTTGTTACATGGTTGACGTATACCCATTTAAATTGTGTCAGTTAATATTGAAGATGTACATTCTATAGAAATAAGGGTCCAGAAATAAGTCTGATCAAAGGGCAGCTGTGTTCATTATAGTTCCCATGCCAATGATCACATGATTGTCCCTGGTCTTTACAAATAGTCAAGCATATGCCCAAATGAGAGCTGTTCCGTGATACCCATCTGGGTAGCCCCACATAAACAGCCCATATGGGACCAATATATCATGTATGCTGGTACAGCATTTCGTTATTTGAGTGCTTTGACAATCACTGCGTCCAAAATGATTTTTCTACAAAAGAAATATGCGCATACTAAGAAATAGGAATGCAGTAATCTTTATTGCATACGTTCATGCTTTATAGGTAGGTGACTGGTGTAAGTAAGCCTTAGTAAGGTACTAGATATCAGGGTAAGACAGAAAATATTTTAGAAAACAATTTTTGGCAATGAAACTGTCTGGACACCGAAGATTTTTGATATTTGATATTACTTAACCAAAATTTCTTGTCAAGTACACTTAAAACATGTATTTTAGGGTGAATTTTGAGGTCCGTTCCGGTTATGGAGGTCCATTCCTGTCCATTCCTGTTAGTAAACGCACCTAGTATTCCTTTGCCCATGCCCACCGTTGCTACGTGCAGTCAACAATTGGATAATCGCAGCAATTTTCTTTTCGTCCACTCTCTGTAATATTCAACGACTAATGCATGCAAAGTATAAAGAAAGAGAGAGAGTGTGTCAATCTCCAAAAATACAGAAAAAAGCAAAAATAAACCCAGTAAAAGCATTTTTGGTTGGGTCTGAAAGCCCCTGCCGAGCCGAGCTGCCGACTCGCCGACCCGCCGAGTCAAAACTTTATCTTTTCAAAAGCATCTTCCAAGGAGATTTATCATAAATATTTTTTTATATAAAATCATCACTTAGACTAAAAACAATAAGTGGAACATAAAGAAAATTTATAATTTTTTATAATTTTGATTTAATTTCCTTTTTATTCCTCGCAGGGGGTCTGAAAGCCCCAGCCGAGTGAATCGCGATTTTAGTTGATTTTCGAGATCTTAATAGGGAAATTGAGAAGTCTTCTCAATTTCCCTATTAAGATCTCGAAAATCAACTAAAATCGCGATTCACTCGGCTGGGGCTTTCAGACCCCCTGCGAGGAATAAAAAGGAAATTAAATAAAAATTATAAAAAAATATAAATTTTCTTTATGTTCCACTTATTGTTTTTAGTTTAAGTGATGATTTTATAAAAAAAAATATTTATGATATATCTCCACGGAAGATGCTTTTGAAAAGATAAACTTTTGACTTGGCCGGTCAGGGAGTCGGCAGCTCGGCTCGGCAGGGGCTTTCAGACCCGACCAGCATTTTTGTATTTCGATGGGGGTGTGGGGTAACATACTTTTCACACCATCAAGCACTGGAATGAGCAAGCGCTTTGGCGAACAGACCTCAGAGTCACTGAAAGACATTCTTGAGAACTGTAAAAAGCACAAGCTAAAACTGTGAAGGTAAAACTAAACGCAGTGTCTCGGGGTCCGGCACCCGACTCCTAGACAACGAGGCTAGGGATCCGGTACCGGACCCCTAGACACTCATTCTAGGGGTCCGGTACCGGACCCCGAGCCGCGCCTATGAGGAATGTCTCGGTGTCCGGTATATTGTAAAACAACTACTGACAAGCCTAGGGATACGGGTCAGTACATGCACGTGGTCTGGTAGTTTGCTAAAACAATTTCTGACAAGTCTAGGGAGACGGGTCCGTACCTGCACAATTTATGTAGTGACTATATAACCAACAAAACACGCGTTGTTAATTTCACTTTGTTCCGTCCACCATCTTTGATTCTCAAAGGGAAGCTAATCTTATTTACTGTCAAACAAGTATAAGCTTATACAAAAGGTATAAAAAAAAATCGATAAAGCGGTATATAGCGAATAAGTTAGAAAGAACATTATTCTATACATATATTTTTTTCTTTTCCTTAATTTTTCAAACATACCATGAGTAAAGGAAATTATTCACCTGTAACAAATCAATTATCTTCTCACCAGCAATTATCTCACATCTTCAATTAAAGAAACCAATTAACTACTCGTTGGCAGCTGATGAGTGAGATGAGCGAGCAGTGTCAAATAAGCTCACCTGTACTTATTAACAAAATAATCTACAGTGTAGATAGATAGATAATAATCTTCGGACATAGCTTTATAAGAAGACTTTGCGTCAGATGGAATAAACGTAACCACACAGATCTTCCCTACGCCCTGACTGTGATGTGTGCCTTGCATCCTATCCTAAATGTGCTGGAAGAGAAGGCAATGGAATAGACGACAGACAGACACAAAAAGCCCGCAGCTTGCATAAATTGTTGGTGCTCAAAAGAACGTATCAATGAGACGGTTCTTTTCAGTACCTACACAATATGTGTAACTAATAAACATTTACGCTTACGGTCTGTGGCGTCTGGTCTGTGCTTGCAGGTTATAAATACCATGCGCGGATCAAGAAAGTTTTTTTCCGATGGGGTCCAATTTTTTTTCTGTACATAGTTGATAAGGGGATCAAATATCACTAAAATCGGGCCAATGCGGGCCATCATCATCCCGACAGCGAAACGCCATTTCAATGGCATTTCACTGGCGTAGCAATGATGGCTCAACATTGCTTAGTAGCTTTGTAATTTTTCAGGAGATCATATATAGCTGTTTTGCTGAGAATAACTTCCCGTGCCAGAAAGCTACATCGGGCCACCATCGGCCCATGCATGTTATATCGGGCCAAAACGGCCCGCGTTTTAGCTGATGAATAACTTCGGACCACCATCGGCCTTGCATCCTATCCTAAATGAGCTGGAAGAGGAGGCTATGGAATAGACGACAGACAGACACAAAAAGCCCCTAGCATGCATAAATTGTTGGTGCTCAAAAGAACGTATCAATGAGGCGGTTCTTTTCAGTACCTACACAATATGTGAAACTAATAAACATTTACGCTTATGGTCTGTGGCGTCTGGTCTGTGATTGCAGGTTATAAATACCATGCACGGATCAAGAAAGTTTTTTTCCGAGGGGGTCCAATTTTTTTCTTTATATAGTTGATAAGGGGATCAAATATCACTAAAATCGGGCCGATGCGGGCCATCATCGTCCCGACAGCGAAACGCCATTTCAATGGCGTTTCACTGGCGTACCAATGATGGCTCAACATTGCTTGGTAGCTTTGTAATTTTTCAGGGGATCATATATAGCTGTTTCGTACCGCACCTTTAGGATTATCCTTGTCGGTGACCAATTAGAGGGTATGAAAGCAATTAAACAATGCACCTGTAATCGCCGTTTGCTTACTTCAATGAAAGTGCAAATTGGCATTAACCTTACGGACAATAATCAAATAGACAGACAACAATTATTATGAAATGTTTTTTTAATAAAACGTAATAAAAACACTGAGAAAAACATCAATTAAAGAACCGCAAACCCAGCGCAAATTCACTGATGCGATAGTAAGTTCCCCCTGACATTAATTACCTTTATTCATGGCTTTTGAAATTGAAAAATAAGGATCAGAAAAAAAAACTAATAAGAATAAAGTATACGAAATTATATAGTTATTTTTTTTTACTATTGTCCGTTAAAAATCTTATACCTGTTGTACAAGTTTATACTTGTTTGAAAAATGTAATACATAATAGCTTCCCTTCGAGGATCAAAGATGGCGGACGGTCACGATGCAAAGTGAAAACTTCCACACATAAGACAATTGTTTTTTTAAAGTCGGAGAGTATAAACGAGTTTTTGTTGGTAAAATAACTTTTAGTACATATGGTATACGTGTAGATACGGACCCGCATCCCTAGACTTATCAGTAGCCATTCACCATATCTACATTAATTGCTGGTTCCCGCTTTACAGGTGGTCAGTAATGGAAAAACAGGTAACCAGTACCCCCCCCCCCCCAATACCTGGAAATGGGGGGGGGGGGGTTCTGGTTACCTGTATTTACATTACTGACCACCTATAGACAGGGAACCAGCAATTAATGTAGATATGGTGAATATCACACACTACCGGACTCCGAGACAGTCCTCACAGGCGTGGCTCGGAGTCCGGTACCGGATCCCTAGCCTCGTAGTCTAGGAGTCGGGTACCGGACCCCGAGACACTACGAAAACTAAAAGGGTGACACAAGCCGGTTCACAACACTCGTGAAAACAAACCGTCACCTACACTTACGCTGCCTAAAGCCTGAAGGAGAGTCCATCTTACTAGCTACGTTTCTTATATGTAAACAGATATTGTCAATAAAATCATTAATTTGTCTTGTTTTTACTGAGAATTGCCTGATCAGTTGGGGAATTCCTTAAAAACCGTCCCAATTTTTTGGGACAAATATCTGTCCCATTTTTCGGGACGGTTTTTCGTCCGTTCAAAAACAGTGATAAAAATAGCTTATTTAAGTGAGGGGATCAATCGTTCTTTGAAAACAGTAAAAGTGTGACGAAAACCCGTCCTTTATTGTTTGTGACCATTTTTCGTCCACTAATATGTCCTCATTTTTGTCCCATTTTTAAAAGAACAAGTTTTTCAACAAGTTTTTATTTACTCCAGGCCCATTTAAAATAGAACTTCCTTTCTTTCTTTCTTTCTTGGATGTATATTCCGCCTGTGCAGGCGCACCACCTTTCGGCGTAGTATTAGTGTCAATAAAAGTATCTAAATTACTGTAGAAAATAGAAACTTGTGAAACTTTAACAAATATGTACAGGTCCTTGTGGTAGAGAATCAAGCTTTCACAGTGTCCGACTTCTTGGCCACAACCGCACAAGCAAATCGGTGAAAGTCCCAATCTTTCCTCTGGCACTGAACGCTACAGTAGCGGGTTATATGACAGCGTGAACAACGTTTAAGGTCCTCTCCTTTTTTGGCTGGATGCTTACAGTTTGAACAAACACTATATACACTGCTCGCATTGTCGTCACTATCGTCACTATCAATGGTGTCCAGAAATTCACGAAGAATTGCCTGTTCGTGTAACACTAACAGGTCAGGATCAGCAATTGGACTTGGTGTTGGATTTTCCGAAGACACCAGGTCACTGTTACTACCACAAGAAAGACTGGTATTTTCCAGTTCCTTTACACACACAGAATTATCAGAATCCTGCTGGTCCTCTTCTGGCGAAGCCAAATCTGGTTTTCCAGCTAACTTCTTTTCCAGGAACCGCGCGTGTCTCTTCCTAGAACGAGCCAACGCAGAGGGAGATCTGTTCTTCTTCCGACGACGTCTCTTTACTGGTTTCACAGTTGTACGTCCGGTTACCTCCTTGTTGTCGTCCTTGGCTTTGTTCGGAGTTTTGGCGGGAAGTTTGCAACTGACAGTCAATGAGAATTTGTCCTGACTCCGCGTGAGTTTCCACGAGAATAGGTTGTCCTCATCGTTCTCCAGCCTGTTTAGAACTTCCACGATCGATTTCGGTATAACACTGGGCAATCCTTCCATTATTAATATCCAAAAATCACGGTGGCGCGAAATCTACGTCCACTCGATCCGCCATCTTTCTCTGAAACAAAATCTTGATTTACAAACATTTAAAATGGCATGAGAAGTGCATATTTATGTACATAGGTTTTAAATATCACATCATTTAATCAGACCCGTGAAAGATCAAATAATGAGCGTAAAATTGGAAAAATTCTAAGATCCATCCATTTTAACATTTGGTTTTGGTTTTCAAAAGAACCGTCTCTAAGGAAACGGCTTATATGAGCATCCACGACATGTTTTTATTCATAAATAACAAAATTAATTTTCAATTAGGCAAATTGGAAACTTTTTGTCGTCCATCCACAACATGTAAGCTAGCTGAGTCGGCCCTCCCGAGCACCCACAACATTTTTTTTTGTGTTAATTTTTTTTCTCTTTAGTGTCAAAGTTGGAATATTCTCACATTCCCTAAATGTTAACACCTGTTTTGTGAGCTCAAAAAACCTTTCATTGAAATGGTTCCCTTGAGCACCCACAACATATGTTTTCACTCACCAATGTATGAAATCTACCCTTCAATTACTCAAATAGACTAACAAATAAAATTCTCCTGTCCACCCATTTAACACATTTTTCGTTAAGTTGGAAAACGCTTCCATCCATCAATATGAACACCTGTTTTTTTATGCTCATAAGGGCAGTCTAATTGAGACAGCTTTTTTGAGAACAAACAACAATACAGTGCCTCTATTGTTATTTATGTTAAATGTACTTGTGTGTATGATATAGTTTACAAAATATTGAAATCTTATACCAGATATGATTAGACAGTAGCAAAAGTATGAAAAGTGTTGCCATTAGATAAAAAATATACGACGTTGGTCTCCTTTATTGCAATTTATAAAGAGCTCAAGTGAAGATTTGACCAGCACATGAGATTTTGGTACTTATCACATTGGTAAAGGCCTTCATTAATTGCTCATGCTGATGCAGTGGAGCTAGTCGTTCTAATTATGGTCTGATTCTTTATCTTTTTCCAAACTTAGGATCTGGCGAAACTACAAGGCTTGCCTGAGCTTCATTTATTGACACTGCAATGAGCGCTAGTACCAAAATCAAATGTGCTGGCTCATTTGATTTATTCTATGTGTTACAAGTTTGATTCTATTTAGCTTGATTTAAGATATGCAAAATATTGATAGGATGTATTTTATATCAATGAGCATGTTTCAAGTTGGCATGCTAAATAGTTAGCAAAGTCTTTTTGACATAAATAATTAAAACAAAAAACCGAATAAACTATTGAAGTCCTTACATTTAGTCATGTCTACAACACAATACTAACAATGCAAGCATGGCAATGCTTATTTCTTGTTATATACCAACATTTTGCTCCTAGAGCCCTAAAATTTCTGAGGGGTACTTGATTTTTAAGATCTTTTTTCCATAACAAAATATTTGATTGTAGCATCGCTTTGTTTATTTTAATCAAGTATGTCGACTTTAAAGAACTCCAGTGATATTAATGTCATTAGACACATTATTACTAAAATAATAGGAACATAATTTTGCTTTGGAACGAACTTTCTTAACACCCATTACATGTTACCAAGATTAATAGTATTTTTTTCACCAAACTAGACATGCTTTTAGATATAGATATATTTCTACCACATGGATTATAACCAGGGATATGCATATTGGGTATCAGGTGTAGGGTAGAAATCACTGTAACTAAAAAAATCAGTTTATTGCTAATTCTAGTTCATGTACAGCTACCGAGTTGTCTATACTTTTGACCTCTTGCCTCACTGCGATTGAAAACCATGTCATTAAATATTGTACAACAGTTTATGAAAGGAATGGTAAAGATTTATTTTGGTCTATTAAAAATTCAGGTGAAAATCTTAATAAATTAAAGTCTAGAGGTTTTCTAGCATATAGTTTGTCTACATATCTCCCATCTCTCTATACTACAGTGAGCCACTTTAGTTACGCACCACTTTTTCAGGGCCCACATTTTTTGACAAAAATGCTGGAACCGAACATTCTCTATGATAATTTATAACTTGACATTTTATCTGTTTGATGACATCGAAAAAATATATTGGAATCACTCATGCGAATCATTCTGCTACGTTAAAGGCAATTTTGACAAAAATGCAAAAATGCACGTGCAAGCTGAACGTCTTTATTTTCTATTTTTGTTTTGCGCTAGGCATTATCCATGGTGATCGTTGTGACAGAAAAACACCAAAAACAATTATTTTATTAAAGTAAAACCCCCCTTTTCGGTCATTGAATTTAGTAACATCGTTACTTTTTGAAAGAAATGCTCGTTTTGATGTCATATTAACGTCAGTTACAATAATCAAACAGGGTTTTCTTCGCAAATTGTTTTGTTATGAGTCACTTGTTGACATAGAAGTATCAAAACATTAAACCATCTTATCATTGACACATCTTAAAGCCTTTGTAGTAGTGACGTCATCACTAACGGCAACACCATGACGCCAATAATTCCATTATTTTTTATACGAAAATAAAAGGTGGATACATGGTTGTTTAAAATGAAATTATAAAAGAAGTATTTTGATAACTAGTTTACTCAGAATCATACGAAAGTTTAACTAGCTTTAAAAAAGTACTAAAACTAACCTTTTTCAAACCTTGACCAGCTGGGAACCAAAATAGCAAAACATTAAAAAAAATATTGAAGTTAACAAACACATTCCAGTCTTAGATATTGCCAAGAATAAATCGGCTCTTATCTCTTGCATAGCAGAAATTCGACCCTGAAAAAAAGTGCAATGTAATCTGAGTTTCATTCGAGATAATGCAATGTGAAATGGTGTTTTGAGGGTAGTGCACTTAAAAATTCCTTTTCTCATTCGTTTCTGATCTGATTACAATGAAATTTCAATGGCTTATGCAAATATAGACGATATAAGTTGTTGTCATGCCAGAAAATGTGTGATGCTCTCCGTTATCTTTTGTCACAATATATTTATAAGATTTGGCTCGAAATTAAATAGACAAATTGTAGGTATTCAAATGGATACTAATTGTGCTCCTCTTGTTGCAGATTTGTTTTTTGTTTTTTTTTGTTATGAGAAAGACTTCATGTTGTCTCTGTCAGACAATAATCAAACTGATATTATTGAAGCTTTTAACTCTTCCTCCAGATATTTAGATGACTAACTTAATATTGATAATCCTTATTTTGAACAAATGGTAGGTCAGATATATCCTACTGAACTTCAGTTAAATAAGGCAAATTCTTCTGATACTAAAGCTTCATTTTTCGACTTGAACTTGTCCATAACAAATGGCATAGTTTCTTCTAAGATTTATGATAAACAGTGTTTTTTATTTTGAAATAGTAAATTTCCCATTTCTTGATGGAGATGTTCCTCGCTCCCTACCCCTTATGGTTTACATGTATATGTTTCTTAGCTTATTCAATTTGCAAAAATGTGTTCTAATGTTGATGACTTCAACAACAGAAACTTGTTTTTAATTCATTAAAACAAGGTTATAGGTATCATAAAATTCGAAAAGTATTTTCTAAATTCTAAGTTAATTGTTCAATACAACAACGGGTTAAAAACTCTGCGGCAACAGGGCATATCAGAACCTATATTTTATGGTGATTTTTTTTTTAAATTCACAAGAATTGTTGGAAAACCTAATTTAAGTGATCAATTTAAAAAGATTATCAAACGTTAGATAAAGGTTGGATATAACTTGGATGTCATTTGACAGTCTGCATCTCTGGTATTAAACCCAATCAAGGTTTATAGCTATGGTTTCCTCTTCTTTAATAGCACAGTGGCGGATCAGGCCTTGGACTCTTTGACGGCTCTGACGTAAAACTGTAATCCGTGAGTTGGTGCCTGATGCGTATCTGTAGCTGGACCGTCTGTGGCTCAACTTGAGGTTTTCTTTAGCTGAGACTATCTTTAGTCGTGAGCGCTTTTCTTTGTTTCATCATAGTGTGTTAATATGAGTAGATGGTTTCTCATGATATATTGCAATAGATAGAAGGCCTCCGTGCTAGCGGACAATTTCTTGTACTTCAACAACAGCAGAATCTAGGGAGAATATTTGCTACCAGTAAAATGCAATTAAGCCCCCTCCCCCCCAGGGCTTAGGCTACTGTCCGTTCTAAGGCGGTGGTTCTGTTGTTGTTGATTCGTTATTTATTGTGACTCCCATTGTGCGAGACTCTAATAGTTCTATATTTTGTACATTAAGTATTTATGTGCATTTTAGTTTTGCAAACATCTTAACGGGGAAGAGAGAGCTGGTTGCTTTGCTTAGTTTGTATTTCTGGTGTCTCGTGATTGTTGTGTGGTGCCATGGGTTTGTGCTTGTGGTATTTACTGATGATACTCACTATTTTTGTTCAGATTACCAGGGTAACGCTTGTATTACTTCATTTCTCGATTTTGAACATACTTGAAATGACATGTTTTAGAAATTATGAGTTAGGTTTCGTCCTTGATTGCTATCAATATAGTCGATGCAATCAATAGCTGATAAGCCATATATGTATTTGTAAGCTAACACTATGGCTAATAGATCTAACTATGTTATTACATGCTTGATATCAGGTTTCGTCTCAACTGAGCTGTAGACAGGGTGGAAAATATAAATTCATGTATTTAATTAAGTAAACACATATAAGATTCGGAAGGAGAAATGATATTATTTAAGCATTTAAGGAGCTTAATCTGATCATTACAATAAGAAGTTTCAACGTGATGTCACAAAATATAAGTTGTGATATCACTAATTTGATTTATTGATTTTGTGTTATCAAAAAACCTATGATTTTGTGATATCAAAAATCATATATATATGTGATATAAAAAAATGTATTTTGTGATATCAATAAATAGTAATGATTTTTTTTTATATCACAAAGTAGATTTTTTATATCCAAATTATATCTTGTTATATCATTAATTCTATTTTGTGATATCCTTAAATATTCTTTACAGCACATTTTTAAAATTTATTTGGATATATCACAAATTATTTTGTGATATCACAAAACTGCTCTATATAATTTCAAGAGACTTTGATAGTTTTGCGATTTTTTTCTCTTGTATACAAATTTCCGCTTCTTTTTGTTTTATGCTAGTTTTCCGCAGTCTGATCAGCGCCTTTGTTATTGGCTTTTTGAAAGTACAATATGTAAACATGCTGCAAATGAAACTTCCATTTTCTAGCTAGTCTCTGTGGCTAAGGAGACTGGTTTGCAACTCGCTTTGTCGAAAACCCCGAAGACAGATTTTGTGGCCTTAATTAATTGACGAAAGAAGAATCAAACGTCATAATTTCATAGAAAGGCCAGAATGGATTTGCTATGGCCCTGGTTAGTAGCTTGAAAAAAAAGACCTATTCATATACTTGATTGAACAAAATGCTTACATATTCATATACTGTTCTTTGATTTTTAAATACCCTCTTTGCAAATAAATATTACAATTATGGTTTCTGAGCTGAACATCTGAGCAAAAATATGAGTATTTTCAAACAGGGATGTCAGAAAACCTGACCATGGTGAAAAACTTGGCCAGTCACATACTTTTGGGCTTATCGTATACCTCTCAGCACTGAAAATGGGGAATATTCGGCACGCACATCCGTAACTTGTAGTTAGGATGTCACATATAGGTAGTTACCCCCAATCCCCAGAGATAGTAGCCACGCGACTGAACTAAACAGAAACCCAATGTAAAGGGGTAGGTTTAAATCGATTGTGTATCATTTTCTTTCTTTTATGCAGTTCATCTATCATATAAACGAGAAAAGTTACAAGCAAAATTAAAAGTTATACTATAATGAATATCAGTCCGGATAATATATATAATTGGACCCGAGATTTATTTCTTTGCCATAGGTGGACGAAAAATGGTCGCAAACTTTAAAGGACTGTTTTTCGTCACACTTTAATTGTTTGAAAAATTAATAAATTCTCCCTTACCAAAAACGAATTGTGACCATTTTTCGTCCCATTTTACGAAAACGGGAAAAGGACAGGTTTTCGTCCATTTCAGTATACGAATGGGACGAAAAACGGTCCCATTCAAAAATAATCTTGTGTATACCACTATTCTTTAAACCGCGTAACTTTGCTGAAATACTGGCGTAACTTAACATTTTAGGACGAATTTCATTGAAGAAAGGTTGAAACTACAAGAAAACGGTCATTTGGGTTTCCGATGTTTATACATTCTTGGTCAAAAATATCTTAAAACTCGCCCGAAATTTCGTTCACAGACATGTTTGAAGACACATTACCAGGATATGAACCCGTATGTTGTTGGGTTATTGGTTTAAATCGCAAGGAGACATCATTATCTGTGTTTATAAGCCGTTTCCTACACAATCATGATGCTACTTGCAGAGAAAATTGATGATAAAGGCGAAAAGAAGGCACATTGGAAAATGAGACGTAAAAAGGTCCCAAAAAAGTGGGACGGGTTTTAGGGAATTCCCTAACTGCTGATATCAGATGGAAAATTTGCTCTGCTGGCAGGACGAACAGACAGACGGAAATGCAGTAAAAACGCAATTTTTAAGTGGAACCGAAATGCACGAAACAAAAGTAACTTGCCAAAAACGTGCCCAAACCAAAACGTCCCCTTTAAAATGCAAACTTGATTTTTCATTTCAACCATACCGAGGTTATAGGCATGTGTAATGGTAAATGTTGACTTGCATATCGTTTCACTCTTCAATTCACTTCAATTGTAAAACTCAGATTCAACAGGTGGAGAAGGTACAGAGGACGGCAGCCCGCTGGACCTGAAGGAGGTGAGATGCTCGATGAGCTGCAATGGCCAACTCTGGAGGCCCAGAGGAATATGTGCTCTCTGCTTTTCTTCCAAATGATTCATTGTGGGGACTAGGCTATGTCTATTGATAAAGACAAGTACCTGACCCCCGGACTTGACCCCGTCTCAGAGAACAAGATCTACCAAGGCATCACACAACTCACAATACCCTGTTTTTTTGTTTGATTTGATTCTTTACGTCCCATCAACAATCTTTCAGTTCGGTAGGGACCGATCTTCATGGCTTGAACCACCAGTACTAAGCTAGGATTAATGTGTCTTGATCAAGGACACAACGCAGTGACGCTGGTGAGGCTCGAACCCACGGCTCCTCAGTCTCGAGTCAAGCACTCTACAAATGAACCACTGCGCTCCCAATGTGATGCCTGAAGTATTCTTTTTTTCCCCAAGAACTATTCCTCATTGGAATAGTTCAGGGCACTCATTTAAATGACTCAGCCAGAAGTGTGTTTTTTTAATTCAAATTATTTTTACACTAACCACAACTAATGATCATATATGATCGCCTGAGTAAAATAAGATAGATTTTTGATATGCAACTGAGCAGACAGGTAAATAAATTTAAAAAAACTTGATTTTTGATATCTGGCCCTAACCCATAGGTCACATGTGTATGTTAAGTTTTGCTTACATGTTGTTATACTTTTGATTCTCTTAAATTGATATGCAACACGACAAACATCTGAAAGATAATTGCTTTTCTCTGGCTCCACCCAAGGAAATAAACATGTAAGTAAAATTTGCCCAAAGGCTAACATCTAACCATTAGTTTCCTTATGTATTAGTTTCCTTATGCGAAACTTATATCCCTGTCCTCTAGACGTAAAGGAGACAGGTTACAAAGGACTGGTACACCCGATCTTCTTCTTCCAATCAAGTGCACATCCCACTCTGGAGCATCTTCGCACTGTCAAGATCAAGATAGTTTACTGATGAAACGCCAAAACTGACAATCATTCAACAGCACCCGTAGTTTTGTGGAAATAAGTCCCTAGCTCTCACCAGAGAAGTAAACTTAGCAACACCATTGTCCTCAACATCAGCAGAGGAAATTACAAATTCTGGGAGCCTGGGAGAGCGTTCCAATCCCTAATAGTCTGTGGAAAGAAACTGCCTTTGTAAATATCTGTGCCAGCTGTAGATGTCTGAATTGAGTGGTGTTTTCTACTGCTAATGGTCAAGGGGATGAGTTTTGGCTTTACCTTTTAGACCTTTGTATAATAGGATAAGTCTATCATCTTTCCTCCTTTTCTTGAAGGAGTCACATTTTAAATGTCCAAGAATGCCAGTCATACTCCCAGTATCATAGTTGTAGTTCACTGTTACAAATCTGGCAGCGCGCTTTTGTACACTTTCTAATTCCTCCAGGAGAACAACACCCTGTGGATCCTAAACAGAACTATCATATTCATGGACTGGATACACCAGTCCTTTGTAAATAAGCTGCTTCCTTTACGTCTTGGGGACAGTGATATCAATTTCGCCTGAGGAAACCAAGGGTTCTGTTAACCTTTGTGCAAATATTGCTAACATGTGTATTCCATTTCAAATCCTCTGTAATTGTTACTCCTAGGTATTTGTTTTTGTCAACATTTTGAAGAATCGTACCCTCTAAAGTGTACTCAGCATTGATTGTTTTTGGTCCATTTCCTTGTCAGCTGCATCATATTGCATTTGACAGGTTGATATCTCATACCCCATTTTCTTGCCCATGCTCATAGTCGGTCAATGACAGTCTGAAGTTTCACTGTATCTTTATTTTCCTTAATTTCACGATAGCAGACACAATCGTAAACAAAAAGCCTTATTTCAGACTCAATATCTGTTGAGATATCGTTGATATTAAATGAGAATAGCTAAAGAAAAAGAGCAGTGCCCTGTGGGACACCAAACGAAACTGGAGCACATCCGACTTCACTCCATTTACGACAACTCGCTGTTGTCTGAAGCACAGGAAAGAGCTTTTCCATTCAACGTTGTTCAACCAATTCTATAACTAAACAGGAGATGATGCATTGATAGGTTAGGTGTCTTTCATCTAAACCAAACTTCTATGTGTCTTGGTCCACATCTGAACTAAGGGTGAGGTTGGCGCACCGTGAAACCTGTTTAAGCCCTCCAGTAAAATATTTTTTACTGACTGTTCCAAAGCCATGCTTCTTTTGTGGATCATCTATGTTATTTCTGTCTTGTTTTGTTATGCTTTCGTGCACGTCTTTTTATTGATGCCTTGTGGTCACTTGCTGGGAAAGGGGTGACCTCTTGCTCTCGTTTATGATGTCTAATTGTGAAGTTGTAACTTTCCCATTGGTATCCTAGGTCAGGTGTGGTGCTCGATTGTTATCGATTCCTGATCTTTGCCCTCTTTCTTACTTTTAAGGAGTTCATGAGGTGTGTATCGAAGACCATCTTATAACCCAATATGTTTCCACCTGTCTTTTATTGTCCAAATTTTAGCCCAATCATTCATAACCGTGGTCAACTGAGTTTCACAACTACATTGTATGTCTTTTCCTAAAATCACGTTGTCTGTCTGATAAAAGTTTATGTTCATCCAGATGAGCCATGATATTTGAACTCACAATATGTTCAAGCAACTAACAAGGTAAATACGTCAAGGAAACTGGGCGATAATTGCAAGCATGCGTCCTGTCATTTTTCTTGAAAAGTGGGCAGATATGTCCTGGGTTCTCCATGAGGAATTAGAAAGCGTGCAACAGGGAACTACAACTGTGAAACTTGGAGTATGACTGGCATTCTAGGACAATTAAAATGGGAATCCTTCAAGAATGGTCGGAAAGACAATATATCGACCCGTACTATCAAAGGTAAAGCCAGTTTACCAACAGATGACCTCATCCCCTTAACCTGGAGTGCAAGAAATCATTACTCAATGGCATTTCAGACTCCTACCGCTGGCACAGATATTTATAAAGGCTTCTTTCTACAGACTATAAGGGATTGGAACACCCTCCCAGATTTTGTAATTTCCTCTGACGAAATTGCAGTGATTGCATTGCTAAGTTTACTTCTCTGGTGAAAGCTAGAGACTAATTTCCCTAATAACAGGTCCTGGTCAATGATTGTAAGTTCTGGCGTTTCATCAGTAAACTATCTTGATCTTGATGGATGATTGGACATTCATTAGCTAAATGCTCCTTTATGTTGTAACATTGTTGTTCTACTCTTCATTCTCTTACATCTTCATGGTACAGGTCAGAACACTTCTCTGGGTGGAAGCTCATATGCCACTTGGATTCACAGTCCTCCAGAGAGGTTAGATCTGCTTGTAGTTTGAAGAATCCCCACCATTCCTGATGTGATGGTATAAGAGTATGTCTGCAAACAAGTTCGCATGAGAAGATTTAAACACAGTCGGAAGGTCATTCATGAAGACTTAACAGTAGGGGACCAAGGTACAACTGGCAAGACATTCAGTTTCTATGATGTGCTCCCCTCTACTAGGACTTGTTGAGTTTTCTCATGTAAAAAGGATGAAATTCATTAGAGAGTATTTACGGTAGTAGTTCAGTTTCACCAAAAGCCTTTGAAATGGTACATTATCAAAGCTTTCGCCAAGTCTAATAGGATAACATCAACTTGGTCTTTATCCGATTTCAGATTTTGGGATATACCTTGTATGGTGGAAATAAGCTGTTTCTCGCAAGAACGTTTTGAGCAGAAACCATGTTGGCTTGGAGTGAGAATCTTGTAGGAGTTAAGATGTTATATAGAGGAGCTAAAGATAATGTGTTCTAGCATTTTCGTACAACATACTTTTTTATCACTATCGTTTCGTATTTTCCATGCAAAAAGAGACACAAAAAATTTATAACAGGATTTATGCTTAAATGCCTGTATCAAATCCCCTCGACGGACTTAGCGGTTTGGGCTCTGGCCAAACATCTTTTATGCACATTTTTTTGTTTTTGTTTGTTTGATTTGATTCTTTACGTCCCATCAACAATCTTTCAGTTAAACAGGGACGGGTCTTCCTGGGTTGAACCAGTACTAAGCTAGACGCTTTTTGTGCAGTCACCTGCTGGGAAAGGGCTGACCTCTTGGCTCTCATGTGTGTGATCCTGTGTGTGATGTGTTCTTGTCACTTTCCCATATGGTGTCCAACAGTGTCCACAATTTGAGCAAAGCCAATTTCCCTGACATTCCCTGACTAAAATACTAGAGTATTTGTATTTTGCGCATGGAGTTCTGACATCTGTATTGGCCTTCTCCTCCCCTACAGCCAACCCTTTCGACCTCTTACTTTACCAATTGTAATCGTTTTACATGTATATTTAATTTAGTTTTTGACTGTTTTCTTTAATTTTTCCCTATTTTTCTTCATACATACATGTACGTTATTTAAACTGTTAAATGAGTGCTTGGAATTCAAAACAGATAAATACAGGGAATTCTGTTGGCTCCCTCCTTACCTACAGCTAACCCTTACCATCTTTTTACTGCTATTAATTGCCATCGTATTACTATTTGTATTTTTATTTTTTTTTATTTTTTTTCTTTGATTTTGTTTTCTGTTGTCCTCTTTCCACATACTTACACGCATAATCAATACTTTTGGATGTGGTGCTTTACACCAAATGCATGCCAAAATGGACAAAATACAAGCTTACATATAACTCTTAATAAGTACAGCTTCAAATATTAAAGTTTTATTTTGCTAAACCATGCACAATCTTGCTTTCTACAAAGTTAACAGACTTACAAATCATAGAATAACTGGTCAATCATATAAATAAGAGAATGAAATTTAACTTACCAATACATGTAGAATGTATTTAGTTGCCATATATTAAATCTTACATGTATACGTTGTAAGTTTGCTTAACATTTGCTTAACATATACTTATCATCATTATTACTATTATTTTAGTATTATAATTGTTATTATAATAGCCAAACCTGAAGAAATTGCCTTAGCCATGATTCTTGATGTTTAACTCAATAAAGACTTGTTATCTCACTGACGACTTTTCCCTGACGTTTTGCTTCATTTTCAAATTTCACTGACCAATTTCAAAATTCCCTGACAATGCCCCAACATTGAAAAAATGTGTTTTCCCTGACTTTTACCCTGGCCATGGACACCCTATCCAATGTCAGGTGTGGTATTTGATTTATATCGATTTCTGATCTTTGCCTTACTTCCTTACTTTTTTACACAGCAATGTTTTTTATGTTTAATGTATTCCCTTATGAATCAAATGCTGCAAAAATGTAGCAATATGAGAGTTTTTATTTTTCGACGGTTTTCAAGGTACTAGAAGAAAAACGAATGGACACATTTTGTTCAGTGGACTGAAATTTTGGCAGAGGGCATTATGAGGAACATAATCTGTGAAATTATTTTGAATGTGGTCCAGTGGTAAAGGATATGTCATTTAAAGATATTTCTACTTTTAGCTCTGCTTGTATGCAGAACAGAATGGTTTCTGCAATTTTAGTAGATGGCATTATAAGGAATATTTCTGTAATATAATTTTGAATTTGGACCAGTGGTTAAGGCGATGTTGTTTAAAAATATTGCTATTTTAGCTTTGGTGGCCATTTTGTTCAGCGGAGCAGAATGGTTTGTGCAATATTGTTTTGAATTGGACTGGTGGTTCAAAAGATTTTGCTTAAAGATATTTCTATAATTTTAGCTCTGTTGGCCATTTTGCTCAGAAGAGTGGAACAGTTTGTGCAATTTTGTAGAGGGCATTATGAGGAACATATCTGTGAGATTATTTTGAATCTGGGCCAGTGGTTAAGGAGTAAATGTGTTCGAGTCTCACCAGAGGCACTGCATTGTGTCCTTGAGCAAGATACTTTATCCTCTGCTTAGTCTTGGTTCAACCTAGAAAGACCTGTCCTGACATGACTGAACCAATGCTGACTGCGATGTAAAGAATCACAACAAACAAAAAGAGATGTTGTTTAAAGATATTACCATTTTTATCTCTGGTGATGGCTATTTGGTATGCGGAGCAGAACTGTTGTGCATTTTTGGTAGACAGCATTATGAGAAGTATTTCTGTGATATTATTTTGAATTTAGACCAGTGGTTTGGAGACGTTTTTTGAACATATAGCTATTTTTAATTCTGGTGGCCATTTTGTTCAGCGGAACAGAAAAGTTTGTGCAATTTTAGTTGAGGGAATATTATAAGTAACACTTCTGTAAGGCTATTTTGAGTTTGGAACATCGATTCAGAAGATGTAGTTTAAAGATATTTCTATTTTTAGCCCTGGTGGCCATTCCAATCAGCGGAGTGGAACAGTTTGTGCAATTTTTGTTGAGGGCATTATGAGGAACATATCTGTGAGATTATTTTGAATCTGAACCAGTGGTTAAGGAAATGTGGTTTAAAAAAGGCTATGGTGGTAATTTCGCTCAGCACAGCAGATGGTTTCTAAGCATTATGGGGGAACATCCATATGAATTTTTTTAAAATTAAGACCAGTGATTCGAGATATGTTGTTTAAAGAATTTTTTAGCTCTGGTGGCCATTTTGTTAAGGGGCATAAAAAAATGTGTGCAATTTTGGTAGAGGGCATTACGGGGAACATTCATGTAAAAATATGCAAAATTTAGACCAATAGTAAAGATGTTGTAACGTTTAAAGAAAAATTTTAGTGAAACAACAGATCAACACTAATCATGATAGCTCACCTTTAGTCTTTGGCTCAGGTGAGCTAAAATGCAACTATGACTAGGAAATGCCAGTCACAGACCAACCCAAACTCTGTCTTCAGGCCCTGTATTAAGACATCTAACTGAAAGTTCTATAACTACTACAAAGATATATATGATACTTTATTACTTCCCCATTGCTTAGAATACAGTAAATAAGACGGTCAGTGAGCATTTTACAGAGGTATTGTATGCTTGTATAAGTATGTGACATATTTTACTATGGCTCTATTTATCGGTAAGATATCAGTCTAACCATCCAACAGCACTGCGAGAAAGAGATACATAGCACAGACAAACCCATGGCACCGCATCGTGAGGGAGACACAAAGCACTAAAAGCCACACAGCAGCAAGAACACAATCAAGGTAAAGCAACCAGCTCTCTCTTATGCAGCGAGTTTAATGCAAAACTAGAAATGACACTATTTCATTACAAAAGAAAGACTCACAAACATAAGGAGCAACAAACGAGAGGGCCTTAGATGGCTCACCTGAATCCTGGCATTTGTGGAGATGTTTTGGCCTGTGGCTAAAGAGATGTCATTTAAAGGTATTGCTATTTTTAGCTCTGGTGGGCATTTTGTTCAGCCCAGCTGAATGGTCTAAGCAATCTGGTAGATGGCATCATGAGGAACATTTCTGTGAAATAAGTTTTAATTTTGATCAGTAGTTCAGGAGATGTCGTATAAAGATATCTATTATCTAGAGCTATGGCGTTCCTTTTGTTCTGCACAGCAGAACCATTTGTGCAATATTGGTTATGGGCATTATGAGGAACAATTCTGTGAAATTATGTTGAATTTGGACCAAATGGCGTTTAAAGATATTTCTTATCTAGAGCTCTGGCGGCCCTTTGTTCCGCGTAGCAAACCCATTTGTGCAATTCAGTAGAAGGCATGAGGAACATTTTTGTGAAATTATTTTGAATTTGGACCAATGGTTGACAATGAGATGTTGTTTAAAAGATATTTCTAATCTAGGCGTTTGTTCAGCTGAGCGGAACCATTTGTGCAATTTTTGTAGAGGGTATCATAAGGAACATTTCTGTGAAATTATTTTGAATGTTTAACCATTGGTTCAAGAGGAGATGTCATTTAAAGATATTTATTATCTAGAGCACTGACAGCCCTTTTGTTTGGCCGAGCAGAATCATTTATGCAATTTTGGTAGAGGGCATCATGTGAAATATTTCTGTGAAATTTTTTTGAATCTGGACCAGATGTTGTTTAAAGAATATTCTTATCTTGAGCTCTGGCGGCCCCTTTGTTGAGTGGAGCAGAACCATTTGTGAAATTTTGGTAGAGGGCATCATAAGGAACATTTCTGAGAAATTACTTTGAATTTGGACCAGTGGTTCAGGAGGAGATGTTGTTTAAAAGATGTCTTATCTAGAGCTCTGGTGGCTCTCATGTTCAGCGGAGCAGAACCATGTGTGCAATTTTGGTTGAGGGCAATATGGGGAACATTTATGTGAAACCAGTGTTTAAGGAGGAGATGTTTAAAGAAAAGTTAAGGGCTGAGGGACGGACTCACAACTGGCGATGGATGAAGACCGATCACAATCGCTCACCTCAGCTGAAGAAATGAATCAACAACAACAACACTGCCTTATATTAGAACATAAAGCAGCCCAAGCCACCAGAGATTTAACTAATTTTACTGGCAAACCTTTGCCCTAGATTTTACAGTTGTTAAAACACAAAACCAGAACACAGATAAACCAGGCAAAACACAAGAGTGCATCAAAGTAAAGCTGCCAACTCTCTCCGCTATAGAGATGATTGTAATACTATAAATGACACAAAGTACTGTATGACAAAATCAGGACAACAAATTATGAAGTAATAACAACAGAATGGCCACCTTAGAAAGGACAGTAGCCACAGCAACTGGGAGGGGGTAGCTTAAATGAAATTTACTGGCCAAATCTTCACCCTAGATTCAGCTGTTGTTAAAGCACAAGTATGTAAACCTTAAACAGTTCTATCTACAGTAAAACCCGTCTTAAGCGGGCACTCAAAAATAGGCAAGACAAAGATCTTAATTACAAAAGGTAGCTTAATGAAGGTCAAAAGTATTGCAGAATGCTCCCCTTGGAGCATTCTGAAATACTTTTGACCTGCATTAAGCAATAATCGGTCTTGAATACCAATTTTTTGTCTTCTTTTTGAGTGGCCGCTTAAGACAGGTTTTACTGTACATGTATACCTGTTGAATGAAATGACTGCTGGTCTTGTTTTATCTGTGTGTGGTAAACCCAAGCATTTACACTTAACAATGACTCAGTGTAGTCTATGCATCTGCCCAGTCCTATTTGTCAACACTAGGGGCATGAAGAAAGCTTGGGTCCATAGCTATCCATCAGGCACACAGCATAGACTCTGATCAGACTGACAGATTGCCAAAGCTGCTCAGAGTCTTCCCTGGGTAGAAAGTCAAATTGTTGGGATTTGTTGCTGTGACAAAGATGAGCAAACCTTTTATTTTGGCGTGGAAATGAACCCTGATGAGACTATTCATATACAAGTTATAAAAACCATGGCTCAATATTGCACTCACCAGATGCCTGACATTATTAGCACAAAACTGGTTTAAAAGAGTTACTACAAATGTAATTATAAATCGTGTATCCATGGATTCTAATGCACTTGCAAATGCAACGTGTTATCTGATTGGATAGTGTCATAAATTTGCGACAGTATATCCTGCGATATACTGTTGCGACTCCGATGTCATTACGTATTTTTTTCATTGGTTGACAAGTGAATATATGCAGCTGGCAAGCAGTTTTATGCAGCTGGGCGTGGGCGAAACAAAGTACATTTTCACTGTCTTTTTGAAGGGAAAATGTTAATAATGCATTAGAATGGAGATAATCATATTCAAAATTTTCATTTTGGGGAAGTATATCGGCGGATATATGTTCAGAAATGACGATTTACGGCTCCGCTAACGTGTCGCTGTAAAACAAAATTTCCGACCGTATATCCGACAATATACCTCCCCAAATGAAAATTTTGAATACAGTTATCCCATAAGTAACAAATGAATGTTCAAGTAACTGGTTGTCTAACTTTTTATTTAAAAATATAAATTACTCAATAATTTCCACATACTCATTAATTAGTATATTTATAGCACCAATATAACGTCACATATACACATCTTAACACAGCTGTAAATATATATTATGAATACCAGGAATTTGAAAAGCAATGGTATGAATAAATTTTCAAAAGCCAAATCTTAGTTCCAACATTGAGTGGGAAATGGGAATTTTGTCTTCTGCTGCTGATCTTTGCAAACAGTTTGGACCCAGATCAGACCCAACTGGATCCAAGCTGTTTGACTCTCTGATAGTGTTCCTGAAAGATTTTTTAAAAAAAAAGTACACTTTGAAAAAAGTCAGCAGATGACAAAACAAGAGGGCCCTAGGGCACTGAATGCTCACCTGAATCCTGGCATATGTGGAGATGTTGTTTTGGCCTGTGGCTAAAGAGATAGCATTTAAAGATATTGCTATTTTTAGCTCTGGTGGCCGTTTTGTTCAGCCGACCTGAATGGTCCAAGCATTTTGGTAGAGGGCTTCATGAGGAACATTTCTGTGAAATTATTATTAATTTTGATCAGTGGTTCAGGAGGAGATGTCGTTTAAAGATATTTATAATCTAGAGCTCTGGTGGTCCTTTTGTTCTGCACAGCAGAACCATTTGTGCAATTTTGGTAACGGCGTTATGAGGAACTCTGTGAAATTATATTGAATTTGGACCAATGGTTCAGGAGATGGCATTTAAAGATATTTCTAACTGGAGCGCTGGCGGCCCTTTGTCTGGCAGAGCAAAACCATTTGCGCAATTGTATTAGAGGGCATTATGGGGAACATTCATGTGAAATTATTTTAAATTTGAATCAGTGGTTAAGGAGATGTTCTTTAAAGGAAAAGATTACGCACGACTGACACACGGCTGACGATGGACGACATATGAAAACCGATCACAATAGCTCACATTGAGCCTTTGGCTCAGGTGAGCTAAAATTTGAAAAATAACCCAGCATGCAAAATGCTGACATGTAACAATAATATGATTTTATTATGTTTCTATGTTCTGTTCAATATATGTCTTCTAAACGTCCCCTAAAATCTTAATCATTTTTAAATACATGTTATGAATTCGGTGTCTTAAGACCCTTTTCCCGCCATTCACCACAATTGTCATCTGCTTATGTCTTTTGGAAGACTACATTGCAAATTTCCAACAATATGGACCCAGATCACTGCTCCCCGGTCAGGGCTCATAGTGTTTGCTTCCATGAAGTGCATTTGAATATACACAGCAGACATTAAAAGCAGGTGACATACAAAAATTTATTGGCAGGATAGAGGTTAATGTTAGAACCAAAAGCTGTAATCAAGAAAGTTATACATGCCCATGAAACTCTCAAAATTCCACTCCATAGTCAAAGAATCTTATGCTTATGATTGGATAAAGTCTACTAGTTTGTTTTGTAAATTAAAATAATCATGTGAACATTATTGTAATGTAGTGTAGAAAACAAATTGGAGCTGACAAAAAGAGTAATGTATAAAAATTACTGGCAAATAGCCTAAAATTTCAAACACTTTATCTCTTTCTGGTCTCAAATAAAATGTTGGTTTTCAGGGCTGGAATTCACAAAATGCTTGTCACAATGGCAAATAGGGAAGACCCAGATGAGACTGCTTCTGAAGAAGCAGTCTGACATGGGTCTGCACTGTTTATTTTGGCAGGCAACTAGTGTTCAAAATTTTAGAACATTTATTGTGTTTATAGCTCTGAAGTATTGCAAAAGTCCATACTTTCTAGACCAGCTATCACACGGGTGGTAAACCTAGGAACTACCACGAAATTGTGTTAACGTAATTTTGTTCCCAAGCCACATCCGGGACACGTCGTGGTAGTTTCCAGGCCGAAAACTTGATAAAGAAAGGTTGGTGTTACTTTCATTTTTGTTTTATTTTACAACTAATAACAAACAATGGTGAAATCCGACAATGTGGTTCCGTGTAAATATGTTTCAGCGTCCCCTCTAGCCCAAAATTTTGCTTGAAAAGTTATTTTCTTTCTTTAGATTCGTGTTTCCCCGCTGAGCATCGGACCAACTTTCCCCAAAGTTTGAAGGATTTTAGCCCATATCTGTCAAATTAAATGGAATTTGATATCATTTGACGATGGAAATGCTAAAAATACCCTGAATGAACATTCCTACATAGAAAAAAAAATCTGAGCATTTACTCTTAAACGATTCATGCCTTGTTCGTCCTGTGTGGTAGTTTCCAGCTCATCGTGGTAGTTAAAATGCTATCGTGGTAGTTTCCAAGACTTTGTAGGATACGTTTCTGAAGTGTTACAAAACATTATAGTGGTTGTTTGTTTCGCATGATAACCCTCGAACTCGTCAATTAATTACCACGGTAAACAAATAAATCACATTTCAACACCATGAAGAAGCTAAGCTAAGGACTCAAGAGATTCAATGTGATGCTTGACAGGTGGAGATCATGCCCTGGACTGCCAATCAACACCTCTGGAAATCTAAAGCAAAAGAAGGTCATCAGTTGAGCCGTGGTGGACCAAGCAACAGACAAAAAAATGATATAAAAATTGCGTCACTCGCTCTATTGTTCCATGTTCAGTCAACTTTAAGATAAAATGGCAGGCTAAGACTACTGGCCCAAAGTATCGTTAGTACTTGCGCTTGAGGAAAAAGGGAGATATCTTGGGGTTGGGACACTTTTTATATAAATGTGAGTGCGACAATGATTAGGTAAGTAATTTGATAAATAAAAAGCATGTTTATTCAAAAACAAAATATGTGAATATCCCTTCTTTTCATTTTTCTCATCACTTCAATAGCCAACTAAAATTAAAATTCAGGCAGTCAACATTTGTTATCTGACAAAAGGCTGTTTGAAAAGGTCTTTGTATGAATAAGAGGGGTATTGAAGGTTCGGCCCGCACACCCTGTCTTTATAAAAATGAAGTAGCCCATGAATAGTGATTATCTGCTGATGTGAACTACTTCTAAAGGGGTACTTTCATCTGTGCCCACGCATGGATTTTTTTCAAACTTTGCATATTAATAACTCATTATATATGAACTTTGAAAATGTATTTATCGAATTAGATAGTTAAGAATAAGGCTTAGGAAGCAACCCTGACGTACTCCACCTTTGAGGTGGTACCTGTCTCTAAATTTCCATGTCCTAAGTCAATAGTTTTGTTTATTTCTATGATTTGTCATCTAGATTGAATCCAAAATACTATAGACATTATTTTAATACCACAAAACCATTTGGATAGATTATAGTTTACGTTTTCAGAAGAAGTTATTGTAAAATTTCAATATTTTTTTTTCAAAAATTTACAAAACATATAACATTCAATTCAAAAGATGGATATGTTCTAGTCTTTGTCAAGATATCATATTATCACAAAAACATGCCATATATATACTGCTGATCTGAGCCAAATATCATGAAAATCCGAAACCGGTAACTTTGTCAGTTCCTACCTCTTATGGGTATAGGTCAGTTTTAGCAAAATTAATTATTTAGTTCAAATGAATCAATAACTCGACATAAGGAGGTTGTTTTTTAATCTACTTCCACTTTTCTTAAAGAAAGACATGTTTAGACAATTTTAAATGATTCAATGGTCAGAAATGCAGAAGGTCATGGCCCTGTGTCATGGCACTATGGGGCCAAGACAATATGTATCACTTCCTCAAGTCCTGCATGATATTGTTTAAGAAACATAATATCCTAAGAAAAAAACATGTGAAAACAAGAAGACTAAATATTTCCTTTACATCCCAACTGATCTAGAGGAACCACATTTTGGTGCCGTGACCAGGATAACGTGTAACAGAGTCTTATCAAAGGTATTATAAAACAGTGTTCTAAATGAATAAGTGAGGTCCAGAAACAAAAATGTATGCCTAGAATATACAGCCAGCTAAGATATAAATGTTGCTATTTGATGAAAATCAGCATCATTTTCACAAAACAGAATGAACAGAGAAGATTTAAGCATTAAATTAGCTATACCTTTGAAGCCAAAAGTTATCTGTGACCAAAAAGGTTAATTTTAACCAACAGGTTTGACAGGGGGGTATTTTTGTGAAGCAGGTTTATTAACGAGTCTTTCAATTGTAAGATCATAGATATAAGGTTCGTCTCCTGTAAGAACTGACTTGTCATAAGGTTTCTCTTCTGTATGAATTAAAATTCTTAAAAATGTTAAATATTAAGTGTAACATTGGCTAGGTGTAGTTTTAATGTTAGAAACTGGATGTGTTAAGTACAGGTGTCAACATATTGTATCATTTTGGCTAATATTGTTGTGTAAGCACTTCATTGAATAAGTAGTGTGGCACTTAATATCAAAGAATATTGTGTTTTTTTTCTTTTTCCAATCCATAATAGGGGAAAACACTGAACATATCAACTTCTACCAATAAACGTACTAGCATGATGATTCAAACTATGCAAGTATTCAAGTATGTTTTACACTGAAACATAATTATTGTATTTTTTACATTTCGATGAATTAGGGCCATGTGTTTACATCAAGTTAAAAAAATATGTTACCGGTCCTTGAATTTCATGAAATTTGGTCTACATATTCTTAACATATATGGATAGTTTATATGTTGAAATGGTATCTTGACAAAGACCGCAACCTGTAAAAATGTTAATTCCAAATTTGACTGAATACAAAATAAACAGTCGAAAATAGTGGTACCATGCTATAAAAATGAATGCCTACCCAATATCCTAATACATACAAAGCCATTTTAAGTAACAGCGAACTTAGCAATGATATAGCTATTTAATCAAACATTTCTCCGCCCGTTACATGATATGTCAATTACTTTAGAAATAATAATAACTGGGTACCCTGAGGTATTATAGTGATATCATTCATGACGTCATAAATTAGCAATTGAATCGCATAAAAATTCAAACGCACCATAAATATTAAAGTTATACCCCAGACAATTAAATAACATAATATTTTCAAAATCCAAGCGTGGGCAGACTCCCATGTTAATTTCCCATACCATGCAAGAGCCCCTTTCTACAAAGTCTTGGAAACTACCATGAAAGCATTTTAACTACCACGACGAGCTGGAAACTACCACACAGGACGAACGGGGCATGAATCGTTTACGAATAAATGCTCAGATTTTTTTTTCTGTGTAGGAATGTTCATTCAGGATCTTTTTATCATTTCCATCGTCAAATGATATCAAATTCCATTTAATTTGACAGATATGGGCTAAAATCCGTCGAACTTTGGGGAAAGTTGGTCCGATGCTCAGTGGGGAAACACGAATCTAATGAAAGAAAATAACTTTTCAGGCAAACTTTTAGGCTAGAGGGGACGCTGAGACATATTTACACGGAACCACATTGTCGGATTTCACCATTGTTCGTTATTAGTTGTAAAATAAAACAAAAATTAAAGTGACACCGACCTTTCTTTATCCAATTTTCGGCCTGGAAACTACCACGACGTGTCCCGGATGTGGCTTGGGAACAAAATTACGTTAACACAATTTCGTGGTAGTTCCTAGGTTTACCACCCGTGTATCAGCATACAGTTGTACTGTCTCAAGGTTTACATTATTAAATTTTAGACAATAGTCATTTTAAGGCATAAAATAGCTGCCTTTCAATCATAAAGATACAGGTCATGTGATCTGTTTTTATAGGAAAAAAATGTGATTACATTTTAACCTTTCTCCTGCCAATATTTTTATTATTATTATGCAGGGATCAAGCTAGGGGGCGACTAGGGCGAAATAGTTGCCCTAGGGGCCGAAATTTTGCCCTAAAAGGGACCCAGGGAGAAGTGGGAGTCTCCCTAAAAAAAAAATTTTTTTTTTTTTTTTTTTTTTTTTAGGGAGACTCATTTTCATTCAAATGCAAGCTGTGGTGACATTATCAGACAATCTACTACCACTGCATCGTGTTTCCCCTTCCATTAAATGGCAATAGTATGTGTAATGGCTAATTTGCTTCTAAATTGACAGAAAATGCCGTAATTTTGCGCTATAACAGTTCTCCCTATCTTACTGTCACTTCTCCCTAATTTTCCTGCAGGGAAAAGTCACTTCTCCCTAAAACTCTGGGCCAGCTTGGTCCCTGATTATGTCTGCTGCATGTGTTCACATGCATTTCAGATTACTTTTATCTTGAAAGCAAACACTATAGACCCCTGGTCAAACTGCTCCTTTTAGGATCAGTCTGATCTGGGTTCATAGTGTTTGCATTATATGCTTACAGATAGAGTATGTAATCAGATCAGCAATCAGACAACAATTGTCATCACACCCAGGGAGCGGAAGTGACCGGACAATTGCGAGTGAACGACAGAGTACGGCACTTGTGACGTTGTACATTGGAGGATCAGTCACTTGCTCTCAAAAGAAAACACAGGGAGCATAAATATGTCAACACAGCAGCCATTTGTGTGTCTGTAATGAATTTATTTATACTCACGTAAGTACCCAGATAATTATCCTGTTAATAGGTAATATTAAAACTGATATTTGTCATCGTTCTCTTAAAAATAACGGCACTGATCAATCCATTGATGCATCGTTTCAAAGTGATCACTTTGTAAAGTTGGAATGAAATATAGCGTAACAATAAAATTTGTACATTCTTCTTATTTTTCTACTTTCTACAATTACATATCATGTTTATTCTTGAATAAAAGTTGCTGAAAGAGTGTTAACTGGAACAATATATAACGACGTATCATGCCACCTTTTTACATCATGTGAACTGGCACTTGACAGTAAACTGAACGGGTGCTTGTGATCTAGGCTGTCTGTATTGAACGAGCACTTGCCATCATTAACACATTTAGTTGAAATGATTATTGCTATATTTTGATACAAATATGTTATTCCAAACAGCATGAATTCATTTAGTACTGGTTTGTTTTAATAATGCACCCTGATAGGAGATAAAGCTTACATTTTGCCTGCCTGGTATTAAAGTGCAAAGGGCAGTGTGTACAGTCCAGCCTTTTGGAGTTTGTGTTTTTGATTTCCAAACTTGACCATCATCCTTTAAATGAGATGGTCATTAAACCCTTGTTTTACATACTCTGTTTATCATTGATTTTAGCAGCCTGAGGACAGTTATCAATGCTGGAGGATACTTAAAGTATTTAAACACTTAAAGTAAGGATGTAAAGGGGGAAATTGTGATTGGGATAAATAGCCATCCTTCACTGGCCACAGCATTAAGCCCTGGACATAAAGCAACTAACCAAATAGACAAAAGTGCATAGTTTAGCTGTTTTTGGTCGTTATATTGCAATTACATCTTTACGCCGAGTGCATTTATATGGTTTTGTGTAAACATTATGGGACACAATCAGACTGCTACTTTATGTTAATTTGGGAATAGCCTAATCAGGGTTCATAGTGTGATGTTCCATATGATCAAGTGCAATTGGATATATTATATGCAGCAGATGTGAAAACAATCAACAGTTTCAGGACAAAATATCAACAGGATCAGGCTCAATAAATTATGAATTGAGTTGAAAAGATTTTTTCCTTAATAATTTAAAATAACCTAAATGCTTTACTAACATTTTGTAAAAAAACGTAAACGTAAAACCCATATCAGTGTATCAGTGAGACAGTTCTTAATATCATCAACAAATCTTTCTCTAGGAAAGAATGAACCTTACTTAAAATGTTGTCTGCTCTCACACCTGCTGATACTCTTTCTAGTTCTATATTGCAAATGAAATGGACTGATAAAATGCTTCCAAGATAAAGATATTGATCAAATAACCTGCCCCCCCCCCCTCTTGGGGGATTTTTGTCACTATGCTTTTCTGATACTACAATATATACGGCACAGAATGAGGTATGTTAGCCCTCAGAGAAAAGTCACATTATAATGTAACATCAACCTCTTATATGTTACCCAAAACATGTTCAATAATATTTTGGTGCAAATGTTAAGGTACTCTTTGGCATAGTTACATAATTTTTAAAGCTTGTATGTGCCCTTTTTATTGCAGATTGTCCTTTTAAAAGCGCTTTGATCAAGCAGAAGTGTGTTACGTACATTATTTCATGTTACATACGTTATATTTATTAACTACACAATATAAATTATTGATTTCCTTTTTAATATCGTTATTCGATAAACTTTGATGCATATTTTAGTTCACAATACCATGATACTCACAGGCATTTTACTGCCAAATGCAAAACTGCAAACAGTTTATTCATTCACAGGATTATAAGATTTATAAGCTGCTAAGTATTATGACCCTAAATAGAATGTTTTATAAGGTAAAGACCTTTTCATTGAAATTGATCACGATCCTATCTGTTAGCCTTTAGACACTTTAAATAATATGAGCATTCTATTGATAAAGAATAATGTAAGGCGATATTTAACATTTTCTGCTGTATATTATCATTATTTTGTTAGTTTATGTTATGTGTAGTATTATATTACTTAGTTTCATACATTCTATTTATTGCCTAGTACTGGCTATAAATTATACATCATGAGGTGATTAAATTTATTTAAACCTAATTTTTTCACTAAATATATATATAGCTACTTGCTTGTACTAAATAGAACTTTATATCTATGATTACAAGTAATTATCAATTCACATTTATCTTTGCAAAATAATATGGGTGTTTAACTTTTTAAAGCAACAACATGGTTTTATTGGTTTGTTCAAAGTTATTAGGTTTTAAATTCAGAAAAAATGGATATGATATAATTCAAGTAACAGCTGAGTGAAGACAATTCCAATGTTCTGTCAATTTTTAAGGTAACATGTATAATGATATAAAGCATATGGTATGGTCCTATGTTTGTCCAAAATGTTGTCATAAATAATAAAATTTTAGCCTAAAATGCTAAGATGCACTGAAAAAAGATTGCTGTAATATTTATTTGGATTGGTTAAGTTAAGGTATAATATTCCAGTAAACAAAACTCCAGTCATGCCAGGGCTCCTCACAGAAAAAGGTAGAAGGAACAGAAGAATAGGATACACTAAATGGCCCAAAAAACCAAGTTGCTTGCATACCAAATATGATCGGCCATCTCTCTGAAAGCTTTGACAGAGACAGCACCTCTCTTTACTCATAAAGCTGTGTAAAAATAGGTGTCTTTTTGATGCAATTATACTGCAAATTATTTGCGTTCAATTAAAACTACATGTAAGAATAAGAACTAATTTGATATCACTTTAGCATTCCTATATTTAAAGGTAACGTAGTAAACGTTGATATTGCAGGGTATCTGCTGAAGAGCTATCATATACTTTTGTGGATTATATAATAAAGAGTTTGCAGAAGACCATAATGAACAAAGCATCAGTGTCTTTTGACAGCCAATGGTCTAGTGATATCACTGTACTAAATATTAATATATTTGAAATTAAGCAACTTATCTAACAGTACTATTATAGATAAAGATTGTTTTACTGCATAATGTTACTGTTGGATGTATTTATTTAAGAGCATTCAAATCGTTTAAGAGAGCATGATGATTAATAAGAATTAGATCCTACTCTTATTTGCACAATAGGATTTGAGACTACTATAGGGTAACAGAGTTAAGATGGCTGTAACACAGTAAACCCCAAACTGCCGGAAACTAACATGAGCCATTTTGCATCATATGTTTTTGCATATATTTGATGCAGTTTTAGGAAATTATACTGTACAAAATATCCCCTCAATGGGGAAGGTTTTCTTATGTTATATACGTTACTATTTGCTTTATGGTTTCAAGATAAGCATGCTACTAAAGTATAATATACTGCTGGTAATCACTCTATTAACATGACTGCTGAATATTTTTGTGTGTTGTTAAACGTCATGACTTTAGCAACAACATGTCTTTGTTATTATTGAACATTTATGAAGTGGTAGTTTTTTTTCCAATGCCTAAAACATTCTATAAGGTAGGGTGCTGATATTTGCAGTTTTGGTTAGGTAACTTAATTGTCTTTGTTGCAGCATCAAAAATTAGACCCAGTAAACAGTAATAAACATTTCAGGAGATTCAACAGGCATATTTTAAACTATTTCCCAGAAATATGGTAGTAATGCAAAATGTAACATAAGTACATACGTAATATTTTGTTACAATATTAATGACACTCGTCAGAGAGTAACAATTTTTTAATGTAAGACATTTGGCTTCATGGAAATCAGTTCAGCAAAATCCCCCCTGTGTGTGTGGTGGGGGTGGGAGGAAGGGGTTGAATTAGACCCATATCTATCCCATGGCCTATTAGTCTAGATTTCATTTAGGATCTTGCTTCATACTTATTTTAATGAATGAAATATGGGTCAGCTTATGACATTCTGGAATGAGATTTAAGTTGCTCTTTAAGGATCAATATTTTGTATCAAATGATCAAAAGTAGCCTGTAGTGTGGGCGAATATATGCAACAGTCGATATAATAAGGAAAAATGAAATATGGATCAGCGTATGACATTTTGGAATGAGATTTAAGTTGCTCTTTAAGGATCAATGTTTGGTTTCATATGATCAAAAGTCAGGGTTCATACGCGTCAGGGAAATGTCAGGGAAATTTAAATTTTTTCAAGGTCAGGGAATTGTCAGGGAATTTTATGATGTGTCAGTGAAAAATGGATATTTGCTAAAATATCAGGGAAATGTCAGGGAATTTTATAATTTCCAGTTTGTATCAAATGATGCAAAACAGAAAATTGCTAGGGCAGTTTTCATAACAGTTTTGATACCAGTTAAATCATTTTGATAGCTTCTAAATTACTTTATCTACATAAGAAGATGAAAGGATTAGGTGCTCCTTGCATCCTCAGCTGCCTTTTTAGCTCACCTGAGCCAAAGACTCAAGTGAGGTACATATATTTATTAGTATGGCAATGGTCTGGTATCACTCATCATTCAACTTGTTCGCATTTTGAAAGAAGTATATCTCTGATGTCAGTTAGCCAAATGTGATGAAATTTCCTGAAAGATTTATCAGGTAGGGGGAAATATAAAGCTCCCATAACTTGGTAAAAACTTTGAAAATCTTATTCTGAAATCATTAGGACCACAGATTCTATATTTAATATTTAGCAATGTCAAGTAGTCCCCTACATAAATCCTGCCAATCAAGCCCTTTGGGTCAAAACTGGCCAAGCCCAGGAGATCAATATAGCTACATGTATTATGGAGAAAAAAATCTGAAACCATATATATTTAGTATATGGCAACGTCTAGTGCTACCCCACTTAAAATCCTGCCAATCAAGCCTCTTGGGTGCAAACTGGCCAAGCCCCAGGAGATCAATAGCTCTCATAGACTTATAATGGGGAAAAACTTTAAAAATCTTTTCTATGAGGCCAATAGTTTATATATTTAGTTTTTAGCAATGTCCTGTAGTCCCCTGCATAAATCGTGCCAACCGTGCCCTTGGGGTCCAACTTTGCCATGCCCTGAGGGTCTGTCATTAGCTTCCTTATAATGGGGAAAAACTTTTAAAAAATCTTCTGAACCCATGACGCCAATATTTTTTATATCTAGTATGTATCAATACATAGTGTTTCACTATGTAAATCCAGCTGACCCTTTGCCGTCTATAACCCTGGGGTTCAAATTGGCCACTGCCGCACCTGTGGGAGATTGGATCCCATAGACAGTAAGACTCATAAAAATGAACAAAAAATCTTCTGAAACCATTAAGGCAACATCTCAGGTGAGCAGTTTAGGCTCATTACGCCTCTTGTTAGCTCACATAAGCACTTTGTGCTCAAAGTCCTGTCCTGAGTCATCCGTAGTCAACAATTTGCTGTATTCAGGGTTTTAGTAGAATTTGATCATGACAAAAATCTTTTCTATTGTAGCTTTTATTACGAAATGTTCCACATCAGATTAAAAATGCTTTCCTTTATATTTGCATATACTGGTTGCATAATGGGTGGCTGAGTTCAACATACAAATTTTGAAAGAAGACAGCAGTTTTAACATAGTAATTTGACAATCTTGTCAATTTCTATTTTGAAAACATAGCTATTTAGTAATCTATAGACATGCTGTAAATGTTGATTAAATCTTTCCAAAATTAAGATTTATCACTCTAATTTAAAAATAGAAATGTTCACTGTAGCTATACACAAAGGTTTGAATAAAATCAAGTTTCTACGACCAATACAGTTATGTCAGGGAAATTTGGATTGGCGTCAGGGAAAAGTCAGGGAAATGTCAGGGAATTTTGTTTTGTCCAGTCTGTATGAACCCTGAAAGTATCCTGTAGCGTAGGTGAATATATGCAGCTGTCGATAAAAGCAGACAGCATTTTAGAACAAACGTTTCTTGACAGGGAAAGGTGAAATACACGCACTGGTATGCATAAAATAAGAGGAATTAGATAGTCCTCATTATACAAGTGACCGTTCAGTAAAGTCGCAGTTGTCATGTACAATCTGTAAGTGAACGACAGCAAGTGACTGAACGGATTCCATGCTCCCACGTGTGTCATGTTTTCGCCATTTGCCATGCTCTGGTTTTGTTTTGACAAAAATTACTAGTGTGTTCTTAGAAAGTACTAATATTAGAAGAGTAAAACTCATAATGACAGTGGATTTGCGTTTTTATGCACGTTTGTTTCATGTTTGAAAACTCGAAAATCAATCACCCGTTGTTGATAAACAAGTGATTGGAATTCAAATTCACTGAACATGGACAATGCAATAGGATTTCAATCCAGCCAGAAAATAACTCACATATATAACTTACCTTCTATACCCAAAACACGCATATGCTGGGTTTTCCGTGTAAGAAAAAGAAGTTTGTCAGCGTGTAAATTAGTAATCAATACCGCAAGTGACCAACCGTCCAATGTACAACATCGCAAGTGCTGTTACTTGTCGTACACTCGCAATTGTCCGGTCACTTCCGCTCCCTGGGTGTGGTCATGCATGACTGGAAAACGGTTAATCATTTCAATTAACAAGACAAAACCATTTCTCAACATACATTCGAAAAGGGAAAGAGACAGATCATTATAAGGCATTTAAAATAGTATAAGTTTTATATAATATATGCATTGGTATGTCAAGTCACTGAAAAACAGCTAAAAGGGTATGATTTTATAAAACAAAAAATTGTGAAGGGTTTGTTATTTCATCACAAAAGCAAACATATATTATTATAGGACCTATCTCCACAAAGATTTATAAACTGACATTTAGGAAATAAAAAGTATGATGCTTTCCTTTTTCTGCTCAAAATCAAATTTTAGTATGCTCATGAGAGCGGTCTCATTGACAGGCTTTGAGTACCCAGTGTGGAGAAGAAATATAGAAATAATATAATTTCCCTTAAGTGCCAGTTGTACAATATTGCTATGTCATGAAAAAACCTGACTTTGTTGCATGCAAACAGTGGCACAAAGAAGCCTGCAAATCCAAGCAGCCTAATCAGCATCATTGTTAATCCCACTATAGCATGTATATCAGCTCATCTTGTTCCATGCAAAATTTCGAAATTCTAGCTCATCTTTGAAGCTGAGCATGTTCAATTGATCTGACCACTGCTAGCAAACCCCAAAGAGAGGTTTTCTTGTGGTGAGGCTGATACAGACTGGCTCCAGTCCTTAAAACAATTGTTCATCAATGTGTCATACATATACTTGTAGCTAGTCTTACTCTGATGGCTCTGTTTTAAAACATTACTTGTTAACTCCAATACTCACAAAAATTAAACAGTAAAACCCCAATACCTTAAACTCTAATTTATGGACTTTGTCTCAAAAAAATCTGATTTTGTTGCATGGAAATAACAAAAGCACAGAACTGCCTGATCAAGGCCTTACAGTTAATATTGCATGGAGTATTAAGGAATAATTTATCAGCTAGTAATAAAAGTTTTTGTACTGGTATTTATTAAAGCAGGCTGATCTAGGCCATTTCTAGTTGTGTACATTGCAGTGTCCTTTTCACAATGATTGTTGCTTGATGTTATTATAATAGGGATCAAACATGATCAGGCCTTTAGTTAAGAGTGTGTACCAAAAAATTAATTTTCTTATTTCTCAACCAAAACATATGTGTGGGTACTCAAAAAAAAACTCTCACCAAGACGGTTCTTTTGAGCACCAAAAACATATGTTCAAACTGATGAATTAGACAATATTTACAATTATACGCTCAAAAATTTTGTTTATCTAAACCTAGTATGATGATTGTCTCTGCATTACATCTGCTTGGCCATGAGGGGCATGTTGGATCGTTATTATTGCATAAAGTCATTTTGCTGCTTGAAAACATTGGAGAAAAAAAAACTTCCAAAAGTTCTGAGCATGAAATGTTAAAAATGCCAGTTACAAGAGCAAAGACTTATGTCATCCTGACATCACTGAATTATGTTCACTTCTGAGCATATTATCGTTGATGAAGTTAATTTTTTGTGACCGCCCCAGGATACATATATGTATAAAGTAAAAAAGCTGTGCATAAATGGCACATACATTGCCTTGTTAATACATGTACATGGATTTATGCCCATGAAACATGACTGTTAATAGCATGGGACACAGCTTTTTATGCAATAATATGAACAACTTTATTATAAACTGGGCAAAAGATCAAGAATCAAAATATCAGCATAACTGGTTAAACTTCAGTATGTTTGCTCCACTGGTGTCTAAATGAAAACTTAATGGAGATTCTCATTAAAATACAATTCAGATCATTTCAAACAGTTACTGCTATTTAAAAATAAACACAGTCTACAAATATCTAAACAAAGTTTAGAGTTTAAAAAACAAAGCAATTAACTCAAATCCAGGACTTAAGTTAAGAGTGTACCAAAAAATAATTTTCTTATTTCTAAACCAAAACATACACTATGTTGTGGGTACTCAAAAGAACCGTCTCAATGAGACCCAAAACATATGTTAAAACTGATGGGTAAGAAATCATTTACAATTTTACACTCATAAATTTTGTTTATCTAAACCTAGATGAACCCTGACTTTTGTTTAGGGTATATAAGATCAAAGAATCACTAGCATACCAATCTACCTATGAGACAGCCATGACATATCGGTACTTATTGCACTGTCAAACAACGAAGGCTCAGGTGAGCCTGCGCAGAGTGCAGACTCACCAGAGCCTTTGCTGCTTGCATTCACACTGTAAGAATGTAGATGAAGACTCAGACCAAAACTTAGACCTATTGTCCTGCTGGATACATCAACATAGGTGGTGTTTAAAAGAAGTATATGCGCACACAGGTTTAGATAAACAAAAAATTTTCAGCGTAAAATTGTAATTTTTTTCTTGCCCATCAATTTTAACATATGTTTTGGGTGCTCAAAAGAACTGTCTCATTGAGACTTTTTGAGTACCCACAGCAAATGCTTTGGTTGAGAAATAAGAAAATTAAATTTTTGCTATGCACTCTTAACTAAAGTCCTGCAACTGCGATAAGTACAAAAATCTCTTGTACTGGATCATATATCTACTGCTCAACATAAATCTAACATGGAATAATCCGCAGCCCTACTTTTCCACACCTCCGTGAAGAATTTCTTATGCTATTAAAAAAGCAAGAGAGGTTGAATTAATACATTAACTGTTGCTCAGTGGGAGAGTGCTCGACTTGAGATAAAGAGGTCCCTGGTTTGAGCCTCTTTGGACTTCCTTTGGAGTCATTGTGTTGTGTCCTTGAGCAAAATATTTTATACTCATGGCTCAGTACTGGTTACTATTCAGGATAACATGCTGACATGACTGAAAAAACTATTGACCTAAATGTAAAGCATTAATTACTAAGGCTAACAAATAAGTATGCCCAACTCTAAATACGTTTTCATTAACAATACAATATTATTATTGCCATTAGATCCATCATATCACGAGCCCAATGCATGTTTGTTATTGGTAAATATATATATGCCTCACATGTTAAGTGTTATAAGAAATGCTTGAAAATCAATTTTGTTATACATTTATCACATGACGTTTCATCTGGGAGTGATATAACGCCATGCAATAAAATCCATAAACCACTAGTGGTTTACAGATTTTCAGGAACCGTTATGACGTCCATAACAATGTTGCGCACATAATGAGAAAATTGTAAAATTTTTATGTCAAAAATGAGACTTCAAAGTAATCTTAATGTCATATGATAAATAGAATCTAACATTCATGCTCTTGTATTTTGAATTTATTAAACTCCTTGCGAAAAAGAGATAAAATACTCGGCAGGCCTCGCATTTTATCTCTTTTCCCCAAATTGATTCATAAATTCAATAAAACATGAGCATGCACGTAAGATCCTCTCTATATATGTAATATGGCACTGATAAAACATTTTTAATGAGCCAGTATATGAGATTTCGGTACTTATTCCACTGTTGAACAGTGTAAGTTCAGGCAAACCTGTGCAAATTTGTAGACTGGTGGGAGCTTGCACTGCTTGCATACATAAAGTATTGATGCAGATGAAGACTCAGACCAGAATTTACACCTTGAGCCCTGATGGATATTTCAGCATGAGCGTTAATAGGTTTTCTGGGCTAACGCGATAAGTACCAAAATCTCATGAGCTGGCCCGAATGATTTTTTTTATATATTTATACTGAATTTACCTATTCAAAGAATAGGGGAATTACAAGATAAATGTATCACCCAACACTATTGAAGTAACGTATGAACACATAAGCCATCTCCACTTTAATTTTGATACAGGGCTTAATTATATTGGAATAAATATAATGATGATATAAATACCTAAATCTTACAGTATGACACATTTGTTAACATTATGGCTACTGAGTCTAACTCAATGTATTCTGTATTTTATACATCAGATCTAACTTCTGTCAAATAACATGAGCCATGTCATGAAAATCTGCTTTTGTTGCATGTAAACAACAAAGGTGCAGACAATCCAGGGTATCTGCCCAGACTGGCCTGCACCTTTGTTATTCCCTAGAGATGGAAAGTATAATAGCTACCCATGTTACACCCAAACTTTCACGGTTCTGGTCAGTCATTCTAGCTGGATAGACCTTCAATTGTTATCTTGTCGCAAACCAGCTAATTTGAAAGTGGTATTTTTCACTTATCGATTAGTTGAGTCAAAATTATAATTTGTCTGCCAAGCTTTCCAGTCAAAACATATGTTTAAACGGTTGGAGAAATTTACATATATATATATATATATATATATATATATATATATATATATATATATATATATATATATATATATATATATATATATATATATATAATATTTGCCTATCGGGATCCAAGGTGTTTATACCAAACAATATTTGCATACAGCAAAACCTGTGTAAACGGCCACTCTCAAAAAGACAAAAAAATTGGTTTTCAAGAAAGATTATTGCTTAATGTAAGTCAAAAGTATCCCAGAATGCTTAAAGCAAGTCAAAAGTATTGCAGAATGCTCCAAAGGGAGCATTCTGCAATACTTTTGACCTTCATTAAGCTACCATTTGTCATTAAGACCTTTGTTTTGTCTATTTTTGAGTGACTGTTTTACACAGGTTTTACTGTACATAAGTATTTAGTAATGCTTAAATAACAATACATAAAATGTTAATGCGTAAAAGCAGTTAACAGCCATATTTCCCACGATTAAGCTGACAAGGTACATGTACTGTAAAAGAATTCAGGAGCTGTTTTAAACCTGCTTTATGGCTTTACCAGTGCACAATTACATGTATTCCTAAATATTGGGACAGACAATCTTGAGCAAACTGTATAAGTCTAGATTACACTGCTCCTTTTAAAACTTAGCCTGCTAATGGCTTTTGCTTATAACCTTTGCAAACAGTTTGAACCCCGATCAAGCCTGACAAAACTTCATCATAGGACCAGTTAAGGAAAAATAATTTGGGTAAAATTGCGATTATTTTCTTATCCATCCGTTTAAACATGTGTTTTGTTTTGGGTGCTCAAAAGAACCGTCTCATTGAGACGGTTCTTTTGAGTACCCACAACATTATGTTTTGGTTGAGAAATAAGAAAAATAATTTTCAGTTACACAGTCTTATCTGTTCATGGCTGATCTGGATCCGAACTGTTTGACACTCTGAAGGTATTCATGAATGATTTTTTTTTAAAAAAAGTTATGATAAAACTCAGCAGACCACCAAAAAATCAAACAGATTTACCAAGCGGGCAAAGAATCATCATGGTCTACACTATTTGTCAAAAGAAAATAACATTTTAAAACGTTGCCTATAGGGTAATTTAGCATGCATGTAGTTTTTTGTTGTCTGCTGATTTCAAAATCAATTTTTTCAAAAATTTCTTTCAGCAATACCATCAGTGTTTAATAGTTTGGATCCAGATCAGGCCCGATGTTTTGTTGGACCTGATCTGGATCCAAACTGTTTCAGCAGACAACAAGAAAAGCATGAAAAATTACCCAGCATGCAAAGAGTTAATGTCCAAATTATCTCAGGAATACATGCGCATAGTAACAACTGGGTGTATCACAACTAACAACTACCAGGCTGTGTAGCGCAGTCAGCAACATGTCTGGCAGTAGATATGTGTCTGACTGCAGATCTAGGGGTCACAAGTTTGATTCCAGTCCCGTCCCATACTTTCATGGAGATTGATCATGAAATAATTTATACGGTCATTCTCCTCCCTTCCGCTGATTCAAGAAGGGTTGTTGACAGTTACAAGCGAAAGTATGTGCACAAAGTACTAGTTAACTGCTTTGTCAAGCTTGCCCAGGAAAAAAAGTGTGGTTAGGTGAACTGACCGTCCCAACATGACCATAGGTGTTGACTGGGATGTAAAGAATCAAACCAAACCAAACAAAAAAATACAAAAAAAAAAAACTAACAACTTGCAACCATTTCCAGACCTCCAGATAAAAGTGCGTAATTGAAAATTTACTTTCTTATTTCTCAACCAAAACATATGTTGTGGGTACTCAAAAGAACCGTCTCAATGAGACGGTTCTTTTGAGCACCCGAAACATATGTTAATACTGATGGATAAGAAAATAATCACAATTTTACGCTCAATTTTGTTTGTTGATCTAGACCTATGATTTCTGTGAACAACCTGAGATGTGATTATACACTTGTATGACATCATACTCTTGCATCTGCTTGATGACCAACTTTCTGTAGAAGTCTCTGTCTCTCTCTGTCCAGACTGGTCATAAAATTCTCATGTTGCTGGTATTTATATACTTTCAAAAGTGACAACACAGTCAAAAATATCCAGCACACAAAACAAGTCCAGGTCCCAAACTGCAAGGAGAAAATGAGAACAAAATTATACATTTATAACAATTATAAAACTAGTTAACCCATTTATTTCTAGTAAACTCTTTCCTTGCTAGTGATGACTATTGTCAACTAGCTGTCAAACCTTTGCATTCAGTTTGGATCCAGATCAGAACCGACAGAATGTCGGTCCTGATCTGAGGCTTGTATATGGGGTACCAAATATCCCATGAAGTAAACAGGCAAGTATCTCTTATAAACTGCCAAATATCCCCATAATTAATTTTCTTAAATATTCAATATCCCTGGAAGTAACGAAAATATTGAACACAGTATCCTATATCCCTGGAAGTAAAATGGATAGTATCCTATATCCCTGGAAGTAAAATGACAAATATCCTGTATCCCTAAAACCCCTATACAAGCCTTTGATCTGGAACCAAACCATTTGACACTCTGATAGTGTTCCTAAAAGAAATTTGAAAAAAAAAAATCATCAGACAACAACAAAAGCATGAAAAATTATCCAGCATGCCAAGAGTTAACAAAGAGTTAAAAATAGAACATTACTTTAGCAAACAGGGTAGACAAACATCAGACGCCCCAAAATCTCATCAAGGCCTAAACTATAATTTGCTGTCATAAAAGTCTAATTCAGCAAACAAAATACTTTGAAACAATGGGCCTAGCAGCTATATGTTTGAAAAGCTATATGTTTGAACAGCTATCTCTGTCATGGCAAATATAAAATCTTTGCCTACTGGGTAATTTTCCATGCTTTTTGACGTCTGCTGATTTTTTTCAAAACCAACTTTTTCGAAAAATTCTTACAGGAATACTATTGGAGTGTCAAACAGTTTGGATTCTGATCAGGCTAAACATTTTGTCGGGCCTTTGTCTAAACTGTTTGCAAAACTTATCAGCAGACAGCACTAGTTGGCAAAGAGTAAATGCATACAACATTTACAATCCTTATATTTAAGTGATTCTAAAAATTGGAACAACAAAAACCCATACATAATATCAATATGTGAGCAGCGACTCGAGATTTCCAACAATGTGGTATGTGCGACCAGCAGAGCCTTAGATCAGCCTGTGCATACGCCCAGTCTGATCAGAGCCTCTGCTAGTCACTTGAATATTCTATGAGTGTAAAGCTACTGACTGAACATCATTTGGAGTTTCTAAACTTAAAAGGAGGCTACATAGGCTCATCCGAGTCTAAACTTGTCAAAATGCCACATTGTTGGAAACCACATTTCTCGGCTCATGTGAGAGGCTAGAGCTTTCAAACAGGAAGAAGTTTGTCTGCTTTTTGGTTTCATTTTGCTTTTCTATACATTAAAAGCATCTCCCTAAATTTAAAATAGGGAGATGTGTACCAGATTAGGCCAGAATTTTTGTATTAGTTGATTTACAAACCCTCCTACTGTAATTTTCCGGAAAGTAGAGAAAAAATAAAATTTAATTTCTAAAATTATTTTTTTTATTTTATCCATCGACTCTAAATATTTTTCGTTTCGGTGAAAAAATACTATATTTTTGAGGTTCTTTCTCTGTATTTTTGAGAGTGACACTGTTAAAAGTGATTGTCCTGTCCAGAGTTGTAGAAAAATGATGAAATATTTAAAGATTAAATACAGACTGTTGGTTTACCTTACTAGTTTTACTGTTTTTTCTGGAGATATTAAAAAAAAAAAGCTCAGTCATTTTCAGAGCTTTTTTTTTCGTCCCCGACCCTAAATCTGATAAAAATTCCCGTAAATCAACTAATAAAAAAATTCTGGCCTTAGGAAGAGTATTTCTCCCAAGCCTCTCCCTAGCTTCAGCCTTGTGACAACAAGAGTTCGGCACTGTAAGTGTCACCTGAATGGATTGACTATTCACAGGTTTAGATAAACAAACATTTTCAGCATAAAAGTAAAAAATATTTTCTTACCAGTTAATTTTAAAATATGTTTTGGGTGCTCAAAAGAACCGTCTCATTGAGACTGTTCATTTGAGTACCCACAACATATGTTTTGGTTGAGAAATAAGATTTAAATTTTCGATACGCACTCTTAACTAAAGTCCTGACTATTTTAATAAATTCATAATGCCTAATCCTTTCTTCATAGGAATGTCATAACAGATACATTGACGAACAGTGTAGACCCAGATGAGATGCCACAGAGCCCAGCAGTGCTACTTCTGCTTGCTACTTTTTTTTTTAAATAGCTCTTTGTTTGCTGCTCAAAATATATAATGGACCCTCCATACGTTATTGTATCAACCTAGAAGGAAGAGTCCATCAGGTTAATTTGTTTAAAAAAAAGTGTTGTGTCAACTACTATGTTTTAAATTTCCACTGAATCTCAAAACAGCTTGGAGTAAAACATTTATTTTTAAATTCTAGCATGCTGGGTTATTTTGCAATCTTTTGATTGTCTGCATTTTTTTTTTCAAAATAAACTTTTTCAAATGACTCCTTCAGGAGTACCATCAGGGTGTCAAACAGTTAGCCCCAGATCATGCCTGATATTTGGGACTGTTCAAGGTCCAAACTGTTCCCAAAAGTTATCAGAAGGTGGCAAAAATCACCACTAGCAGGCGAAGAGTTTAACTGCAACTTTACATTTAGGAAAACAAGAGGGCCAAGAGGCCCTAAATTGCTCATCTGAGTTTTGTTTAAAGTTTACATATAGGTATATGTTGAAAGCTGGCCATGTCCCTGGTGACACCTGGGGTGGGGCCAATCTTGGCCCCAGGGGCATAATTTGTACAAACTTGGTAGATGTCCACTAGGTCATACTACATACCAAATATCAAGGCTCAAGGCCTTATGGTTTCAGACAAGAAGACTTTTCCATATTTCCCCTAATACAGGTGACCTCAAAGGGGCGGGGCAATTTTGGCCCCAGGGGCATTATTTGAACAAACTTGGTAGAGATCCACTAGGTGATGCTACATACCAAATATCAAGACTCTAGGCTGTATGGTTTCAGACAAGAAGATTTTACCATATTTTCCCATAAAACAGGTGAACCCAAAGGGGTGTGGCAATTTTGGCCTCAGGGGCATAATTTGAACAAACTTGGTAGAGGTCCACTAGGTGATGTTACATACCAAATATCAAGGCTCTAGGCCTTATGGTTTCAGATATGAAGATTTTTCCATGTTTCTTCCTATATAAGCCTATGTAAAATATGTGACCCCCGGGGTAGAGCCATTTTTGACCACAGGGGTATAATTTGAACAAACTTGGTTGAGGTCCACTAGGTGATGCTACATACCAAATAGCATAGCTCTAGGCCTTGCTACATATCAAATATCAACTTGACAAGGCTCTAGGCCTTATGGTTTCAGACAAGAAGATTTTTCAATGTTTTTCCCTACATATATAAGCCTATGTAAAACATATAACCCCCGGGAAGGGGCCATTTTTGGCCTCAGGGGCATAATTTGAACAAACTTGGTAGAGGTCCACTAGGTGATGCTACATACCAAATATCAAGGCTCTAGGCCTTATGGTTTCAGATATGAAGATTTTTCCGTGTTTCTTCCTATATAAGCCTATGTAAAATATGTGACCCCCGGGGTAGAGCCATTTTTGACCACAGGGGTATAATTTGAACAAACTTGGTAGAGGTCCACTAGGTGATGCTACATACTTTATATCATAGCTCTAGGCCTTGTGTTTTCAGAGAAGAAGATTTTTAAAGTCTTCATCTTGAAAATCTATTTTTAGCCTATGTGAACTAGATATGCAATGGACGGGAACCATTTGAACAATTTTTAATGAGGGCCATATAAGGATCATTTCTACCAAGTTTTGTCAAAATCCAGCCAGTAGTTTTAGGAGGAGGTGTCCATTGAAGCAATTGTTGACAACTGACGACTGACAATGCACATCCAGTGATCACAATAGCTGATCATGAGCCAATGGCTCAGGTGAGCTTAAAATCTCTTGAGCCCTATGAGTCTTTGATGGTGGGTCAGGCTTCAGACTCATTTATGGCCCTGGCATAAAACTTTCCATCAGTGGGTTTGGAGACTGGGCCCACAGTGGCTTAACTTGAGGATTTCTTTAGCACTGACTACCTGTGAGTCATGAACCTTATTCTTTGTTTCATCATGTTATAGTGTGAATGTTTCTCTGTGATGATGCACTGCATAAGTAAAGAAGCCTCATTGCAAAGCTAAACATTTATTTTTTCTGTTTTAACTTCTAGGGGGAAGATTTGGCTCCAGTAAAATACATTTCAGCCCCCATTGGCTTCGGCTGCTGTGCATCCTAGGGTAATGGTTCTGTTGTGTTGATTCGTTGTTTATGTCTGCTACCATTAGTTGTGGGGGGGGGGGGGGGGGGTGTTTGGTCCTTGTTTTGTTGTGCAGTACCTAGTGTCTTTCTAGTTTTGCAATCATCTTGCCGAGGAAGAAAGAGCTGGTTGCTTCCCTTTAATTGTTTTCCTGATGTCTTGTGACTGTTAGTCTTCTGTGGCTCTTCCTCATGGTGCCATGTGTTGGTATGTACTCAGTGTTTCTCACTTACTTTTTGAAAACTTTCATTTTCAGGTTTTTACTGAATCTGGATCCATTTATGTCCAAAGAAATATTTTCGCAGAATTTGAAAGTGCTGATGAAATGTGACAAGGCAGATGTGACTTTGGTTTGTTTGTTTGGGTTGATGCTTAACATCCCAGTAAACGATTTTCAGTCATGTACCAGCACCCTAGATAAGCAGTGTATTTGCGTAAATACGCAATTAAAATCCTCAAAAAAGCAATTAAAATGAAATGTGTGCGTACCGAAAAGCAATTCTAATGATCGGTATGCAATTACATGCGATGTCATTGCGTACCACTTGGTCCATTTTGTTTCCATTTGGGTAATAAACAAACGCCAGTCGGGTATTGATTTTCTTTTACCAGCAAGCGCTCAATATAACTCCAGTTTTATGAAAATATCGGTGCCCAGTCCAGTATTTCACGGAAAAACACTATGATGAAAGTGAAATTTTTGCAAAGTGTACACGCTCGAATGTCAACAAGGGGATGAGATTTGCTTCAGGTACAATAAAATCTGCTAGTTTGATACTTTAGAAAGGCAGATGATGGGAGTGAATAAATATGCAAGCACATTCCCGGTGGCTTCATGCAATAAGAAAACGTGTGATAACAGAAGAAAAAAACGTGGCGTAAAGAAATATGAAAATACGCAGTTGTTTTTGCAAGTACGCAATTGAGGATAACCACGTTGCGTAAGTACCCAATTGACCCAAAAGCTTATCTAGGGCGCTGATGTACAGTAGGGATGATTTCCTGTCTTCCTGGGTTGAACCAGTACTAAGCAGAGGTTAAAGTGTCTTTCTCAAGGACACAGCACAGAGCCTCATGTGACCATGTACGATCCTAAGTCTAGCCCTCTACATACTGAGCCAATGCGCTCCTCGTTACTTTGGTTCAAGCCTTACCTCTGCCATCTTGAATTCTGTATAAAAATTGCTTGTATCTACATCTTTTAATTCCTTGGCAAAACTAATGAAATCAGCAGTAGCACATCTGAAATATACATGAGAATATTGTTCATAGACTGTAAGACCTAGATGTGGGCATGTTCAAAAATAATGAAGCTTTTCACTTTATGGCATCCCATGCACACGTTTGCCTAGATCTTAAGGACCAAGCATAGCTAAAAAATGTATTATGGTCCCTGTGTTCATCATGCAAAATTTTATTGAAATCGAACAAGTAATACAAAATTTATGCCAGTAAAACTAGCTAAAAAACTAAGGAGTGTAACACCTTTTGCGTGACATTTTTTTCATTACAGAATTTCACTTGTGCATTTATACAAAACTGTGGATGTTGCCATACTTATTAGCCAACTTTGTGATTACCCATTCCTTTCAGCTTAATGAAAATAGGAAAATCATGCCTTTTCATCATTACCTATGATATTTTTCATGCATTGTCCAACAGGACTAGTCTGAAATTCAGGTGCAGTAAAAATGAAGAGATTTTGCCCAGAATTAATTTGACATGGATATTTGAAAAGATTACAGCCTATTATGTGGTCTGCAGCACTGACCAATCTTAATACATTTTATTTCAAGTATTACAGCTGCTTTATAAGCATTCATAATAGAATGAGCAGAACTGGTTGTAGAGCACCCTTTAAACTAAGGAGTGTAACACTTGCCATTTCAAGCCTCATAACCTTTTCCAGGGTTATGTTTTGTGAGCTAATATGCCTCATATGAAAAATGTTTGACCCATAATTGAGATTCATACAGTGTGAGTTTTTATCTTGGGCTTAATTTTCTTCATATCATCCATAAAAGCCACTAAGGAGTGTAACACTTTCTTGCAAAACACTTCTGTGGGTTTTTTCTATACCAGTAGCATTATAATTTCAATTTATTTACCATTATTACTATAGAGCAATGTCCCTCAGACAATTCTAGTAGCACCTTTTTATGTTCAAAGTGTAAAAAAAGCTGTACTGCATTGAAATCGCCTAAAAATTGGTGATTTTGACAATCCATTTTCTTGAAATTTTACCTATCTAGGCATTCAGGACAACATTTATTCTTGAAAATCACGTGCTCTGATAAATATTAAAAGATAAAATTGACCAATATAATCCTATTTTCTAACCAAGCTAATGTTTTGCTATGACATCAAGACACAAAACGTTACACTCCTTAGTGATTTTTGTTGTAATGCCATTTAAGAGCTTTTTTCTTTTCCAAACCAGCAATATTTCACTTTTAATTGACTCTGACCATTCATTTCCAAGATTAAGAACAGTTCTTTTGATGCATTTCTTTGAATTTTGATTAGCATTTGGGGTAAATCATTTAGAAACTAAATATAAAGGGACCTTTTCTTTTGGTTCATGATGGGAGTATCAATATTATAAACTGGTATGCAACCAAACTTTTTTTTTATTCCCTTTGGCAGCTAGTAAATAGTATTTAATGTATGTTACATACAGAAAAGTGTTCATTTGCTAAAATTATTAGAGAAGAAAATATTATTTGCAATCAGTTTAAGCATTTAGAGAAAGAACATTCAACATATCTTAACATACTAATTCAAGATCTTCGGGAGACAATTTTAGCTTGTGCTGTAACACTGATTATCAGATTCTTATATAGTAGAAAGGAAATTGTGTCATTTAATGTTAAAGCTAGAATTTATAGGTTTTAGAAGAACTAAGTATTTGTACAAAATGTTACACTCCTTAGTATTAGATCAGACATTTATTTACAAAAAGGCCAATAATCTGCAATAAAATTATATAAATACTATGCAAGTGAAGTCACTTCTTTGTATGCAATACTCTATATGTGGCTTAGCCCTGTTAGTTCCAAATTCTGACACATAAACAAATCAAACTAAGGAGTGTAACGCATTTTCTTAATTTTTTGCCCATTTTTGTACATAGATAACCAATTACATCAATGCTTGCAAATCACATATTGATTTGTAGCTTAGTTTTTTTACCATGTGTTATCATTTCAATGCAAATTTTATTGGGATTCAGTCACCTGTTTTAAAAATATGAACATTTTGAGAGCTCTATAAGAAGGTTTTTCGTATATTTTGGTTGTTTTCGTCTATTTTTAGAATAGTCAGTGAGAGGCAAGTCTAATGAGTAACATTTTCATATTTTATTTTTACAGCAGTATAATTATATAAACTGTACATGTCCATCCACATTTTATAGCAAGGCAAGGGGCCAGGCCCCTTGCAATTTCTTGATTAAATATAAAGTCACATTTTGATTTTCTTGGGTTTCTTCACTTTAAAATATGTCCTACTCTTCCAAAATCTATCTTAGAACTGACAAGTTCTTTGTGCTCAAATCTACAGGTTGTCACTGGAATTATTTATTATTTAGGGTGTTAAAGCCAATAGATAGTATTAGACATCTTTTAAAAGAAAGTTAATTGTTTTGTGTAACATTGCCTACATAAGCTTATAGATTTAATTAAACCATTATTGGAGAGAACACCTGTTTCATCTTGCCATTGCTTGTGTACCGTATTTAACATAAAAACGCCAAGCTTTATGAAATTTAATGTAATGCGATGAGACCTATTTTTCCCCTGTCACAAATTCTCGCCCTTTGGAAAATGTTTTGTCCCCAAAACAGCAAAGTATAATTAATGGTTTCTTTTTTTTTAACTTTTTTTTTTTTCATCACAAGAGATACATCCATGTAAAAGTTCAACTATCCCTTTGCCTGTTGCTAGTGAGTGTGTAATGTTGCAAGACATTTAAGTTAACTTGTGGTCTTTTATGTTTTATGTATGTGTTCATATCTGTAAGGCAATTTCAGCAGTGCCACCTTATGATTTATATAATTATTCCCCATGCATGCTCACCCTCTGCATTACAAACCATTACTTGTGTACCTCTTAAGTAATATATTGGCCTAATGCATTAATGGCATTATGTATTTTGACCGACAAGTTAGCTTATTTTTAATGTCTTGAACTCTCACTTTTATCGTAACAGATTTTCATAAAATGTACTCTTGTGATTAATCTGTGAATGACACATTAGATGAGAAAGTGGACCGAAATTCAGTTCATAGGAAGAGGGGGATCAGTCCTCTGTATAAACCTTACTTCAGATAACAGCATAATTCTTTTGGCTAGTACAAAACAATTAAGCTGAAATCACTTTATACCATGTCTGTGCATGAAAATATTCAATTTAACTTGTAATAGTTATTATTAATGTGCAAGTATTTAGGGTAAATACGGTATAGTATATTTTGCTTAATTTTTGCTACTGACATGGTCATATTTTCAACTGAAAATCAAAATCAAGTTCACTCTGGTAAATCATTATCATTATGGTTAAATCAGAAATATAAATTGTTTCTTATAAAGAAAATTCCAAATATTTCAAAAAAAAAAAATTAGAATGGAGGACATGTACAATTAAACATGAAAATATAGACATAAATATATACATACATACAAAATATGAGCAGAATAAAAGTATGGTAGTGATAATAGTGTAAATATTCCTAAAAAGTGTATAGTTTTTTTTTCTTCTTATAAAGTTCCAAGTTTCCATTGAGTCCAGCCAAGTAAACAGCAAAGAGAAGCACTGACATCACATCCAAAATTTGAAGTGCCCATTTATGATAAGCCAAATAAATGGTGCAATTCTTTCATCATAGAAGACAGCATCGAAACTTTGAAGCACCCATTTATGAAAGTCCAAATAAATGGTGCAATTCTTTCTTCATAGAGCAGCAACAAATTAGTGTTCACATTTATTTCAGTGAACTGAATCTTCATAAAACATTGTCCATAATCTTCAAGTCCTGGGGAATTTCTTCTTCTATTATCCACATAGCAATATCACAGGAATCGTAGGAAAAGCTGAAAAGTTTTCCTGCCCGAATTCGTCCACCAATATTTATAAGAAGGTTTTTCGTATATTTTGGTTGTTTTCGTCTATTTTTAGAATGGTCAGTGAGAGGCAAGTCTAATGAGTAACATTTTCATATTTTATTTTTACCGCAGCATAATTATATAAACTGTACATGTCCATCCACATTTTATAGCAAGGCAAGGGGCCAGGCCCCTTGCAATTTCTTGATTAAATATAAAGTCACATTTTGATTTTCTTGGGTTTCTTCACTTTAAAATATGTCCTACTCTTCCAAAATCTATCTTAGAACTGACTAGTTCTTTGTGCTCAAATCTACAGGTTGTCACTGGAATTATTTATTATTTAGGGTGTTAAAGCCAATAGATAGTATTAGACATCTTTTAAAAGAAAGTTAATTGTTTTGTGTAACATTGCCTATATAAGCTTATAGATTTAATTAAACCATTATTGGAGAGAACACCTGTTTCATCTTGCCATTGCTTGTGTACCGTATTTAACATAAAAACGCCAAGCTTTATGAAATTTAATGTAATGCAATGAGACCTATTTTTCCCCTGTCACAGCTCTTCTACTAAAATAATGAGGCAAAATGACAGTAAAATAAGAATTTTTTGTTCAATTAGGCAATTCAATTTGGTAAAAATCACTCATTCACATGCTGTTAAGTGCTTGTCATCAAATAATGGGAATTTTAAGACATTTCATCAAGATTTCCAATAAAAACAACCTACACAGAATATGGCCATAATTAACAATTTTTGCTAAAAAATCCTGAAAGAAAATGTTCAGAAAATTTATATTTTTGCTGCTTTTTTCAAAACTTAAACCAATTTGAAAACTTTAAGTACCCCCAATTCATATGGAGTAACAATTTCACCTATGACAACAGTTTCATTTTTCACCCCCAATGTCACGCTTTGGCTTCATTATTTTTGAACATGCCCATGTGTGGGATACCAAAATGACAGGGGTGTGGAAATACCATGCCCGACTTGTCCGACCAGGTCCCATTTCATTCAGGACAAGTTAGAAATTTCTATTTACTTGTCCTGGGACAAGTAAAAATTAATATATTCTGTATTTTATATTTGATTAATTATTTTGAACTTGCACATTGTTTGGAAAACAGTGTGGATCCTGATCCGCTGGCTTCTGCAGAAGCCAACTGATCTGGATCTACACTGTTTTAAATTGAGTTTTATCTAGATTCATACTGTTTTTAAAAGAGTTTATGTATGGTATCAGCACAGTTAAAGGACTATGCTAAGTTCTTAATGCATTATCTGCCCTTTGGGACAAGTAAACTTTTCTTTGGACAAGTACATTATGGGCATTTACTGTATAAAATTTTGCTTTTTTCACACCCCTGCTGAAAATGATACCATATTAACCCTTGACCACAAGGGCCAGTCCAGTCTTAACAGTATGATAGAAGCCGCTGTGCTGTAGTCAGATAAAATACTTGCCTTGTAAGGTTTAAATTAAAATTTTATTTCTTTCCCCTTACCCGAATGACCCTGAAAAAAAAGCTCCTACCCAAAAAATTCTATTACAATTTTTAGTCAAGATTTTTTTTTATTTCATTGCAAACTTAGAGAATTGTCAAATGTAAACAGTGTTATTTAAAATATATTCTTGGCAAATTGTTTGTGTACAGAAAAACCTGCCAAAAACGACCACTCTCAAAAAGACCAAAAATTGTTTTCAAGGAAAAAATTATCACTTAATGCAGGTCAAAAGTATTGCAGAATGCTCCAAGGGGAGCATTCTGCAATACTTTTGACCTTCATTAAGCTCGCTTTCTCCTTAAGACCGTTGTTTTGTCTATTTTTGAGTGGCAATTTTACACAGGTTTTACTGTATTTACATTTATTGCCTATAGCAGGGCTATTTACAATTAAGTTTAATTGGTATAGAATTTGAGAAGTTAAAAAAAATAATTTCCCGATCGAATGACCAATACTTGTAAAAAAGGGTCGGGTAAGGGGAAACAAAAATATTTTTAAGGTTGGCCTAAACCAGGGGTAGCGTGCTCAAGCACAGGCTTCATTAGTCTGTTGGATGAGACTTTAAACTGTGGCCCTATCAGCTGTTGGTGGGACGTTAAACACAAGTAAACAAATAGTATGACACAAAGCAAGAAGTTCACTTTATAGTCTATTTCAGTGTAACTAGCTAAGATGGCATATTGTAAAGCTGGACTGTACCCTTAACATTTGGACACCTTCACTCCATAGTAACCATGTTCTATAGTTTGAATGGATTGATGTGGTTTTTAATGGGTAGTGATGGATGGCAAATAGTTTAAACCCAGATCAGACTGCTCCTACACTATTAGCCTAGGCCCTTTTGGCTGAATATGGTATCCAGAATTATTCTGCTTATCTTCCAAGGAACCATGTTTTTCTGCACTAATAAGAGGGTCTAATCAAGACACTACCATTCAGCAACACAACAGACATGTACAGTAAAACCTGTCTTAAGCGACCACTCTAAAAGAACACCAAAATTGGTTTTCAATACCAAATATCTCTTAATACAGGTCAAAAGTATTGCAGAATGCTTTGAACCTTCATTAAGCTACCATTTGTCATTAAGATCTTTGTTTTGTCTACTTTTGAGTGGCCGCTTAAGACAGGTTTTTACTGCAATGAGATTTGGTAGTAATCATTTGGGCCAGGACACGACAAAACCTAGCTGTCTTCAGGGTTTCCGACAAAGCGAGACTCAAACCAGTCTCATCAGCTACAGAGACTAGCTAGAAAATTAGAATTTCCCCTGTAGCAAGTTCAGATATGATACTTTCCAAAACATTTATAACAAAGGCGCTGATCAGTCTGAGTAGACTAGCCTAGATATGAGACATATCCAGAATGCCTTTCTTATTCTTGCAGTCCATTTATAATGCTATGTTTGGGGTCCATCAAAATGGACCCTGTTTTACACAGGTTCAGATAAACAAAAGATGTCAGCGTAAAATTGTAAACATTTTCTTACCCATAAATTTTAGAATATGTTTTGGGTGCTCAAAAGAACCGCCTCATTGAGACGGTTCTTTTGAGTACCCACAACATATGTTTTGGTTGAGAAATAAGAAAATTATTTTTCTGTTACACACCCTTAACTAAAATCCGGTTTTAAGTGAACCTTGTTACATGTTGTATGGGACAGTTTTACAGTGATCATTTCATGGTCATTTTCCTATAATTCCTTTGTAAAATTCCACACCATTTCATCATTTCCTATAATTCCTTAGTAAAATCCCACACCATTTCATGGTCATTTTCTGAATTTCCTATAATTCCATTGTAAAATTCAATCGTAAAAAAATTGGGAGCCACCATATGACTGTGATATATCCAAATACATGTTATATTGAGGTGCGGTATAAAGGGCTTCCACTGTATTGTGAGTACTCAGTGGAAACATAGAGGACCTGACATGAGTGCTCATGTTTTATTGACTTTATTAAACGAGTTGGGGAAAAGAGATAAAATGCAAGGCTTGCCGAGCATTTTATCTCTTTTTCGCAAAGAGTTTAATAAATTAAATAATACAAGAGCATGAATGTTAGATTCTATTTATCATATGACAAATACTTTGAAATCTCATTTCTGGCGTAAAAATGTTATAATTTTGTCATTATGTACGCAACGTTGTTATGGAGGTCATAACGTTTCCCATAAATCTATAAACCACTTGAGGTTTATCGATTTTATTGCATGGCATTATTTTACTTTACTCTCAGACGCGACGTCATATGATAAAAATCATTAAAACCCTTCTACATCAAAAGTTTTATGGAAAATAAAAAGATTACGTATTCGTCATTATACTATCTTATTTAAGGCTATATACATGTTAAGGCTATATACATGTACACTGTTACTTACTCTGAAATAAGCGTCTCCGGTTGTGTAAGTAGGTTACACCACTTGTGGAAGCCCACTGTCAGTGTGAGAGAAGAAGCCAGCAACATGAGGAGAGTGACTATTGACAGTATTGCTGTGCTGAATGAGTCCAACCAGGAACTGAAATTGCAAGAAGTACAGTAAGACCTGTGTAAAACGGCCACTCAAAAATAGACAAAATAAAGGTCTTAATGACAACTGGTACATGTAGCTTAATGAAAGTTGAAAGCATTGCAGAATGCTCCATTTGGAGCATTCTGCAATACTCTTGACCAGCATTAAGCGATAATTGATTTTGAAAACCAATTTTCTGTCTTTTTGAAAGTGGCCTTTTACACAGGTTTTACTGTACAAGAAAAGTGACTTTTTCACAATAATTACAGGAATAGCAACCTTTTGAATTTGAAACCTACGGTCAGTGTGCAATATGTGCAATACCAGTATACATTTCAGGATTGAAATGCAGATGTTTAGCTTGCATTGGATGATGCAAAACATTAGGCTTTTTAATGTCTGTGAAGCCAGAAGTACATGATAACAGACACCATCTTCCCCAAAAATGTCAAGGGAACTAACTCTCGCAAACATTATGAAGATATGCTCAGAATATTAGCTTGTATGTACAGCGCTATATCTGTAACCTGGGCTATGTTCGCTAGCTCAGTGGCTGGAGCAGGTAATTGATCACTGCAAGGTCAAGGTATCAAGCCCAACCTCGGGTATTTTTTAAAGATTCTTTTGTTGTTTGTGTTTGTTATATTTTATAGATTTTTTTCTCCTACTTGTTTTTATATATAGTTATTTTTTCTTTTATACTTTTCATCTCCTATTCTGTGGGCTGAATACTTGCTTGCTATTTATGACCTGGGAGGTTAGCCTATGAATGAGAATTGCATCAAACGAGACATCTCAACCACAGTTTCCAGCCAGCACCATGAGGAGGTATGACCTGGTCTTCAGGTCTTGCAGTAGATAGACTGAAGTTTGTTTTTCGAAAATACCCCCCCCCCCCCCAGTATTTTTACAACATACCATTTGCCCCCCCCCCTTTTTAACTAAAATATTCATTAACAACTGATATAGCAGAAACTGTAACAGGAGAGCAGTCTGATCTGAATCAACACTGTTTAATACAGGGACGTTTAAAATCAATGAAAATGGATCTATATTGGTTGCAAGACTGGAGCATGTAAATGTGGTAAAGCAAATGACTTAATTCGGCAAACAGACTCATAGTGCGACCCCAGATCTGATCAGACTGCTACAATGTGAGCAGTCTGATCTAGGTCTACACTGTTTGCTACAGATTAGTTTTAAATCTACTAGCAGACTAGTTCAATAGCTATTTATTGATACTAAGTCTTGCTGGCTCATCTCATCTTTGATGATCTATCAAGAAATCCTGGATCCGCCCCTTGGCTCTTACAGGCAAGACCAATGCTTTTACAAATGAGTCACAGAGTCAAATCTCTGATCATGGCATGCAGTTGTCAGAGACTGGTACTTCTTTTGAGAATCATTTGTGTTATTTATATGTCTTAAGTTTGTCATGTTTTTGCGTCTGTTCATTGCTGCCTTGTGGTCACCTGCTGGGAAAAGGCTGACCTCTTGGCTCTTGTTTGTGATGTTTAATTATGTTTTTGTCACTTTCCCATGTGGTATCCTGGGTCAGGTGTGGTACTTGATTGTATCTTTGCCGCCTTTCTTAATTTAAACTGAAATCTATGCCAGGTCACCTCTACTTCTTGTAAATTTTAAATCAAGCTAATCCAGTGGCGGATTCAAAGGGGGTTCAAGCCCCTGAACCCCAACCCCACTGCCCGTTTTTAAATAACCTATAAGGAAAATGAAATAATTTGGTGTCAGTGAGACCAAATTATTTCATTTTCATGGGACATTTACTAAAAATGAGATAAAAACAGCAAGCGAACACCCTACACATTTGTACATAATGAACCCCCTTTCAAGAAATCCTGGATCCGCCTCTGTAATCGAGGGTGAGCTAGAGCTCTGCCAATGATCTCCGGGCCTGATCTACCTACCTATCAGAATTCTTGAAGAGATGAATGGAGAACTTCACCGTGTAAAATAAAGAGACAAGCAGAATGAAGACACTCATGAACACATTGAACCCACAGGCGCTGTCGGGTCCCCAGTCCACACCCACCAGCTCTGGGGTGCCTCCTGTCACATTGTCTTTCCAATGACCAGTGCCATACAATAGACAGTGACCAGCAAACTCACGTTGGTTTGTTGCCAGTGGTGCAAGAATAAACAGTGACAGTATAAATGAAAGAACAAAAAGTGTCACTTGTGCTAAAAGCAATATGTTACCAAGCCCCATTATTTCGTAAATTATAGAAATTTGATAAAACCATCATTCATAAAAATCGTCAGACTGTTACGCATGGCCGCGTTGGGCGTAAACATTGGCTGTGACCCGTTTCCATTGGCGGCTTTATGTACGACCGTGCATACCGGGTCGGAAACCAGAGTATCCAGTTCGATTTCCGCATCCGGTTTGCAATGGCCTCGAAAATTTCTGCAGACAATTCGCACGAAAAAAATCCAGGTAATCTTTTAGTTTTCACATGTCAGCCGATGTGTGGCACATGAACATTTATTGGTGATGATTTATGCAACATGTAATTAGGTTACTGACGGCCTTAGTGGTTGAAAAGTAAATTAAAATTCTATTGTTTACATTTGTTTTTTGCCTGTATATTTCTGTTTTATCTCAATATTTAATCTTGCAGTGCACGTTGAAAAATAGATGCACTTGGCTTTTCTTGTATAGTGAAAACAGATGCGAAGGATGGTATATTTTGTACTTGTATGAAAGCAAGCAATTATCCTTTGTTCTGAAGAACATTGACATATGGTCTAAAGTGTGAACCAATGCCATGGCAATGTTTAAATTGTTTGTTTGTACATGTCAGCAAGGACTCTCTAATTAGACAGGATAACACTTGTGTTTTCTTTATCAGGTAGAGGAAAGATTTTTATTTATAGATATACTATAAATTTATAGTACATCTATAAATGCATAGAAAAATCGTTCTATAAATTTATAGATATATAACAGAAAGATCGTCCCTTAATTGGTTTTAAATGAAAACAGCATTACAATTGTGCGTTCACAAATGCGTTTAGGGTTAAAGAAACACTGTTGCGCCGTTTTTTCTGGCACAGGATGTGTAAAATGCGAAAGAGGCTGCTTGCCAAAAAGCATGTAATTGCTAGTTTAACTTCATCTCCTCACCAATAGGCTTAACTATAGCAGTTTCCCTTACTCCCCGCAAAGTTTGAGGACCGTTCTGTATGTTATGGAACCAGTCCAGGGAACCATAATAAGAGCGCGAAAGCGCACGTGCATCAAAAATTTCCTTTGCGAGCCGACTGACGGACAGAGAACTTTAGTGGAAGTTTTTCAACTTTAATTTTTTCTGTTTTCTGGTTTGTTCGCGTGTTTTCCCCGCAGAAAATTTTATAATTATCGATTATTCTTATACCGGAATTTATCTGTGCAGGTATTTATTGTATTTTTTACCTTGCTTCGTAAATCCGGCTTTGTCACATATTTCCGTGACTCCTTGTCACATATTTTCGTGACTACGTTATTTTGTATTTTTCTCTTTTACAAAAGTTTTTTGTTATGTCCCAAATTCGTGGTTCCTGTGGGCACGTCAAAGCCTCCTGGGACAACCATGCAACATGTTTCTCATGTTCTCGTTGCAGTTTTGAGACCAGGTGTTCAACTTGCAAGGAGTGGACTAGTGCGATTTGGACTTTAGTTGCCAAACGCCGTACCTCCATGGGGCGGAAGAGGTCCACTGAGGACAAGAAGAAGCGGGACGTGGGAGCCCCTGGTACCCTAGAGACAGTTAGTCCAACTGTAGAGGGTTCTAGTGACAACCGTCACACAGGCTCGGGGCTTCGGTTGGGAAGTCCCAGTCTGAGACATTGTCTCAGTCTGAAAAGTCCTTAGGGGAGAAGTACCGAGACAATCGGGAAAATCTCCTATCTGACACTCTTCGGTATAAGGGGGCAACTCCTGACCGATCTAGTAGCTTGGCTACTCCAGTGTCTTCGGACTTGAGGGTTGACACCTCACCGGTACCATCCCGGTCATCGGTTCACCGGTCACCAGTCAAACGGACATCCAGGCACCGGTCACCAGTCGACCAGGCAACCTGGCACCGGTCACAGGTTGACCAGGCAGCCAGGCGCCGGTCACCAGTCAACCAGTCAACCAGACATAGGTCATTTACTAGGTCTCCAGACATCCGGTCACCTGGTATTCAGGCAAAGGGATATCAGTCAAATGAGTCCCCTGAAATAGATGTAGAATTGGTTCACGGGTCAACCAGTCACCGGTCAACCGGTCACCGGTCAACAGGTCAAACTGGTACCAGTCAGCCTTTAGAGAGTCAACCAGGCACCAGCCGTTCTGACACCAGATCTAGGAAACGAGACTGCCGGTCTTCCCCTAGGAGACATAGGTCAAGATCTAATCACAGATCTTCTCGTTCTAGACATCATAGACATTATTCTAGTAGTCTGAGTCATTCTGGCTCTTCGTCTAGATCTAGATCTAAATCCTCTTCATATAGCTCTTATAGGACAAATTCGTCAGATAGTGAAGGGCGTCATAAGAGGAAACGGTCTCATAGACACAGATCTATTTCTGGCCATAGACATTCTAAGAGACATAGGCACTCTTCTGTTTCTCGTCATAGAAGACATGGTTCTAGGAAGCCTAGATCTAGAGATCGGAAGCACCGACGATCTCATATATCCAGAACCCATACTGTGAGAAGACATACTTCTAGGTCAGAGAGTATATCTTCAGACAATGATAACATTTCAGTGAGAGTAGATCATAATGAATTTGAAGGTGAAAGTATGACTGGATCTCCTGTTAATAACAGGTCTAAATCACTCAGAAAACTTTCTCCTGACAAACGTGGTTCCGACTCTGATGAGGAGGAAGAACCCACTATTTCTTTCGCTGATGCTATTTCCGAGGTAATGTCTTTATTACCTCCGGAAATTTGTCCGAAAAAAGAGTGCTCAGATGTTATTCAGAAACCAAGATCTACTCTTGATGCTCTGAATCCTTCTGATGGTAAAGAATTGGCTTCGTTACCCCAATCTTTACTAATTAAAGATATAACCCAATTGTTACAATCTTTGATAAATAAAAAGGTCAAAATTGAACCTGGTTGGGTTTCAAATCAATCCCTAGAAAAAGATCTAGGTATTAGTTTAAAATTTTACCGTACACACAGTCAGTTGTTTCCGTCTTGTGTACCAAGGTTGGATAAGGATGCATCCCTTTTAGATCTGTCATCTTCTGGGAATGTCTCCTTACCTGTTAAGAGTTTGGAAACCATGGAGCGACAAGCTCGGAATATGGTAACCATAAATTCTTACGCTGATCTTTTTGCGGCAGCATCTGTTAAATCCTTACAATCAGAGAATTTAGATGCTCCTGTACTTAAGAAAATGCTTACTTCTTTGGTTAATTGTCTAAAGCATTCCTCTTCAATGGCAGTTCTCTTAGCTGTCGAGTTACTACAGGCTAGGAGAGAATCTGCTATTGATAAATCCAAAATCCTGACTGATTCAGCAAAGGACAAGCTTCGTACAGTACCTATTGCAGCTGAATCATTGTTTGGGGGTCAGGTTGCTGAAATCCAGAAGTCTAATTCTGAATCTCAGCAACAGAATTTTATTGCCTCTTCTTTAGCAAGAGGTAATAAATCGGCTCTTTCGAATTTCAGGATTCCTAAGCGCCCAGCCAAGAAACCTGACAATAGGGGTTCTTCTTTATCTAGACCACCTAAGCAACGTGAGAGAAGTGGCTCAAGAAGAGGCCAACGACGTGGAGGTTCTAGTTTTCGTGGAAGGGGTTATCATGCCCCCTCCCGAGGAAGTGCCTCAAACAATCCCAATCAATGAAACGCTTTCTCCACTGCCTCGTCCTCGAAGGGATCTTCCAGTAGGAGGACGATTGGCCCATTTTCAAAAACGTTGGGAAGATATAACAGAAGACTCATGGGTCCTTTCTGTAATAAGAAAGGGGTACAAGATTCCTTTTATAAGGAAACCCTTTCTTTCCCCAACTCCTGTTTTTCTCAGGCAGACCGAAAGTCCAGCACTAGAGGAAGAGGTCAAAGAACTCCTACTCAAAGGGGCAGTGGAGAAAATAAACCCGGAAGATCCAGGATTTTACTCTCGAATTTTCCTGGTTCCCAAGAAAAACGGGAAATTACGACTTATAATAGATCTGTCCAAACTGAATTCCTTTCTGAACATTCAGTCTTTCAAAATGGAAACGGCAAACAAAGTCAGGCAATCGATTCTACCCAACGACTGGGCATTTTCACTGGATTTAACCGATGCCTATCTCCATGTACCTATTCATTGGCGGTCTCGGAAATACCTCCGCTTCTGTATCAAGGGTCAGACATTCCAATTCAAGGCTCTACCCTTCGGTCTAGCCACGAGTCCGTTTGTCTTCACACGCTTGATGGTTACCATAGCAACTCATCTGCGGCGGAGATCAGTCGTTCTGTTTCCATATTTGGACGATTGGTTGGTCAGAAATCAAATTCGGGCAGATATCCTCAGAGATCAGCAGTTCACCATCAAGCTGATTTCATCTCTAGGACTAATAATCAACGAAAAGAAGTCAGATTTAATTCCTGCCCAGAATTTTGTTTTTATAGGGATGGAATTTCTGACTCACAAGAACATAGTTCGAGTGCCATGGGACAGAGTACAAGACATTCTGAGTCTTGTACTCTGGTTCAAGAAACAAGAACAAGTATCAGCAAGACTATTCCTGTCTCTTCTGGGGAAGTTAAGTGCAGCTGCTCAATTTGTTGTTTTGGGCAGGCTACACTTACGTCCTCTTCAAATGGCTCTTTTTGCTCAGTGGAAACCTCATGTTCTACCATTAGAACATTGCATTCTGATCAATATGCAAATCAAGAGTCATTTGGAGTGGTGGAACAGCAGAGAAAGGTTTGCCCAGGGTGTACTTCTGAAACCACCCCTGCCATCTCACACTCTTTTCACAGACGCCAGTCTCTCCGGATGGGGTGCCCATCTGGAACCGGAGGGACTTCTGTTTCATGGTGTTTGGTCTCTGGACCAATCAGCGCTACACATCAATGTTTTGGAGATGAAAGCCATTCTGTTAGCTCTAAAACAGTGTCATCAACATGTCAACAATACCACAGTCATGATAGCCACGGACAATTCATCAGTGGTAGCTTATTTGAGGAAGCAGGGGGGTACCCATTCTCCATCTCTTTGCATGGAGGTTTGGGAAACTCTTCGGTGGTGCGACAAGAGAAACATAAACCTTCTTGTTCGCCACGTGCCCGGCAAATCCAACATACTGGCAGATCGGCTGAGTCGTCTGTCCAAGCCAATTTCGACAGAATGGTGTTTGGATCAGGCTGTTTGCAACCTAGTTCTATCAGTTACAGGTTACCCAAACATAGACCTGTTTGCGACTCGTCTCAACAACAGACTACCAGTTTATGTTTCCCCTATTCCAGACGACAGAGCTCTAGCAATAGATGCTCTATCAATGAATTGGGACCGGATCCATGCGTACGCATTTCCTCCGTTCGCTCTGATTCCGGCAATAATCAGCAAGATTCGTCAACATCAGTGCAAAATTGTTCTAGTAGCCCCATTCTGGCCCGAAGCATCTTGGTTCCCAGAGTTACTTCGGCTACTAGTAGCACCTCCCATCAGGCTTCCTGTAAAACAGCATCTGTTAACACAACTGCAGTTTGTGAGAAACAATATCGAAAACCTCAGACTCCACGTTTGGATATTGTGCGCAAATCAATCAGAGATAGAAGCTTTTCGGAGAAAGTTGCCGAACACGCCTCTAAAGCTAGACGAGTTTCTACTAGAAAAGTCTATGATCTCAAATGGAACATTTTCTCCCGTTGGTGTCGTATCCGGGAGATTGATCCAGTCATGGCATCTCCAGGAAACGTAGCAGATTTTTTGTTACATATGTTTCAGGAGAAGAAATGTCAAGTAAGTACTGTAAAGGGCTACAGATCTACTATTTCTAATACCCTAAAGTTCAAGTCTGGGCAAAATATTGGCTCAGATCCTATAATTTCTGAACTTATTAAGTATATGGAATTACAGAGACCAATTCAAAGGTCTTTAGCTCCAAAATGGGACCTTTCCTGTGTTCTTTCGTCTTTATGTGGCGAGCCTTTTGAACCTTTGCATCGGGCATCAAGGTTCTATCTCACCTTAAAAACCGTCTTTCTGCTTGCCATGGCAACGGCTAGACGGGTGAGTGAGATTCATGCCTTGTCTATTGATCCAGGTCATCTCAGATTCAACCAATCTGATGGCTCCGTTTCTTTAAGAACAGAGCCAGGGTTTTTAGCAAAAAATCAATTACCATCCATTTGTCCTGATGATATTTTGGTTCAAAATTTAGCTAAAACTGTTAAACGCAATGACTTTAACAGGCTTTTGTGTCCTGTTAGAGCTATTAAACGATACTTAAAAGTAACAGAGCCTATCCGGAAAAATAGGACAAGGCTATTTCTTCCCTTGAAGGGAAATCATGACATCAATAAGGGATCTATTTCCGGATGGATTGCTTATACTATTAGATTAGCCTATAAGAATTTGTCAAAATCAAAAGTAGCTTTACTTAAGATTAAGGCACATGAGTTGAGAGCCTTGTCAGCTTCCTGGTCTTATTTTAATAAAACTCCAGTTGAGGATGTTATTAAGGCTGCTGTATGGTCATCTAGGTCAACCTTTGCTAAGTTCTACCTTAGAGACTTAAATAGACAAGTAGAGAACCTCAGACTGTTGGGTCCAGTGGTTTCTGCGCAAAAGGTGGTGGGGGGACCATCTGGTCTTTCCAACCAAGACTGCTAATCTGAAGAGACTATCGTCCAAGGCCAAGCAAGACCAGTTCAAAGGTACTTGGATATAAATAGTTTTGTTTCATCCAGGGATTGAAATGGTGGAAATTTAGGTTTCTTTATTAGAAATACCCTTTATAATTCCATTATCATGGAATCTTAAGTTTCTACAGGATTAATCCCTGGATAAGAGGATCGTTCTGTGTGTGTGTCAAGAATCCAACCCTCCAAATGTGATTCTGCTATAGTTAAGCCTATTGGTGAGGAGATGAAGTTAAAATTTAGTTTTTAATTATAAAACTTATTTTAACGAAGATACTCACCAATAGGCTAACTTATATTGCCCATCCTCCCGCCCCTCATTCTTTGGGGCAAAGGAATTTCTGATGCACGTGCGCTTTCGCGCTCTTATTATGGTTCCCTGGACTGGTTCCATAACATACAGAACGGTCCTCAAACTTTGCGGGGAGTAAGGGAAACTGCTATAGTTAAGCCTATTGGTGAGTATCTTCGTTAAAATAAGTTTTATAATTAAAAACTAAATTTTTCCTGTTTTACTGTGTCTTTTTTACTGAACTAGCTAATAAGAAGCAGAAATTTGTTGATATTCTGGAACAGAGCCTTTCTCATACTCGTTTGTGCGCCATCTTTAAATTCCGTAGACTGGTTTACAATTAATTAGATACTGCGGCTGACCTCAAATAAGTACGGTCTTCCAGAAAAGAGTTTTTTCTCCAGCCAACTAACTGCCAATGTTATATGGTTGCTTAAAATGACATATGCCCCTTTTGGACATGAGTGGTCCAATTAAATATGTACATCTAACTGCTTTTAAATGAGAACTATTAAAACTTTAAACGGATCCGGAATTATGCAAGCCAATTTATCTGGAGCCCACTTCAAGATTCCTGGGATCGTGTAGTTGCAGAACTGCGACTTTAGATTTTTTTTCGATCTGGCTGAATCTAAAGTCGCAGTGTTTTTGTGCTCTATCTTGACCAGTGATGGAGTCCCCTTTTGTTTTGGGAAAAACTCGTTTCCTTGACAATCCAACCATTTAGACTTCTTCATGTGTTTTACATACAGCATGCCCACTCATATTTCTGTTTGGGGGTACATGTACCCCCTGGTGTTTCCATTTGGGGGTACATGTTCATTTTTGAGGGTACACATATTTTAGAGCTGTTTTTTCATAGTAAACGTATAGAGGCCATGAAATCAGATCATTTAGATGTGTATAACAGTGATATCATTATGCTGTGAAAATGCTAATAAATGAGCCCTGCAAGTAACCACCCCACCCCCTGCAAAAAAAAACTAAGTCCGAACCTGAGAAAAATTTGGGCATAGGTTCCCCTAGGGGCGTAAGCCCGGTTTCATTCACCCCCAACCACAATAACCCTAGCCTTTGAAAGTTTTGGGTAAAGACAGAATGAAGAAGAGTGGGAGGGGTGACGGAAAGTGTAAACAAACGTATCCAGATCACCCTCTTCTTCAGAATGACAGATGATTTTTGAAAAATAGAATACAGTAAAATGTCACATACCTCTTAGATTGTGTTACTCCTATATTTAAATTAAAGCTCTGAAACGTGTCAAGCAATTTATCAAGTTTTCTTCTTCCACACATCTGTACTTTCAATTTTGCCTGTCCACTTAACATGGCATATGTAAGCGTAATGCTGATTGGTTCAGTAGTAATAGACAACCAATCAATATTGACTTTACTAGAAGCGTGGTTGACTGTGGCCCGAGATTTGCTATATTATAATGAACAGTTTACTATCAATGCAAGATACCAGTCAGCGGTAAATCTGAGCCGATAATTCTAAAAAAACTGGACTTGTTTTCTTGAAAATTTCATAAGATTCACACACAACGTTCACTGGTTATGCGTGCACAAAAATTACTCTACGTTTTTGCACGTAGGTACCAAATGATAAGTGCGTGCATGACCGTTTCTGTGCGTGAATTACGTACTGCAGTACGTGAATGGGCATGCTGACATACACAACCAAAGTTATAAAAATGTTACCATTGACTTTGTTATTATGACACGATCAATGCAATCTGTAATATCATGTTCTTGTTGTTGTTTTTCGGCTCATCGTAGCCATTTTGCATGCTTTTCACGAGCTAGGCAGCATGCCCATTCACGTACTGCAGTACGTAATTCACGCACAGAAACGGTCATGCACGCACTTATCATTTGGTACCTACGTGCAAAAACGTAGAGTAATTTTTGTGCACGCATAACCAGTGAACGTTGTGTGTGAATCTCATGAAATTTTCAAGAAAACAAGTCCAGTTTTTTTGAATTATCGGCTCAGATTTACCGCTGACTGGTATCTTGCATTGATAGTAAACTGTTCAGTATAATATAGCAAATCTCGGGCCACAGTCAACCACGCTTCTAGTAAAGTCAATATTGATTGGTTGTCTATTACTACTGAACCAATCAGCATTACGCTTACATATGCCATGTTAAGTGGACAGGCAAAATTGAAAGTACAGATGTGTGGAAGAAGAAAACTTGATAAATTGCTTGACACGTTTCAGAGCTTTAATTTAAATATAGGAGTAACACAATCTAAGAGGTATGTGACATTTTACTGTATTCTATTTTTCAAAAATCATCTATCATTCTGAAGAAGAGGGTGATCTGGATACGTTTGTTTACATTTTCCGTCACCCCTCCCACTCTTCTTCATTCTGTCTTTACCCAAAACTTTCAAAGGCTAGGGTTATTGTGGTTGGGGGTGAATGAAACCGGGCTTACGCCCCTAGGGGAACCTATGCCCAAATTTTTCTCAGGTTCGGACTTAGTTTTTTTTGCAGGGGGTGGGGTGGTTACTTGCAGGGCTCATTTATTAGCATTTTCACAGCATAATGATATCACTGTTATACACATCTAAATGATCTGATTTCATGGCCTCTATACGTTTACTATGAAAAAACAGCTCTAAAATATGTGTACCCTCAAAAATGAACATGTACCCCCAAATGGAAACACCAGGGGGTACATGTACCCCCAATCAGAAATATGAGTGGGCATGCTACTAGGGGTGATGGCGTTTTTGCGATAAAATTCGGATGTTGAATTGATGAGACGAACTTAATAAAACGTTGATAAATATTATAATAAAACCCGGTACTGGTTATACTCCCCATGACTAGGTAAGGTATGTCAGCGCTTTTTCAAAAACTCAGTACATTATTATAATAAGATTAACAGTGGATTTTGGACATTAGAAGAAACAAGTAGGTGTTTGAATTTTGAAAATCAGGGCAAAATTGTTAAAGCTATTGATTCTGTTAACTTACTCAATGTTGGTACGCTCGCAGCAGTCACGTTTCTGTATTATTGTGCATTGTAGCGCCCCCTATTTTCTATTAAATTATAACGAGTAATGACCTATTTCAGAAAATGAAAGTCGATTTCCAAGAATGGTTTGATTTCAATTTAATATAGCATGCCAAAGAAAATGAGATACTTACTTGACAGAAATCCTTAACAATCACATACCCCACCCGTATAAATCTAATTTTCGGAAAGGAAGCTTTGTCATGTCCCAAAATGTCATAATCAGACCGAAAATGGACTTTTCCAACAAGGCGGACAATTGTTATTCTGATCATGTGCTCACGTGACAAGTTTCCCGCCAAAAGTAGCAAGCTAACGCAAGAGTACATTGACCTCTGAACAGAGAGAGGGTCAGTTTTACGACAAGAAGCGATGGATTGGAAAGATCAGGATCAAATTACTTTTGCACAGTGATCAGTAAGATATTAGTGAAAGAAAATATTTTTTATTTCATGGCTAACCTTGCTGCACGCTGAATAGCTTTACTATCACACGCTTATGTTCAAATAGGCTATCAGTCAATACACATAGTTGGTACCCATCGTTTTTAAGGCGCCACGTGAATCTTATATAGAGACATTGGTTTGACCTTCTTTTTGAACATGTGCTCAATGGTTTATGATTAGAATTGTATAATGATGTCATTGTTTGAATATGCAAAACCATTTGGATTTTTTTCTATTTTTATTCCTGTTAGCGGAAGTGGGGGAGTTCCTTATATGAAAAAAGTCAATTTTCAATCCAGTGACATCCGTCGGAATACAGAACCAGGGTGAAAAATTTGCATACTAGGTTGAAGATTGACCTTTATTCGTTGACATTCATCAAGATATTAAAAGAAAACCTTTTACAAATGGTGAAAGAGGTCACCATAAAAATCAACCTGTATGCACAAAAAAGGATCCCATCCATTGCCATTAAGAACTCCTCGGACACAGTTTGTACATGTCCATCTGGGTAGTTCTCGATGGCAACAAATTGGTAAAAGGCGGCCCCAGTTAGATCGGTAATTGGTCATCTTTTTTTGCGAATATCTACATGTAACAAATGTATGGTGAGATTGTATTGGATTCTTTTAATCTCAACAGACCAGGTATTATCATTTTTAGGCCAATTATGATAATAAGGAAGGTAAAAGAAAACATTATATAAGTCTGATTTTGGTATTTAATGTTGTTAAAACATCTGTGTATTCAGAAAACGGAAAGTAAACGGGTCATTGTCGGTACATTAAATACCAAAACAAATTCGTGCGTGACTTTAGTACCCACAGTAAAAGCATGCTCTTCAGCTCAGAAGACAAAAATGACGCCATGTTTTGAAAACAAATAGTGTAAACATTCTGTGTGGACAGGAGTATTTTATCTTTTTAGAACTAATCAGGTATGCATAAGCGGCAAACTAAATAGCAAAATATAGATAAACCTATAAACATACAAAATGGAGTAGTGTTAGAGGAAGACACTGTTTGGAAATGTGTTTTCAACTTGGTTTACGTCCACGATAACAGTAAGGGAAAATATAGAGGCTTAAAAAATCAGGGCTATATGATAACATAAAATAAAAATCCATCATATCGCCCTGAATTCAGTGCTAGGGATCGTGTTGCACGTGGTCATATATTAATTATACCTGTTCAATGCGATAGTTGCACGGGCAAAGTAACACTATTTCAGAGCTTATTGATTATTTAACAGCAAGCTAGACAGTTAAGTCACAGTATTGTCCATGCTCGCATGTGCAACCTCAGACTGTACTTGATCTTATCCTTTAACATTCTGAAAGGGCTTTTGACAAAATGATTGTGCCGACCACTTACTTTTACATTAAAACTTCTTCAGCTCAAAAACATTTTTGACCATGAAATATGTTCAAGATAGGGTAGTTTGAGCCACAGAGAGTTAATAATTGCACCAGATCCGGATGCTTTATAAGGATAATATTTTTGACCTCGTAGTTTTTACTACGGTCAGTATTTTCATTTTTGTGACGACGAATCATGTTAACCACTGGACCAGTCTAGATCCAGCCCCATCACGTGATCAAGCAAATTCAAAATGGAGGACCTAAGTGTGGAAGCTGATAAAAACTTAAAAAGTAATAAAATGTCAACAAGCTTGGGCAAAATTAAGGGCCTGTAGCCTGCATTGATGGTGACAATTAATGTAGATTATGTTTTCTCAAAAAATAGGCATTTCAAATAAAATTATTATGTACATTATGAATTCTTACTTTATCGATGTTCATTCTTCCAAATATCGCGTTGCGGTTTTCACTATGCACGATTTTCACGCAATTTTACCTGGTGATTCTATAAATATATAGAACGATTTTTCTATGCATTTATAGATGTACTATAAATTTATAGTATATCTATAAATAAAAATCTTTCCTCTACCTGTTTATCAGCCTGTATGGCGCTTTCCGGTATAAACCCCCCCCCCCCCCCCCCCCCCCCCCCCCTCTCCCATCGCTATGTCAATACTCAATAGTCGCTGATTGTGTGTCTTTTTCCTTCGAGAAAGCCGGGAACAAGCTGATTGCTCACTGCATGAGAGCTAGGAATTTATTTTCGGCAATACGAATATTCCTTTACTGAAATGGAATTTTGTAAAGGTGTTTCCAAGGTAATGGAGGTGAATTAAGCCAGTACCTTAATTAGTATGTGTGAGTATTTACCAGAATACCCAAATAAATTAAAAAAAAAGCAATTAAAATTGATCTGGTAGGGTAACAAAAAGCAAATGAAATACAGTATAGGAGCTTAAGGAATTCCCAAAGTGACGTTATTCTCGCGCATGTGCATATCATTGGCCGTCAACAATGGTCAGCCGCATTGAATCTGTGTAAAATTTGGGTTAATGTTTTGAGAAAAATGGGGTTTTATAGCCAGTCATTTTAAAACTTGTTTGTTTTCTTTGTTATTCAGTCAAAATACATCTTTCTGACAAATAAAGGTTACAAAAGCCAACGTTTATTCATTTAAAAGGCAACATGAGGCCTTGGGAAGTCCAGAAGTGTCAAGCAGAACGCTGATATTTTCTCACAATAAAATGCATAAAAACTTAAAACATTTAAAATTTTGGTTTGTTAATACAATATTAAGATAACAGAGTGAATTCACCTGCTTGTCTGCCAGTTTCTCTCTCACACACACACGCGATATCATCTCAAAACAGGTGATTATTGAGTCCAAAATGTAGCTGAAATAGGCTAAAACAGATGACTTACATATAATTGTCAGAAAGAAATAACTACAATTCCATGTTAAATCTTTGCTTTTTGCGGTTGACACTATCCCAACACATCCGTTTTCATCACCCTCTGCTGAATAGATGGACTACAAGCCCCGCGAACACTGGCGCAATCAGAGAAGCCTTATCTTCATGTTCTTTTCACAAGAATGTCTTAAGAATGTGTCATTAGTGTAATAGAAGAGGGTCATAAAAGATCAATAAGGATGCTGACGGTTTCAGAACACATTTTAACAAGTCTGACATAATGGCCAATGCAACTAAAACTGCATTAGTTCTCCATCAGTTAAATTTTAATTCATTGTCATGCTTTTGAAAAAAAAAACGAATATAATTTTCTGTCTGTCCATCAGCATGTCTGTCAGGACATGTATATTTATGTTTCTATCCGTCTGTCAGTCTGAACATGCACATGAATGTTTCAGTCTGCATGTCTGTAATTGCGCATGTATGTAGGTTTTATCAGTCTTAGAACTAAGGTAAAGCACTGCACATGTATATTTCGGTCAGTGAGCAAACTTCAAAAATCTCAATTGATGTTTTCAACGGCAGACGTCATTCAGTTTTTGATGGTTTTATTGTAAGGCTTCAATTTTTGTCCAAGATTTCTGGGTGAGAAAATTATTTATTGTCTTACAGAAGCCATGGATACTCATTCAGAACCAGCAACAGCAAATGTTGCCTCGGAAAGTGGCAAGGGGTCTAGCACAAACAAGGAGTTGCAGAAGTATTGGCGACCAGTGAAGGAAAACCCAATGGACTTTACTGGCTGGACCTACTTGTTACAGTATGTGGAGCAAGAGGTGAGCTAAGCTCTAAATAACAAGTAGCTTTAGATAAACAATATTTTCAGCACACAATTGTAAATATTTTCCTACCCATCATTTTTAACATACAGTACGCCCGCCGCGAAGGTTCTTCTATGAATTTCATGTGGTACGCTTGAACCCCCATTTGAGACAAAATTATTCCATTTTTATGAAGAATTTCAAGCAAAATCAGCATAAACTATCAAATAATCATGTACGATTTTCAAATCGAAACCTCCTTTGTAAATTCGAACCCCTAGCAAGAAATCCTGGATCCGCCCCTGCTTCTACCATTTATTTTATTTTATTTACATGGGCCAGCCCATATGGGACCCATATGGAACCCGGTTGCACTGCCCATATGGGTCCCATATAGATTGCTAGCTGGGAAGATATACGGTATGCACAAATTGATGGGACAACTTTTTTGAATGGGACTCCCACTTTTTCCAGTGAGACTCCTACTTTTTGCCAGATGAGAGTCCTGAACTCCTGTTTTCAAAATCCTAGTGAGAGCTCTGCCATGAAATTATCTACCAATTACTCCATAATTATCCATGATTATTATGTCGCATTTAAAAAAACTGACACCTTCAAACTGCAAGCCAATTGCGCTCATTAACTTTGCACATGATAGTGACGCCAGCTGAAAGCATTTGCAATCAGTTTGAACCCAGATCAGGCCCTAATCCTCATTCAAAATTTGATACTCTGATGGTGTTCCTAGAGCTAACTTAAAAAAATAAACAAGCCACAAAAAGTATGCAAAGTTATCCCAGCACGCAAAAGGTAAGAGAGGTTTCGTCATTTCCACAATTAGCACCATGGCTCAGAAGTATGTGACGATAACTTCGTTTAACGCAACCATAGTTTGAGGATGCATCTGAAGGATACATATTAGAATCACACTGGATATGCGATTCTAAGGAATATCATCAACATGCATTTCAATAAAAAAAATGTTATACGATGCTAAAATAATCTCCCATGTACATGATTATGTTGACTTATGCACGTTTATCCAGATGTCTACGTGACTTAATGCATATAGCATCTCGCATGGGCTACCAAGAGGGTAGTTGGGAACCGAGAAAATTAATTGTTAATTATAGACTCTTATCTGGAGGCCCGATTATTTTGTAGAGTTTGCCAATGTGAGGTATAGTATGATTAATGTTATATTAAAAATCTAGGCGGCTAATAAAAAATCTGAAATCAGTTTGCGTAAATCAAACTAAATGCGTAGACGCATCTGCATGCATACGTTTGGTGGACTGTTTCAAGGGTTTTATATTATTCGCGTGTGCGAGAAGTTATTACCGTTACAGACAGAATCTCAGTATAGTCGTTGTACGGTCTTTGTTTATTTTGACCCTTCCCGTTAAGCACGTAAAACTGGGCCACTCCCTGGCTGTTGCGTTGGTGGACAGTAGTTGCCCAGTTTATGTGCTGGCTGGGTTTACGTTCCAGTCAACAACACTTTTTCAGCCATGGCGCTCTACTAAACTAACAGCACTAACAAATTGTATAGCGTGATAAACTTTAGTCTTTACAAACATATTGGACCCAGGATCAGGACCGACAGAACGTCGACCCTAATCTAGACCCAAGCCGTTTGACTCTCAAATACAGTTAGGAATACCAGACGAACCAAATTTAATTGCTGTTTCGAGAAAATCACTTCATTTGCAAGGTCTATACGGTTCACTATCACAAAACATCGACACGCCCAAAGAATGACGTGTCAAATAATGAAACAACAGTTTTTCTGTTTCCCATGGTCATTTTATTCAGCGAGATAGTAAAAATTCTGAGCCAGCTTTTGCAATCAACGAAGGCTCTGACGAGTCTGCGCACATGTAGATCTACAATTTCCTCAGACTCTTCACTCCTCTCCACCTCAGACGCAAAGTATATGTAAGGCCATCAATGAGTGCTCAGGCAAAAATGTTTTTTTTATCCTCTGCAAATTCGAGATACCTTTTGTATGGGCGTGCTTTTGTGACATGACGTGTTACCACCAGATTCGGCGACGCAGATAATAAATTTTAATCAAACGTTTGAGCATAAAATTTGACTATTTGCTTAACCACCAGTACAAACATGTACTCTCGGATCGGTGAGACGGTTCTTTTTGAGTACCCAAGATGAGTCAAAATTATTTGTCAATTACACATTCTTATCTGGAGGTCTGTATTTTTTTTCGTGCCCTTCTCCAAGAAAATATTGCTACGGAGAAACTGATCCAATTTAAATGCCCTTCGAAGCTCTTTGTCCAAGCCCCCCGCCCCCACCCTCACACACAGTGCATGTTAAAAACAGATAACTTTTTACGGAGATGTTTTGTGATAAAATATTGCGACAAAACTACACTTTACTTAGGGGTACCGTCAGTGTTCACATGTGTTTTGGGTGCACAACATGACCATCTCATTGAGACGCTTCTTTGAGTACCAACAGCATATTTCTTTTGAGAAATAAAACTAATAATTACGGACTCAATATTATCAAGGGATCAGGTCTGGTTGTACTATCAGTTTATGCAGGAATGGCGGTCCGCAGACAGCTCTCCGTATCGTCATCAACCTGCCATAGGAGAGGGTCTAGATCATGGGGGGGTCTAGTATTCACTATTCATTAAAAATTTAGGTTATTCATTAAAATAAGACCAATTATTCATTATAGGTAAGAAAGGTGGCAAAGAAATCTGATTATTCTTTATTCATTATTTTTTTCGTCAATTCATTAAAAAAATAGTATTTTTCATTATTTTTTAGGATCTCATTATTCACTATTCATTATTTTTTGGCTCATTATTCACTATTCATTATAAAAAGGGCCATTATTCACTTATTCACTAATCATTATACCCCATCCAGACCCCAGTGATTTTATTTGGGATTTTGGGAAGCTACCTTTTTCTACACATTTGGGAAAATATTTTATTAAAATTGGGAAAATATGAGCTAAAATACATGAAATTGGGAAAATAAAGGCCATTTTTGGATTGGGAATGACTCCCATCTACGGCCTCAAAAATGGCCAAATAAAATCACTGGACCCTCATAGGAGTTTGTGACCAATCATGCTCTAACCACTCTGATCAGCTACTTATACTGAAATTTTGCACTACTGAAATATTTAAAGTGCGATTATCCATTGCGAGGATCAGACTACAGATGAGCAGTCTGGTATGTGCTCTTGTTAATAAGGTTTTCTCGCGACCGATCCAATAAGTTTACCACCTTAATACTTAGAACTTTCCCTTCTGCAAATCACAATCTGGTAGCACTTGCTATTCGCTAATTGGAAAGAGCGAAACTTAATTTTTCTATGACTGTAGTCTCTGTAGCCGAGCAGACTGGTTTGGGTATAACCTTTCCAGAAACCCCGAATTTGCATATCCTTAAAGACGCTTCGTAACTTCCGACCAAGTAGGAATCAAAAAAGCCTTTTTAGCTACAGAGACTAGCTAGAATCTTGAAATTTCAATGTTGAAGGTGTAAGTTATTGTAATTTCCAGAGATAGCTTATCAAAGTCGCTGATCAGAATGCGCAGAGATTTAGGAGGACTACCCCTTCATTGCCAATACGATCAGACGGATGAAGAGACAACTCATCGACATACTGTATACATCGTGGAAAACAATTAAAGAAATCTCCTTACAGTGAATTTATCTATCAGAATATAATCCCATATAAATATCCATGATTATTTATTTATTGTACATGTCAGCTAAATGCACTCATTTACTCCGCACATGCTAGTGACGCCAGCTGATACATGCAAAGGATCCCAGTTGGACCGAAACCAGGCCCGAAAATGTCGGGTCTGATCTGGATCCAAACTGTTTGACATCTTGAAATAAGCAGACGACACTGTCCGTTATTCAATCACTGCATTTTGTCACGTTCAATGTTTACATGTCATTTATTAGCTTTGAAATTTGAAGCCGACAAAGACTATTTTAACTACAGACATCAAAGGTCATGTCAAACTTATTTCTTGTGTTGTGGGCACTCCTAAGAAACGCCTCTCCAAGGCAATTCTATCGAGTAGATCTGAGGGTACAATGTCAGTAATACGACTTTTGGATCTTCGGTCGTCCATTTCTTCTTTTTCACAAATGTCAAAACCAATTTTATAGTGTCGACATAATATCTTCCAACCAAATGCCATAATATGTTTTTTCCGAGAATAAGAGAAAACATGTTGTTTGATGGAAAAGTAAAAAAAGTTACGGATTAATGAATTAGTAAATCATTTCCAGGTAAGGAGCATGTGCGGATCCAGAGGGGGGGGGGGTGGGCAGGTGGTCCGGACCCCCCCCCCACCTGAAAAAACACATAAATATAGGGTTTCATAGCAAAGTCCGGATCCCCTAAAAAAAACACAAGGCTACCAAGCTAATGTAGGGCCACTAGCGGCACGCACCCGAAACACCATTTAAACGATGTTGGCCCGCATATTGTGGTATTTGGATACTCTCTCCTCTCAACAACTAAAAAAAAAACCCTCAAAAACCCTCAAAGTTGGACCCTTCTGGATCCGCGCATGAGAAGAAGGCTTTTTTTAGGGGACGAAATGACATACAGACTCAGATCACATTGGTGGATGGATCCAGGAATTATCGTCAGGGGGTGGGGGTCCGGCACATACTGACAAAAAAATTGACTTTTTTAGTCTATTTTACAGAGGGGTCCAATTTCAAGGAAAACAATACTGTTCAAAGTTCCAGGGGGGGGGGGTCAACTTTATTCAGGGTAGATCCAACTTTTTCCTAGAGGGTTTGGGTCCGTTTACTTATTCCAATGGAAACCTGTGCTCTCATGGTTCAAAAATGCAGTAAAAAATTGCGTGTCTACGTCTCCTCAATGTACTGACGTGGTAGAGGCTCTGACGAGACTGCTGTAATGCGCAGACTCTGTGCATTCGTTGCTCCAACATGCAACAAAAACAACCATAAAAACCACCGTCGATTGGGTATTTTTTGTCTTCTAAATGCACTTATGTTTTGAATGGGAGTTGCAAAGGCTCTGGCGAGACTGCTTAAATGTGCATACTCGTCTGAGCTTTTGTTGCTCGCACATGCAGTCGATTGATTGCGTGTCTAAACTGTCTTTGACTTCTAAATGCACTTATGTTTTGAATGGGGGTGGCAAAGGTTCTGGCCAGACTGCTCAAATGCCCAGACTCGTCTGAGCTTTCAGGGTGCTCGCATATACAATAAAAACCACCGTTGATTGCATGTCGATTTCTTCTAAATACACTTATGTTTTGAATGTAAACATACAGGTACATAGATACTCATTTTTCCCAGAACTGCTAAACTTTGGAACAATCTCCCACCTGACCTTTGTAATAGTCCTGACCTCGGATCATTCGAACAGGTGTCCTTAAAACTCATAAAAAACTGACAAAAACTCATCATCCTCAAATTCACCAATTTCAACCTCATTAAACATTTTCATTACCCATTATATAATCTACATTCATGATGCCTTCCACTTGTTCTTCCACACATGTTGATTTCACAGCTCAAAAACCAGAAAATAGCAAAATTCTAAAACTTGTGAACAAAAATTGTTTTTTCAGGTGCGCAGACTCGTCTGAGCTTTTGTTGCTCGCACATGCAATAAAACCCACCGTCGATTGCGTGATCTACTTATGTTTCGAATAAGAGTAGTAAAGACTCTGGCGAGACATTTTTGTGCAGACTCATCCAAAGTTGGCAGCCCGTGAAGAGACTGCGCTTTTTCTCAGAGGTTGAGCGAGCGAATACATTCTTATTTTGGAAAAAAATGTTAGAAAGATACAAAATGCGGCCGTCATTCCCGCCACTGAAACGGTGATTTTTCTAGACCTTTGCGGGCAATGAATAAATTATCTTTTTATTTAGCTTTAATTTCCAGGAAAACGTCTACTTTCGCTTTTTGAAGTTGCATAGGGGAAAACTGTTTATGCTCTCAATGAAAACGTAAGCTCTTTTCGAAGATCTTAGTAACGCTATTCAATGAGTTGATATAATGACCCTGATCACAGACTGAAAACTGGTCAGTCTGTGCTGAATTTAATTTCCCACTTATTGAAAGACCAAAAAATGTCAAGCAGCTAATCAACAAATAGACATTGTTTTGCGTGCGTCTTTACAATTGTGCTTGCCATTTTCAGACAACTGATTTTATTCATATTTTCATTCATTCAAGCATGTTGCAGGTTGTCATATCGAACGTGAGTCATACATGTATAAAACATATTCCTTGCCTGTCACGAGTGATATTTTTATGTTGGGTTGAATAAGATCGATCTTGGAGGTGCAACTGCAACTAATTCCCATGTCATGCGTGATGACCCGCGAGCTCGTCTCGTGGAAAATACCCGCAACTCGCAATAAAAAGTGCGCAGGACTCGTGCGAGGTTCACAAGAGACCCACGTAAAATCCATGCGAATTTTTAGTTTTTCTTTCTTGAAAAGGATTAAAAATCCCTGCAAAACACAGGGTTTATAGAACCTTCCTGGCAACTGTACTGTATGTTTGGGGTGCTAGAAAGAACCGTCTAAATGTTTTGGGTACTAGAAAGAACAATCTCATTGAGACAGGCGGTTCTTTTGAGTACCCACAACATATAGGAAAGGGCTGACCTCTTGGCTCTCGTTTGTAGTGTCTTACTGTGAGTTTGTTACTTTCCCATTGATATCCTGGGTCAGGTGTGGTACTTGATTGTATCGATTTCTGATCTTTGCCGTCTTTCTTACTTTGGTTGAGAAATAAGAAGATTAATTTTTTGTTACACACTCTTATCTAAAGGCCTGAGATTAGCAAAATCATTGTGCGTAAAATTGCAATCGTTTTCTTATCCATCAGTTTAAACATATGTTTGGCTACTCAAAAGAACCTTCTTGTTGAGTACCCATAGGGATAATTTTTCTGAAGGCCTGTTTCCTTCAGACTGGTTAATCCAGGCCAAAATCAATATCAACTAGATGAACATTCAAATTTTTTGGCTTCAATGAATACCTTTGAATGTTTTGCAAGGGCATGGACCATGATTTACCAGGTGTATGTTTAAACATAGAAAAGCCAAAACATCGATGAGACAAAACCTAGAAAGACTTTTCATAGAAAATTGAAAAATTTATATTACTTAATTTTTACAATACGGTAAATGTTCTAAAATTTCGAACACTAAAAAATAATTATTTTTTCCGTTGTTCGTAATTTTAGAAATTACGTTTCAGAAAAAGTGCAAGTGTTCATAATTTGAGAATGTGGTCTTTATCATGAGCAAAAACGGTATATATGCATGTAAAAATGTGGTAGAAACACGTTGAAAACACGGCGATATGATTCTGCGCAATCTATTCATATTTTTTTCTTTTCAACCGCCGCTAAATTCTTACAGACTGTGTCAGTAAAATGTCCAGCGCGTGCGGTAATTGCCAAGTCGAGAGCCAGGTACGTGCATGTTATGTCACTCAATTTACTTACAAGTCGAAAAATCCACTTAAAATTTAACCTCGGACTACCGATGAATCATTACACTTTCGTTCTTCTTCAGGAAACCAAAAAGCTTTTCACTTGTTCTCCATCTGCGCAAATGCCGTTTATAATGTAATACAGTCACTCGATAGACAAGGACATCTCATCGATCAGATATACATGACTCTTTTAAATACGTAGACAGTTCTCTGAGTTAAAAAAAATGACGAAATTCAAAAAAGAACACGCATAGATCTCTCTCTCTCTCTCTCTACTTGTCGACCGATAGAAAGTACGCAAAGTGTCCTACAAAAGCGGATGCGCACGATAAAATTGGTTTTCAGTATATCTCAATAAGTGTCGACATAGTCAGGTCCCATGCGCGGATCCAGAGGGGGGACAGGGGGTCCGGACCATAACCCCCCACCCCCCCCCCCCCCCCACCCCCACCTGTAAAATCACAAAAAATATAGAATTTCTTAGCAAAACTGGACCAAATCCCCTGAAATTCTCAAAACTACCAAGCCAGCATTCAACGTTGGGCCAGCGAAACACCATTTAAAGGCGTTTTGCTGGCGGGCCGATGATGGTCCGCATTTAGTGATATTTGGATCCTCTCTCCCTTCAAAAACCTTGTCAGAGTTCGGATCCAGATCAGATCCGAATGGAATTCAGGAAAGAATGTTTCGTCAATTTAAACATTTGGGCATGCGATAGAAAGCATGCAAAGCATCAATACTGTCGAATATCCGACTTTGTCGTGCAAAAGTCAATGCGCACGAGAAGCATCTCCAAGTATCATTTTCAGCACCGATACATGATATTCTATATTCTCTCTCCCTCCCTCCCTCCCTCCCTCCCTCCCTCCCTCCCTCCCTCCCTCCCTCCCTCCCTCCCTCCCTCCCTCCCTCCCTCCCTCCCTCTCCTTTCAAAGTTTGCAAAAAATAGTTTGGATCCAGATCTCCGACGTCTTGCCAAACCAACTCAGGGGCAAATAGGCATAATACCAAGAATTAATAATGTAAGCGAATGTCCGGCTTTGCGTCCGATGCCTCGAAAGAATGTAATTGAGCCGTGACATGAGATTTCCAACAATGTGATATGTGGGACCAGCAAAGCCTCAGATCAGCCTGCGCATATGCACAGTCTGATCAGAGCCTTTGCTAGTCGCTTGAGTATTCTATGAGTGTTAAGCTACTGACTGAACATCGTTTGGAGTTTGTAAGCTTAAAAGGAGGCTGCACGGCTCGTCTGAGTCTAATTTGAGCTGATGCGTACGATAAGCTGGGTACATTCATATCTCAAAGAAAAGGAAAAATTCAGACAAATACCACAAACCTAGTTTTTCATGCATGCAGTGGGCCGTTTCATGCTCGAGTTCATTGAATTCTTTTTTTTTTTATTTCATGCAAACCCATGAAAAGGAGACACAGCTAGGCAATTATGTTTTGTGTGCTAGGTCCGCTTTCGTGTGCCAGAGCCACAGCGTGCTACCCGAGCCTTAAAACAACAACAACACGTGGTCTGATAGTCGGCTTCTTTGATCTCAATCAAGTCCGTGAACCATTATCCTGTCACTTTGTCTGCTGCTGATACTATATTAGCAGTGTCGGACCCAGGGTGGGACCTAGGAGGCACCCCCCCCCCCCCTCCCCAAAGAGGCTGTGACAAACTAATTTAGCAGACAGTTTGGGCCCAGAACTTGCCCGACAAAATGTTTAACGTTTTGTTCTAGAAACAAAGGTGCTGATAAGACTGTGCGGTGCACAGGCTGATCTTCACATGTAACAAAGTCGGGGTACGTGTGGTAAATAATGCGAATTCCGAGATGTCCCGATAATCTCAATGGCTTTACTGATTTTAAATTCACAGCCATGTCATGCACCTTCATTGTGTATGTGGGCAGTTAAGGCGCTGGCTATTTTCCTTGGATGAGCCTTCGCTGCTTGCATATGGGATAGGTACCATAATTTCATGAACTGGCTGATTTCATGAAATTAAATATGTAAATATTAATTCATCAAGATGCAGAATCGTGTTACAATCAATTTATTTCTTGGTACATGTATATGCGTCTGTGCGTACATAACACCGGTAATGCACTCGTAGGACTTTCCATGTGCTGTTTCGTGAGGACAAACAGACACGCCGCGATCGGCTCAACAGTTTGTTAAAATGTTCCATTTTGAGGAATTTGATGTTTTTGATTGATATGAATAGCCATTATTACATGTACTTTAGAAAACCGCCGACAAGTATTTTAAAGACAACGTACCTAGATGTCTATAATTTTTATTTGGCGATAGAGACTTCATCCACTTTAAACTTTGTCAGTGAGCGAGACCCTGACCAGATTGTGCAAACACACATGCTCTCCTGAGCCTTCGCTGATCACATCTGTCATAAGTTCCAGCAATATATGGGGCTCCGCGCAAGTTGATTTCGTGCTCGGGTCCGAGCTGTGTTCAAGAAAAGAGCACACACACAGAATGATAGAAGTGCCCTCCATGTCGCACGCAGCTTGGACATATTGCCGAACTGGGAAATTCTTTAAAATGCTTAAAAGGGAGGGGAGGGTAGGGATGTCAGTCTCACACCTATATAAGCCTTAAGTTAACGGTAATGTACCGTGAATAAAGATGAGATGATGACCACGTGTGAGTTCTTGCAGGCAATGTCTTGTCAAAGCAGTTTCGGAATCGTTGAAGGAACTTGCCCGTGCATCAAGTTCGTCAATGCTGGTGACCTTGAATAATGTATAACGTATAACGTGCAAAATAGAACGTCACATGCCAGATTACCCATCTAAGTAGAATGAAACCTTCCAAATGTCGCTACCGCTCACGTGCTGTACGGTAGAAGTATACAGAACACAGATGGGACACAAACAGATAAACAGACATCGGTTTTCCGCCAAAAATAACGTGTGTTCGTAATTTTAGAAATTCATTTTTCTGAAAAAGGGCAGTGTTCGATTCTTTAGGATGTTTTAAAAATTATTTTCGGCGATAATTTTAGGTGTTCGTAATTTTAGAGTGTTCGAAATTTTAGAACATTTACCGTAATCTTCTATTATATAAAGCAATTTTGAGGCATTAATACAATAATTTAAAGCGATTTAGCAGCTGTTTTCACCCCACAAAGGACTTTTTTGCTTCAGTTTAGTGAATCACTGCATATTATACAGTTATTTCATGCCTGTCTGTAGTATAGTCAAAACTATTACCCCGAGGTGCCGTGGACGACCTGATGCACTATTTCACGAGGCCGAAGGCCAAGTGCAATAGTGCATCAGGTCGTCCACGGTACCGAGGGGTAATAGTTTGACAAACAGGCATGAAATAACTGTTTTATTACCCAACCCATTTGATGAAATACTTAGCAGCGTTCCTTGAATGGAGTTGCTGTAGACGATGCAGTTTTGATGCAAAACGAAAAATTTCACCAAATCTGCTCAATTTTGGTCTCAAAATGTTCCGCTCATTCTAACTAAGAAAACAAGTACCCACACTTTATGTTTCTGAACATAAACAACGGAGTTATTGGAGTTTAAAGTTGCCAAACCATGCCTCATGTTCACCATTGTTGCATAACGTCTCCTTTCATAAACGAACCGTACGCGCATCGTCGTCGCGCATGATAATAAGCGCCTGTGTGTTTTAACAGGGAAGCGGGAAACCAGGCCCATGGTATAGTGCCAGTCTGTAGTCATATTTATAGACCGGTGGAATAGTTCAGTGACTCATGACATAGCAAAAAAATACACAATTACTCCGTATATAGACGGTTGGGTAATAACACTTCCTATTCATCAGAAGGTTTTTCACTCCTAACCCATCGGCATATCAAAAACTTTTCATGTCACCTTTCTTTTTAGTTTAGTATAGTTTTTGAGCAATTCGAGCATGACAACTTGTGCGTCTGTTAAGTCACTAAAACAGATGACCATGGTATAAGACGGTTAATACATGTGTCACTTGAAAATTGAATTTTTTAGGAAGGAGGAAAAAATGCAGAATGGGACTGTTTGTTTCTGTTTGTTTGATTCTTTACATCCCATCAACAATCTTTCAGTTAAACAGGGACGTGTTTTCCTGGGTTGAACCAGTACTAGGCTAGGATAAATGTGTCTTGCTCAAGGACCACAACACAGTGACGCCGGTGAGGCTCGAACCCGCAACCTCTCGGTCTCGAGTCAAGCACTCTACCACTGAGCCTCTGCGCTCCCTCAGAATGGGACTGATAGGGAAAAGTTGTAAAATTTGTTTTGGGTGATCCAAAGATCCGTCCCATTGAGCTGGTTCTTTTGAGCATGCACAATATATATTTTGATTGAGAAATAGGGTTGGTCGGCAAAGTAACTCTTCTGGCAAAAAAACAAACATTATGGTATATCTAAAGCTAAGGATTTTGGAAATTTTGAACGTTCACCCTGTGGAAGAAATGCTTTAGTACAGTAAAACCTGTGTAAAACGGCCACTCAAAATTAGACAAAACAAAGATCTTAATGACAAATGGTAGCTTAAAGGGGACAGCAACCCTAATGATAAGTATGTTTTATCAGAAAGAGGTCTATGAACCACGAATTTTGATACAAGTATCATCAAAATCGGTTGAAAAATGGGCAAGTTATGGGCATTTAAAAATTTCAATATTGCCAACATTTAGCCGCCATTTTGAATATTTAAGTAGGTTTCAGAATTTTTTCAACTGCTTAATTTTTAGTTTTTACTACTATCATATCGTCTGTGTTTCAGCAGATATGTAGCTTTACACACAAGGAAAATATTTCATTCAAGACTAATGCAAATAATCCATTGGTTTGTCTTTTATTTTGATCACGCATATTTAATTAGGCTGAGTGACGTCACTAAGCCTACAATATGGCCGCTTCCATTACAGTCCATTTGCAAATATTCAAACGCCCATAACTTCCACATTTTTCAATCGATTTAGACGAAACTGGTATCAAAATTCATGGTTTTCATATAAAGCATAGAAATCATCAAGGTTGCCATCCCCTTTAATGAAGATCGAAAGTATTTCAGAATGCTTTGGAGCATTCTGCAATACTTTTGACCTTCATTAAGCGATAATTGGTCTTGAAAACCAATTTATGGTCTTTTTGAGAGTGGCCATTTTTCACAGGTTTTACTGTACATGTATAAAATGGCTCTTTTGATATTACAATTACAGGATGATGTGGACCCGGCTAGGGAGGCTTATGATGCTTTTTTCGGCTACTATCCATATTGCTATGGCTACTGGAAGAAGTATGCAGATCTGGAGAAACGACACAATGATCTCACAAAGGCAGTTGAGGTAAGAGCAGGGATCAAGCTAGGGGGCGACTAGGGCGAAATAGTCGCCCAAGGGGCCGAAATTTCGTCCTAAATGGGACCCAGGGAGAAGTGAGAGTCTCCCTAAAAAAAAAAAAAAAAATTTTTTTTTTTTTTAGGGAGACTCATTTTCATTCTGTCACCACACAAATGCAAGCTGTGGTGACATTATCAGACAATCTATTACCACTGCATTGTGTTTCTCCTTCCATTAAATGGCAATATTATGTGTAATGGCTAATTTGCTTATAAATTGACAGAAAATGCCGTAATTATGCGCTATAACTTCTCCTTATCTGACTGTCACTTCTCCCTAATTTTCCTGCAGGGATAAGTGACTTCTCCCTAAAATTCTGGACCAGCTTGGTCCCTGGGTTAGAGATGTAGATTGCTTACATGGGTGAAAGTTTTTTTTGATTATTCCCGAATTCAGGATTTTGAGGCTGACTAAACATAGAAAGTCAGCCTCAAAATCCTGATTTAGGCACATTCTAATAGCTTCTCAATTGGAACTGCCTCTGCCAATTCCGTGGAATCAGTGACTCCGCTGGCGGTGAGTCTTGAATTAGCAACCGATTCCCACTTTCCCAGTTTAACTCTCTACCAACTTATCCACTGTGATCAGCTGGCTGGCTTCTGATGAAGCCATCTGATCAGAATCCACACTGTTTTCCACTCTGCTTGAAAATACATGTACATGCTTATAACTTGCTGTGCTTAACAGGATAAAAAATTGGGATGGAGTGTACATATAAATATTCAGCATGACAAGGGTTAATGTCCATTCACTTCAAGGATTTTCTTGGCTTTCTGAAGACGGGGCCAGGGGCCTGTTGAATTTGGGGAAAAAAGCATTTTGGCCATCAAAAAAAAGGGAAAATTTGATGCAGTCTGAAAGAACTGGACCACCTTTTTATTGTCGTATTTTTTTGACCCTGAAGTTCAAAGGGCGTGGCTTATGCTAATTTTATCTCCGATCTGTTATCGTTAATTTTCGCCAATTTTCGCCGAATATACGGAACTAATTAGGTTATATGAAATGGAATGTCTGATATAAGTAGCAGTTTGACAACATCGTCCGCCGTGGTGTAGTGGATTAGGCGCAGTACGCGTAGCGTATAGTAGGTAAGTTCGAATCTCACGAGGAGCGCTTTTTTTTCTTGTAAGGAAGGTTTGTATGAGCGAGAAAATTGTGTTGTTTTTTGTTTTGTTTTATTGTACATAGGATTACACTGCAGTTGCTAGTAAATCAAGATAATCGGACAACCAATCTTGGCTCTTAAGCGAAACAGTCTCGATTTACTAGCGACTACACGTATAACCACGTGTACATATACATTACTGCACAAAAATTAAGCATTTTCACGCTTTTCTAGAGTCTTCTGTCATGTACAAAAAAAAACAAATTTACACGAAAAAAAAAAACTCCTTGCGAGATTCGAACTTGCCTTCTCTATAATAAGAGTTCTAGGCTTAGGCCACTACACCACAGCGGTAGATTTAGTCATAATACTACCGTTATGATACAATGAATTTCGAAACACCTAATTTATTCCCGAATTTGGCGAAAACTATCGATAACAGGTCTGAGATAAAATCAGCATAGGTCACTACCTTTGAACTTCAGGGTCAAAAAAATACGACAATAAACGGATTTAAAACCATAAGAAATTAGCTGTGTTAAGCTGTAACATAATTTGTTGCCTTAATTGCCCATCATAAAAACTCATGAATATTTTCTTAAAATGTGAATGAAAACATGTTTTCATGAATATTTGAATAAAAATGTGAATGAAAAGTTGAAAACATGTTTTCATTCACATTTTTGTTTGGATTTTCATGAAATTTTCACCAAACTGTAGAACTTATTAAAGAAATTGGGAATGATATACATGTACCGTGTACACCATTTGGGAAGTTTTTGCTCAATTTTGAATTGGGAATAATTTGAATTGATATATAATCAGGCCTAGGAAAATCCCTGCTCTTCAGTGCAAACAGGTTAAACTGTTTACTTGTTTTTGCTTAAGTTAGCAAGATTTAATATCAAGATCCTTCTGGTATCTATTTAGCATCATTCACTGCACCAGCAATCTATTAATCAAAAGTGTCTCAAATCAAGCTGTGGGGCCTTCTATAATTCACATATTGTTTCTTTGCAGAATAAAGCCCTGTCAATTTCAACTGACAGGCGTAATTCTGGTATAACTCCTTGACTGGGATCAACCTTTATGTTGACTTCTGGTCAAGGAATGTGGGAGAACTTCAAGCTAACTAGAGGAACAAATCATTTCAACACCTTATCAGACAAGATCTGTGTTATACAACAACCTTAGAAAAAACAGTTGGAAGGTAGAACGGTTGGTGCGTCGCGTTGAAATTTATGCGTGTGTTTTGTATATTGAATATTCTATGTATCTTGCAATGTAACTGTAGACTGATGAACCATCTGAAATTTCTATTTATGAAAATTTATGTCAGCCAGTGTAATATATGTTTATGTTGATTTTGCCTCCTTAGGTGTTTGAGAAAGGTGTGAAGGCCATTCCTCTCAGTATTGATCTCTGGCTTCACTATATCAACTTCTGCATCAAGGAATTTGTACTCTTGGAGGATGACATACGCAAGTAAGTTGAGTCCTTTCCCTTAGCTTATAATATCCATGCTCAACTCAACTTAGCATGAAATTTCAACTCATCATAAAAACTAACTGCTAAAAAATAAAGATTTTTCTTGTTCTTGAAGTAAGAAAGAGGGCAAAGATCAGCAATTGATACAATCAAGTACCACACCCGACCCAGGATACCAATGGGAAAGTAAACTCACAATTAGACATCACAAACGAGAGCCAAGAAGTCAGCCCTTTCCCAGCAGGTGACCACAAGGCATCAATAAACAGACGCGCCCGAAAGCATAACAAACACAAGACAGAAATAACATGAATGATCCACAAAAGAAGTACCGCCTTGGAACGGTCAGTTAAAATATTTTACTGGAGGGCTTAAATCGGTTTCACGGCGCCAACCTCACCCTTAGTTCAGATGTGGATCAAGACACATAGATGTTTGGTTTGCATGAAAGACCCCTAACTTATCAATACATCATCTCCTAGAACATATAAATCAAGATATAAAAGGAGATAAAGCAAAGATATGGTCTCAACAATAAATAAAACTGAATACCGGAGCAATAGAAATCCAACAGTTAAACCCCAGTGGGCCTGACAACAGCCAACTCTCAGGGGTTGTATTTATCCTGCTCATAAATGTTTAAATGTCAGTAGTTGTTGGCATTTAAACATTTATGAGCAGGATAAATTTTATGTTTAGTTGAGCATGAAAAAGTTTTACAACCTCGGGGCCATTTATGCAATTTATGAACTTTAAAAACTTAATAGTGATGAATAAACAAACATTACTAGACTTGAATGGGTACAAGATATATTTACTGCCTGGCCCGGGTGGCCCCATAGCTAAATCAGCAGTGAATCCAATTGCTGATCCCGGGGTAGTGAGTTTAATCCAGGATTGGCACCATACTTCAGTGGAGATTGATTGTAAACTATCTTAAGGTCATTCTCCTCCTTTGGCTGATAAAAGAAGGACTGTTGTCAGTTTCGAACAAAATTATTTGCATGAAGTACTGGTTAACCTCTTAGATTAAGCATGCCCAGGGGAAGTGTGTATACTGGTTGGGTTAATATACAGACCATAGCTGTTGACTAGGATGTTAAACCACAAACCAGACAAACAAAAAGATGGATTTACAAAGTGTAGACCCAGATGGTGTGATGTAGAATGCATCATCTCTTCAGGGCCTGCTTTGATTGTTATAGGGGAAAGAAGATCTTCAGGGAAATACAGAGAATCCAAACTTTTTAACAAAAATGGATGGAGGGATCTATAAGTTAAGAAAGGGTTTAGTTGTTGTAATATCAGTGCCGTTTTTAATTGGTGGGGATTGGGAGGCCCAAGATCACACAGGACAGGCGGCAATCGAAAATGTTAATAATATCGACGAACGAAGATGACAAATAGTTAGAAACAGACTTTTTGATTGCCATTCAACACTGTTTCTAGCAATTTTTTATCCTCATTCATTGATTGTTTAGAGCATTTTCAATTGCCCCCTGTCTGGTGTGAAGATGAAGAAAGTGACAACTGCCACAAGTGGAAGCTCACTGCAGTTGACCCCTGTGGCAGGAACATCTGGAGATCAGGTGTGAGATTTGCTATGCTTGCCTGGAGGAAGGCCACATCAGGCCGACTGATGGCGATGGTGCTCCTGTGCATCTGCATGTTTATATTTATGAAAAGCCTGATGGATAAATCATGCATTTTTACGTAAAGGCCTGTGTATGTACAAGAAATGACACTAGTAATATATCAGGCCTTTAGATAAGAGTGAATGATTGAAAAATATTTTTATTTTCAACCAAAATATGTGCTGTTGCCACTCAAAAGAACCATCTCAACTAGATTGTTCTTTTGAGCACCCCAAAAATGTTTAAAGTGTCAGATGGGTAAGGAAATCATGACAAATTTTGCTTTCAATTTTTTTTTTTCCTGAACTGCGCCTAAGTCTAATAATATGTTATGTTTCATTACAGACTATTTGAGAGGGCAATAGTTGCAGCTGGCACAGATTTTAGATCTGATAAATTATGGGATGCATTTATCAACTGGGAGTCCGACCTGAAGAGAGTTACTAACATATATGACAGGCAGATGAGAATACCCTTACAGTTATACAGCCACCATTTTGACAGGTATGTATATGACAGGCATACTTAGCACTGTAGCGCAGTCGGTAGCGAGTCCGACTGCAGATCCAGAGGTTGCAAGTTTGATCCCAGCCAGGTCCCATACTTTCGTGGAGATTTATCTAATTTCTATGGTCATTCTCCTCCATCCGCTGATTCAAGAATGGTTGTCAGTTACAAGCAAAAGTATGTGCACGAAGTACGGACTAACTGCTTAGTCAAGCTTGCCGAGGAAAAAACGGGTTAGGTGAACTGCCCGTCCCAACATGACCATAGCTGTTGACTGGGACGTAAAACCTCAAACAAAACAAACAAACAAAAAGATATATATATATATGACAGGCAGATGTGAATACCCCTACAGTTATACAGCCACCAATTTGACAGGTATATAATATACAAAACTGTTGAAAGATTTTAAAGTCTTTAACACTTTGAAGACCTTAAACAGTTACTTTGGCACTCAGTGTGAAGGGACACGACAAACATCATATGGAATCAAAGTTGTGTAAATAAATATAAATTGAACAAAGGCTTAAGAACTCCATTCTTGGTGCAAAATGGAGAATAGTTGCAGCACTCTAGGTAAGATAAGAACTTATAAATATCCCATAACACCCATGGTTAACAGAATGGCATTTTCTATCTGGTTCCCAAAACTTCCCAAGAATACTCGCCACATCTTGCATTAGGTTATAATACATGATTTCATACATGATTTGTTCAAAATACAAAAATTGATCATAAAAAAAGTGTTGCATCCCCTGGTGATATAAGTGTTGTAATAATAACAATGAAATATTACAGGTTTAAAAAGCATGTTCTAGCTCACCACCCCAAGGAGATCTTGGACCTAGATGAGTTTCTTAAACTCCGTACAGAGGTTGTGAAAGAGATGGATCCTGGTTTACAAGAAGATGGAGATGAGCTGCCCCCTGGCATGGACCTGCCCCCTGGAGAAGAAGGAATTGGAGGAAAGGTAATTCTGGCAGTAATGCTAGAGAAGATCTGTTTTCAGGGTTAGCGACAAGTTGAGGTTGCAAACAGCCTGCTCAACTACAGGGACAAGTGTGAATACAGTCAGTAAACCTGACTTAAGCGGCCACTTATAAAAAATGTTGCTACTCCTGGTGATATAAGTGTTGTCATAATAACAATGAAATATTACAGATTTAAAGAGCATGTCCTGGCTCACCATCCCAAAGAGATTTTGGACCAAAAATTGGTTTCCAAGACTGATTATCCCTTAATGCAGGTCAAAAGTATTGAAGAATGCTCCAAGGGGAGCATTCTGCAATACTTTCGACTTTCATTAAGCTACCATTTGTCTTTGTTTTGCCAATTTTGAGTGGCCGCTTAAGATAGGTTTTACTGTACATGTATTGAAATTAAATTTTTAATGTAGCGTATGTAGCTATACTGAGGGAAAAAGTTTAGCAATATACTATGGGGATTCACTGTTAAGAAGAAATAGGACTTTTAATTTCATAGTGTCAAAAATATATGTTGACAAACGTTCACGACTACGATGTCATTAACGGGTTGACATTTCACATATTCTAAAGTCTGATTTTATGGCCCCTTGCTAAAACAGCTTATCTGGCAATAGTGCAAAATTTTTCGACTAAAAGTTTCATTTTTCAGTCGAATGTTTAGATACAAAAGTAAGGAAGTGAAAAACGGTTTAAAACTGAATGTTATGTTCACCCTTTTCGTACAGTTTTTAGTTGAAATTCTTATTTTTCCAAATTACCTCCCTTTCAATTGAATAACGTTTGAAATTAAAATGCTCAGCAGACCAAATCCTCACTATGAAGTCGGATTTTGTTTCTTTTGACGACTTTCGGGTAGCCATTAGGTCATTTACAAACAACTGGCATGTTTGCGAACCTGCCAATTAAAAAGATCTAATGCTTCATAGATCCCCTATGCGAAACCCCATTATAAATAATTGCTAAACTTTTTTCCCTCAGTATATTTTACTTTCCAGAGAGGGAATAAAGAAGAAGCTGATCAAACTCTGAAGATGCGCAGGCTGGTTCGCATCTTTGTTATTGGCTTGCAACTAAATTGGGTTTTCTAGCAACAACGCCCATTGGGTTTTTATTAACCTACATAAACCTTATTCAAAACTTCCATTCTTCATCATTCTAGAAAGGCCTCTTATTCATTAATAGTGATATTCTGGATCCATATCCAGTATGTGCCAACTTGAAGTCTTTAAATTGACTGTTTAGGCCCTGAGGTTATGATACTTAAACTGTCAGATCATAAAATTTCAATTGCTCATAAAAGGTATGATGGTGAAAAATAAAGATGTTTTTTGCTTAAAAACTCTGATATTATATTTATCCTGCTAATAAAGGTTTAATGCCAACAGCAGTATCAATATCATGCTCATTTGAATTGAACTTGAAAAACATTTTATAACTGAGTCCTTGTCACCTAACTATGATAAAAATGAGCCTGATCATGATATTGTGTTACTTATCACATATACACCGTCTCACCAGCCTTCACTGCTAGCATGCACAAAGTTGGGATATAGATGAAAGCCCAGGTCAAAACTTCTGCCTCTAGTTCTACTAAATAGCTGTACATACATGTTTAAAGAACGATAAGTACCAAATTCTCATGAACTGGTCTTTGGGGTTTTAAAACTTTGTCGTACTCATGAGCAGGGAATTCATTCTGCTCATAAATGTTAAAATGCCAACAATTAATTGTTGGCATTTTAACATTTTGAGCAGGAGCTGCTGTGGGGTGGTGGATAAACCACTCACCTTGTAAACCAGGGGTTGCAGGTTCAATCCCCAGCGGAAGAGACTTTAAGCTGTTGCCTTGTCAAGCTGTTGGTGGAACACCGAACACACACACATTTATGATCATGATAAATTATATGTTTAGTTGAGTATGAAAAAGTTTTAAAACCTTGGGGCCTTAACTCTCTTAATTTTCTGCCATAGGGAGATGCAGAGGAAGCAATGAAAGTACGGGAGAAAGTCATCAAACTTCGAGAGGTTACATTCAAGTCAAATGAAGAAGAAATCAGCAAAAGATGGGCATTTGAGGAAGGGGTAAGCTTAGGCCATATGAAATAAATTTTGTGATTTCAGTTACACTGTTTCTCTAAAAACTTTACATAGATCTGTTCAATTTTTTTCATTCCTAATTTTGAAGTTTTAACCCACAATTTGCAGCAGACGATAATTTCAAATTTTGCCGCTATTTCAAAAATAACAAATAAGGCATGATATTTCACGAGAATTGTCTGCTTGCAGACAATTCTCATGAAATATCATACCTTATTTTTTTCGAAAATTAAGAAAGATGTCACAAAATTTGTCGTCTGCTGCAGTAGTGATTGGCGCTTTAAGGGTTAAAACTTTACATCTGTCCAATTTATATATACTCCTAATTTTGAAGTTTTAAAGAAAAATAAGTCTGAAAAATACATTTAATTTTTTTATCTGGAAAAGAGCTTTACACATAGGTCTAGATAAACAAAAAATTTAGCACATAATTGGGAATATTTTTTATGGATGAAATTTTTTCAAGGTATATCCTGAATTCTTTGTTAAAAATGAGTCTGACTTTGCATGTAGGAAGTCGGCCTCAATATACTGAATAAGGTTGATTTTAAAGCTAAAGCGCAGTGGCTCAGTGGTAGAGTGCTTGACTCGAGACCGAAGGGCCGCGGGTTCGAGCCTCACCGGCGTCACTGCGTTGTGGTCCTTGAGCAAGACACATTTATCCTAGCTTAGTACTGGTTCAACCCAGGAAGACCCGTCCCGCATAACTGAAAGATTGTTGAGTGGACGTAAAGAATCAAATCAAACAAACAAAAAAATTTAAAGCTGCATACTCTGTAACTATGAACATTTTACGAAAATTTTTATTTTCTCTTTAAATCATTTGTAAAAGTAGAATTAAGCTATGTTTTCACAATAAAAATGTTCAGTACAGCTAAAAACTGCATGGAAAAGTGAATTATCTTATCAAATAGGTGTTTATTTCTCTTGTTGGTAATTATTTGCGTCCCTCCAATAATTCTAGACCGTTGAGTTTTAACATAAATGCAGTTGTTTTGATAGTGATAACTTGTTAAGATTTACGAAAATGGTGCAATGTTATCCTGAATTTGAGTATTCTTACTGTGTTCTTGAAAAATAAAAACATTATTTTTAAATTTAGAAGATCAAAAGTTACAGACTATGCAGCTTTAATATGGTAGTTTCTCTGGTTCATTTCAAGTTTATGTAAAGACATTTGACTATTTAAACTTGAAATTCTTAAGATTTCAAAGGCATACTGCAAGTTTTGAGATTGGTTTTTGTTTGTTTGTTTGATTTGATTCTCTACGTCCTATCAACAATCTTTCAGTTAAACAGTTCGAGATTGCAATAATATCTAAGTTCTGGATTTTGGAATTTGAACTTGCTCCTATGAGTAAATAAAACTAATTAATGCTTTTTATGATGTTTTGAAGGTTTTAAAACAGGTAATTGCATCTGAGAAGAGATTTTCTTGAATTTTTGTTGTTCATAGGTTTAGATAAACAAATTTTTTGAGCTTAAAAGTGTAAATATTTTCGTACCCATCAGTATTAACATATGCACATCAGTATTAACATATGTTTTGGGCACTCAAAAGAACCGTCTCATTGAGACGGTTCTTTTGAGTACCCACAACATATGTTTTGGTTGCTAAATAAGAAATTTAATTTTTTGGTACACACTCTAAACTAAAGTCCTGGTTGTTATTGGTGTATTAACAGATAAAGAGACCGTACTTCCATGTGAAACCATTAGAAAGATCACAGTTAAAGAACTGGAGGGAGTACCTAGACTTTGAGATTCAGCAGGGAAGTCATGAACGTATTATTGTCTTATTTGAGAGGTGTATGATAGCCACAGCTCTATATGAGGATTTCTGGCTCAAGGTATACCTTCACTAGGGTTTTAACCATGCCTCAAGATAGTTGTACTTTTGTGTGAAATCATTCGGCTAATAGGGTTATGTTTGGTAGCAGATATAACATCTACATTCATTGTAGCAACTAAGAGTATACCATGTTTGTCCACCTGTACGTAAGATAATCCACTCGCTAGAGCTCGTGGATTATCCCGCGTACAGTCGGACAACCCATGGTATAACTATTGCTTATCAGATTAAGTGGCTGGCAGATTCTAAAACTGCTCCAATAATTTTTCAAATGTACATAAAAAAATTACAAGGCTGCAATAATTTCTCCACATAATCAAACAAAGTTGTAAGTTCTCTTGTAAATATCAAATGGTTCGAATAAATATTGAAAAAAGTAGCATGTAATTTATGGAATAAGCAACCTGCAAATTCTCAGATTAGCATGCACATCTGCACATTTCATCAGAGCCATTATCGCTTCCTATCAGTCACAAAATATAGCAGTTGCAGTGAAGAGTTGATAATATTTTGGTGACCTTGATCTACTTTTCAAGGTCACCATCCCTAAAAGACTGTGAAAATCAGCGTTTTTGGAGCTATATCTTATGAACCAGTGGATGGATTTTCATCAAACTTGCATAGCTACATTGTCTTTTGGATGTAAACTTTGGTGACCTTGACCTTAATTTTAAGGTCACACCAGAACCAATACATGGCAATATATCGCTCCAAGACAGAACATCATATAAGGAACTTTAATTTTTTTTTATCTGGGTCAGTGGGTAAAGTTGTCAGTATATTTGAGCTGTGACACGAGATTTTCAACAATGTGGTGTGTATGACCAGCAAAGGCTCAGACCAGCCTGCGCATACACGCAGTCTGATCAGAGCCTTTGCTAGTCGCTTGAATATTCTATGTGTGTTAAGCTACTGACCGAACAGCATTTGGAATTTCTAAGCTTAAAAGGAGGCTGCACAAGCTTGTCTGAATCTACACTTGTCAAAATGCCACATTGTCAGAAATCGCATGTCATGGCTCATATAAGGAATCTGGGTCAGTGGGTAAAGCTGTCATGTATATTTCAGTATGCCAAGTATCTTGAGGAACATATAATGGAACAGAGAAAGAAGAAAACAGAGGCTGACAATGAAAGCAGTAAGAAAGAGGTAAATCTCTCATTCTCAAGTTCTTGTATCATAGGTTTTTTCAGCGTAAAATTGTAAATATTTTCTTACCCATCAATTTTAACATATGTTTTGGGTGCTCAAAAGAACCGTCTCATTGAGACGGTTCTTTTGAGTGCCCACAACATATGTTTTGGTTGGGAAATAAGAAAATTAAATTTTCGTTACGCACTCTTAACTCAAGTCCTGTCTTGTATGCAGTACAGTAAAACCTGTCTTAAGTGACCACTCAAATTAGACAAAACAAAGATCTAAATGACAAATAGTAGCTTAATGAAGGTCGAAAGTATTGCAGAATGCTCCCATTTAACCTGCATTTAACCGGCAGGCCTCCAGATAAGAGTGCGTACTGGAAAATTATTTTTCTTATTTCTCAACCAAAATATTATGTTGTGGGTACTCAAAAGAACCGTCTCCATTAGATGGTTCTTTTGAGCACCCAAAACACATGTTTAAATTTATGGGTAAGGAAATAAATGCAATTTTACGTGCACAAACTATCCTTATCTGGACCTAGGAATCGGTCTTAAAAACCAATATTTGGTAATCATTTTGAGTGGCCGTTAAAGACCGGTTTTACTATATTTGCTCTGAATATTTAGACCTCACCATAGTTATCCTTACATTTAACCCATTCCTTTATGGATATTCAAGCTAGGCTCTACTGACTATGAATAATTATATAAATAACCTTTCATGTTTGTAAAAAGAAATCACTTCTCAGGTCCACTTGTGTAGGATGATACTAGGATCATATCTAATCATATTTTCATAAGCAGAGTAGACCCTGATCAGGCAGCTTTTACAAGATAGAATCAGAAACTATGTAAAACCTGATCAGACTTCTTTTTCAGCATATCCAATTATTTCTCTTTCTCTGTTTCTCTTACTGATTAGTTAGAATATTTATCTGTGATCTCTTATCATAAGAAATTTATTTACCCTGTGTCTTTCTGGACTGATAAAATCTTCCACCCAGTTTGTCTAAACTTGCATGTTTTAACCCTTAAAGCGCCAATCACGACTGCAGCAGACCATTCTCATGAAATATCCAACCTTATTTGTTATTTTTGAAAAAGCAACAAAATTTGAAATTGTGGTCTGCTGCAAATTATAGGTGGCGCTTTATGAGTTAATGTTCACAAATGGTGCAGATCTTGATGAGGTGCATTAGTGTTTATCCATTGGCCAATTAACAGACATCCATTTTCAGGCCATTGTTATTTACCTAATAAGTGTTTACTTAAGAAACTTGATGTGTTTCAATGACTGACAGTTGTACATTTCATCTAAATTTAATGTCGCAATGCGTCTGATCGTTGACCATTCACTGGCCGCGGGCTTCATTCACATTAATACACGGCAGCAGAGGACTTCATTGCCATTTAAGCCTGGTGTGCTGGAAAGGAAGGTATATAACAATGACTATAAAACATTCTTCTCTATATTAATGTTTGTCAAGCCCGAGTGTGATAATGTGTGCAGCCCGAACCGAGAGGCGGTTCGGGCTCCAATACGTTATCACACTCTGGCTTGGCAAACGTTAATATACGGAAAAGAATGTTTTATCCTCTCATTAAAATTGAAAAAATGACATAAACAAACATTACTTACCTGAAATACTCCTCTAGTCGACATTAGTATTTCAGGTAAATACAAGCTGTTTATGAGATTCCTTTGGTTTAAACAAAAGTCAATGATATGTGATCCATTTGTCCATAATCATTCTCTACTCATGTCTAAGCTTGTCCCAATACTAATATAAAGCAAGCAGTCAGTCAACAGTAGGTAATGTGCTTTGAATAAAAATAATCACATCAAAGGTAGCAATTAGTCCTTTAATAATAACGGATAAAGAGCTTAGGCTAAAAAAAGATAATTTTTTTAGCTGTTTGGATTTGATGATGTTAACTACAGTAAAACCTGACTTAAGCGGCCACTCAAAAAGAATACCAAAAATTGGTTTTCAAGACCGATTACCGCTTTATGCAGGTCAAAAGTATTGCAGAATGCTCCAATACTTTCGACCTTCATTAAGCTACCATTTGTCTTTAAGGCCTTTATTTTGTCAATTTTTGAGTGGCTACTTAAGACATGTTTTACTTTAGTTCAACAGCATTCCAAATTTCTCAAAATTTTAGCCATTCCCCATAGCTGAACAAGCTGAGTTAACTCTTACTCGGTCATTAGTACTAATGACTGATTACTATTTCATGGTGCTCTTATATTACACTGTTTTATCATTCTGTTATTATAGGCAGGTAAAGTGAATGAAGAGCAGAGTTTAGAAGCTGTGAGGAATGTCTACAAGAGAGCCTGTACCATCCATCTACCAAAGAAACCCTACATACACATGGCCTGGGCTGCTTTTGAAGAAAGACATGGTACTTATTACTTCTATGAAGATTGTTCAGGGCTGAATAAAGGATTTTGAGGCTGACTCTCCATAGAAAGTGGCCTCAAAATCCTGAATTAGGCAGATTAATAATATTTTCACTTTCTCTAAAGACAGTTTGACTAAGTAAATTTTAAATATTTTAATCTATTCATGCCAATGAAATTATTCTCTATTTATTATCAATCCAATTGAAGTAGTCAGAGTTTGAGATCTTTCACTGAGTCCCACCATTTTTATCCACCACCTAAAGAAATTAGGAATATAGCTTTCAGCATGGTGCTTGTCTATCTTTTTAGATGAATGCAAAAGATCATGAATGTCAGGCTGATCTGGGTGTTTGATGGGCAAACATGCCAACTTCAACTTGTACCTTTGCAACAACGACTGATATACAATCTTTTTAAAAACTGTATTTCTTTGTCAATCACAGCTAAGCACACAGATGCCTGGCAGATACTCACCAAGTTAGAAGAAGTTGTCCCCGGAATGGTAATGGTGGCCATGAGAAGGATTAGTCTGGAACGGAGGATTGGTGACAAGGAAAAGACTGAAATGTTATTCCAGGAGTATATTGACAAAGCCACGGTTAAAAATGTCAGAGCTTTCTATGTCATCAAATATTCAAGATATCTGTTCAAGGTTGGTTTTACTCTTAGCCTGCTAGTGTCAAATTTTGTTGTCTTTGATGCAAATAAGACTGGGGAGAATGTCTGGCCTGATCTAAATGTAAACTGTTTGACACTTTGATAATGTTTCTGAAAGATTTTTTTTAAAAAGTAATTAAATTTTTTTTCAGCAGATGACAAAAAAGCCTGCAAATTAGGCCTAAATGAAATGTATGTGTGTTGCCTACCTACCCTTTTTTTTTTAACCCTACCCTAAACATTAAAATGGTCTTTGGAGAAAAAATACCTAAAATGGGCACTTTTTTTCAGATTTTGCCACTATTTTCTTTGTTAAATGTTATAACAAAATTTAATAATTTCCCTACCCACCCTAAATTTTGTTGGTATGCAACACATATATTTCATTTAGGCCTTACCCAGCATGCAAAGAATTAGTCTGACATTATGTCTGTCCAAAATGTTTTAGTATGAAAATAAAAAAAAATGTTCAATATTAATTAAGGGGTGGTACAGAAAATAAGTAAAATGTTATTTAGCACTTAAAAAGTTAGCACCAAAAAGAAGACATTTGAGCCAGCAAACAGTGAATGCTCAGACGGGCCTGTAAAGACTCGCCCAGGTCTAATACATTAAGTGTGGTTATAGATAAAGGCTCAGACCAAAATTTAGACCTATCTTTACTGGATATGCCATGTCAGCCTATGACTTGAGTTAAATTGAGGTACATAAAGCTCATGCACTGGTTCATTTTTTTTTGTATTCTGATGGATTTTCCCCCATACATATTAATACAAGTATGGGACTGCCTATTGTGTGCTGAGAGGGGTCACAGGTAGAATATTCTAAATTATGATGTTTATTTGTCCATGAAGGTTAGTTTAATATAAGCAAACATTGTAGACCCTGATGAAATGCAGCATTATGCTGCATTTCATCTGGGGCTTCACTATTTGCCAAAGTAACTGTTTAGGGGTTTCCAGAATACAAAGGGTTAACCCTTAGCCTACTAATACTTTTTCCCCAAAAAATTGTCTTCTTTGATATTATATCTGTTGCATTAGTTAAAATGCATTCCAGAATACTTTTTCATGAGAGTCAATGCTGTCTATTAGGATACAGACTGAGTATGTATGCTCTGTTTATTGGTATATTTATTACCATTGTAAATTTGAACAAAATTTAAATAAGTACTGTGTAATTGTGTTTGCCATGAAATAAGTGATACACATTTCACAATCAAATGCCTACCTACTGTCGTGCCAACCAGGAGTGACAGTGGCTTAATGTTTTGTTAACAATCCTAGTACCCATTAGATATAAACTTGTACAGTACACTTCACGTAAAAAGATACCATAGAAATCCTTGAAAAGCATTAGGGTGTGACTGCCATTGAAATAATAGAGGTTTTGGCTGGCAGGACAGTAGATAAAATGTTTCTACAAAAACTGAAAAATAATGAGATATAACCCTTTGTATTCTGATGGTTTCTCCCACCTGATATGAAACAATAAACTTGGGATGGTTCATTGTATATACTGAGGGTTCATAGGCTATAATTTTAAACTAAAATTTCTTTCTTTGAAGATTGTTTTAGTCATAGCATACGGTGTTGATAGGGCTGCCACGCTTACAAAATTTGGTAAACGTTTATACGAGTTCCAGTAACCTAAACGATTCCGTTTACACGTAACTTCCAGACTGATTTTTTTTCATTATGCAGATCGGTAAAATCGCTGATATTTTCCCTAAAATCCCTTTGAAAAGTGTACCTTGCGCAAATATTCGAAATTGTTTCTGGTTGGGTGTTGTGATAGAACTCATTTCAAGTAATTGGAAAGTGATTGCAACATGCGCAGACTCGTACATTACGGACATTTTCTTCAGTTGCAAGCGAGTAATTAATGAGTGGACACACACAAGACATTACTGCGAATCGTCACGTACGCATCAATACACACGTCGACAGGAAGTAAACAAAACAATTCACATGCGTCTCCTCTTTGCCTTTACATAAATAGCTGTTACAAATGCAGGAATATAATTGTTCCAAGCAGTGACTGAGTGAGACAATATTCGGGACATTTTTATGGCCCGTTGAGCATGTCCGCCACAATTTCTTATTGCGGTAGATACTTCATCAAATACAGCAGAATCTGAGAAAACAAACAATCTGATTTGATGATCCAGATCGAGATGAGACGTATCACTGTTTAACAGAATATTTTTTCATTGGGAAATGCTATTAATAAGCCACGACGCTTGTCACGTGCTAAAGTTCATGTAAACGGGAAGTCAATTTTGTAAAGGTTTATTGCATAAACACGAAAGGTGCCATTTACATGTGTAAACGTGGCAGCCCTAGGTGTTGACCCAGATGAAATGCGGCATTATGCTGCATTTCATCTGGGTCTTCACTTTCCAAAAGTTTCCAGTATACAGAGGGCTAAAGTAATGTATGATTGCAAACCTTTTCTCAGACAGTTTGGGACTAGTATCAGGACATTTTCAGATGTAGGAATGAAAAGGTGTTACATGTACTGGTGGACATGAAAGTCAATACACTAAAGCTGTGTACATGAACAAAATGTTATAAGCTTATTGATAAACTTGCTTCTTGTGCAATTTAAATATGGGAGTGCAGTGGCTCAGTGGTAGAGTGCTTGACTCCAGATGGAGGGGCAGCGGGTTCTAGCCTCACCGGCGTCACTGCATTGTGGTCTTTGAGAAAGACACATTTATCCCAGCTTAGTACTGGTTCAACCCAGGAAGACCCATCCCTACATAACTAAAAGATTGTTGATTGGACTTAAAGAATCAAATCAAACAAACAAACAATTTAAAATATTCTAGCTAGTCGCTGTAGCTGAGCAGATTCGTTTGAGTCGTACTCAGTCATAAACTTCGAAGAGCAAGGTCCAAATGTTAAATGTATGACTGATATTTACCTATTTGTTGTAGGTTTGTAATGATGAGATGAAAGCGAAGAAAATAATCAATGATGCCATTGAATTAGACCCGGTAAGTCCACATATTTCAATGTTCCTACATCTTCTCATTGAACCACAGTACAGTAACATATGCTGAACATAGGTTCTCTACCGAGGGTGCGCAGGTTCGAGCCTCACTGGCGTCACTGTGTTGTGTCCTTGAGCAAGACACATTAATCCTAAAGCCCTGCTTATATATGGATTGCTTCCATCAAGCTCTCATTCAAGTTGGAATATGGTTTTGTCAAACAAATGATAATCAAGATGGCCGACAAATGGTCGCCACCTATCAGATTCCGCTGTCCTGATCACTCTAACTTAAGTCATTTTTAATCAGATTTCTTCCAAATTTTATATATGGATTCCTTCTTTCAAACTCTTTTAAGTTTGAATGCTGGTTTTGTCTGACAAATGATAGCCAAGATGGCTGACAAATACTGGGGTGATACAGTTCAGGATTAATTAGGATTTCCTGATTGAGCACTCATGCATTTTGCATATAAGATCAAATTTATTATTGCTGTAATTTGTTATCAGAACATATCGTGTTCTTTTAATCAGATATTTACTATAAGATAAGCATAAACTGCTTTCTATGGATGTTTTGTTCTTTTAAACATTTTATTTGTGATTTCTGAACATTTTTGGCCAAGTTCAGGATTGAGCTGAAAGATTTTCCTGATTGAGAATCTTGGACTGTTACCACCCCTGCAAATAGCGGATGTCTATCAGTTTCCTCTGTAGTGGTGATTTTTAATCAGATTTCTTCCAAATTTTATACATTGATTGCTTCCATCAAACTCTTGTTCAAGTTCAAGTACAGGTTTTGTCCGAAGAATGATAATGAAGGTGGCTGACAAACTCGCCACCGCCTATCAGTTTGCACTTGTGGACACTCTACATAAGTCATTTATTACCAGATTGCTTCCAAATTTCATATATGGATAACTTTTATCTAACTCTTGCCCAAGTTAAAATATGGTCTTTGTCGGATAACCAAAATGGCTGCCAAAATGGCCACTACCTGTCAGTTTGCACTTGTGGACACTCTAACTTAGTCATTTATCAACGGATTTCTTCCTAATTTAATATATGGACTACTTTCGTCAAACCATTTTTTCATGTATGAATATGGGGTTTGTCTGATGAAGGATAATCAAGATTGTCGCCAAAACCAATATGCCCTTTTCACTGCAGGGCATTGTCAGAGTCTGACAGTTCTAGTTCATTTCAAGTATGGTCTGAATTCTGATGTGATTGGCCTAATTTTGAATTTTGGTGTCGCTGTTCTCATTTTGAATTCAAATGCCACTACTTTTGTATTGAGTTTGGCCTCATGTATTTTTTCAGACCAACGAGAAGTTATACATACAGTTACTAGACATGGAGTACCAGAAACAGCCAGTTAGCGTAGACAGTGCACTAGAAATCTTCTCGAAGGTCATCAGTAGTGAGCAGGTGGCAATGAACACAAAGATTAAAATGTCACAGAGGAGACTAGAGTTCCTAGAAGACTTCGGTTCCAGCATATTACAGTAATAGAACTTTCAATACTCTTTGTTCAAGATACATGCAACATTCTTTTCATATAAATCTGCTTAGTGTCAGATAATACACTTTTTATCAACCCTACAATATTTTCCATATTTTTGAATTTAATAGCTGAAAAATTGTTGACTGGGATGTAAAGAATCCAATAATAAATGAGCAGAAAAAAGTTTCGTGGGTTTGCATGATAAAAGGTTTATAATGATTGTGTTGTAAGAACAAACATGTAGTTGTATACTTGAGGCTTTATCATTGAGCTTGCCAAAGGCTGGTGCTTGCTCACTTTTCCAACGATGATTACAGGTTTTTTTATTGACTATTTATTTGACTATGTTCTAAAATTCCAACACTATTAACCTACCAAAATGGCATAGACAAACAGCACAGACCCAGATCAGACTGCTTCTGTTGGAGCACAGAGGCTCAGTAATAGAGTATTTGACTCGAGACCAAAAGGCCACTGGTTCGAGCAAGACACATTAATCCTTACTTAGTACTGGTCCATCCATGAAGACCTGTCGCAACACAACTGAAAGATTGTTGACTGGGATGTAAAGAATCAAATCAAACAAACATAGACTGCTTCTGGAGAAGCAGTTTGATCAGGGTCTTCTCTGTTTGCTTTTGAGCATTTTGTGAAGTGAATTCCAGCCCAGAAAACCGATATTTTATTTGAGAACAGTAAAAGAAGTTTGAAAATTTAGAACATTTTTCATAAGAGAAAACGAAAACAAGCTGATTTTAGTTGAAACAATGTCCTATAAATAGAGGTATATTTTAAGAATGTGTAATTAAAACTTAATTTTATTATTTCATAGTCAAAACATATGTTGCGGGTACTTAACAGAGCCATCTGATTGAGACAGTATATTGAGCACTCACAACTTGTGTTAAAATTAATGCCTCTAATGATTTTTTTTTTATTTACGCTCAAAAAATTTGCTTATGACCTATGTAAAGGGTATGGTATATTTGCAGACTAAAGGAATCCTATGATGAACACCAGAAGCTGCTAAAAGATTTACACACAGAGAAGAAAAGGAAAATGACAGACTCATCTGTGTAAGTTAGTTTTGGTATAATACAAAAACTTTTAATCATTTATGCAATTATGGATTCTTCCTTCTGGTTTGCTACAATAAACTTGGGATGGTCCATTGTATAAATCGAGGGGTCACAGGCTACAATTTCCCAATAAAAATTGTATTTCTTTTTCTGAAGATCTTTTTTTGTCTCAGCAGATAGTGTAGAACCTGATGAGATGCCTCATTATGCAGCATTTCATCTGAGTCTTCACTGTTTGCCAAAGAGTGCATTTAGGAATCACTAGTGTACAGAGGGTTAACACTACGTTAGTGATGGCAACCTTTGTCTTCTGTTGATAGCCTTTGCAAACAATTTGCACCTAACTCTGACTGCATAAGATGTCGGGCCTCATCTGGATCTGGTTTGACTCTCTGACAGTATCAGAGGAACAGATAAGCTTTTGCGTGTAATTGGGTAATACCCACCACTTTCTACATGAATTGTGTTTTCTATAGATGAGGGTGGTGGCTCAGTGGTAGAGTGTTAGACCTGTGATGGAAAGGTGGCTGGTTAGAGACTGACAGGTAGCACTGTTATGTCCTTGAGCAAGAAATTTAATCCTCTGCTTAGTACTGGTTCAACCCAGGAGGACAGGAAAATGTCTGGACATGACTGAACAATTGTTGACTGGGATGTAAAGCATGATCAACGCAAACAAACAAAATAAAAATGATTGGATATACATTTTGCTACCCAATATCATATGCTTAATTTAAGGCCACTCCTGACAGGAAAACGTTCTCATTTGACTGAATATTGTTGACTGAAACATAAAGCATTAACACAAACCAAATTGAGCTGTGACATCAGATTTCCAACAATGTGTATTTTTGTGACCAGCAAAGCCTCAGATCAGCCTGTGCATTGGCACAGTCTGATCAGAGCCTTTGCTAGTCCCTTGACTCTTCTCTGATGACTGATTATCATCTGGAGTTTCTAAGCTTAAAAGGGGGCTACACAGGCTTGTCTATCAAATCTTCAATTAACTAATAAGATCAGGCCTTTAGTTAAGAGTGAGTACCAGAAAATTAATTTTCTTTTTTCTCAACTCAAACATATGTTGTGGGTACTCAAAAGAACCGTCTCAATGAGACGGTTCTTTTGAGCACCCAAAACATATGCTAAAAATTATGGGTAAGAAAATATTAACACTTTTACGCTGAAAATTTGTGTTTATATTCAGAGATGAACCTCTTGACAAACGGGCCAAGAATGGAGCTGGGGATGGTCAGCAAGACTACAATGCATACTGGCAACAATATCAGGTAATACTCTCAGGGTTCGCACAGGCTTGAAAAATACTTGAATATACAGGACTGTCTTGAAAAGTCCTTGAAAATAAAATTTGCCTTGAAAAGTACTTGAAAACACTCAAAGGCCTAGAAAAGTCCTTGAATTTTACCATTTGCAAGAGGATTCAACACTGTTTTTTTGAGGCCTGAATCAGTATAAAATGGTGGTGCCTTTATTTGGTGCAGCATATGCTGCACCAAATAAAGGCACCATAAGTTTACACTGATTTTCTTAAACTAATATCTTTAGTAATGGACTCTAGCATTTCAGAAGTAGAATTTTAACGTGTAAACCAGTATTTTTCATTAGTTTTAAGTTCTTGAAACCTGTTGGAGAGGCTTTAGAAGTCCAAGAAAAGTCCTTGAATTTTACTCATACTTGCCTGTATGAACCCTGATTCTCCATTCTTAACATGCTAGAGCATGTTTTAACCGAAATTTAGCAGCGAAGAAATGGCCATGCACAGGGCATAAATAGTGATAAACCAGTTAATGGCCTGACAGTGACCCAAATTTAATATCTTACTTACCTAACACGAGTGGACACAAAATATACATGCTGGTTTTCAACAGGTAATTTGCCTGTTGTCTCTAAATAAACCCCTGAAAAAGGGGGAAATAATTTTAATTTGTCAAAAATAAGCAAAATGAACAGAAGGACCAAATGTTGATTTTGAGTTTGTCAGAATACCATTCAACCACAATGGGGCATGATGAATAGTTGTTTTAGTTTGGGTGACCTTTAACCAATTATCAGGGCTCTGTTACACATCAACGGCAAATTGAGGCCAAACGTTTCTTGAGGGCTTCTGTTAGACTGAATCAGACATAAAATAGAAAAACCATGATCAGCCTGCTCATTTTTGTTGTCAGGTTAGGATATTTGTTCTTCATGCTATTTTCAGGCCTCCAGTTAAGGGTGGGGAGTTGAAAATTAGGTTTCTTATTTCTCAACCAAATCATATGTTGTGGGTATTCAAAAAAAACGTCTCAATGAGACGGTTCTTTTGAGCACCCAAAACACATGTTTTAATTGATGGGAAAGAAAATAATCCCATTGTTATGCACAAAATGTTTTCTTATCGGTACCTATGTGATTTCTTCTCAGAACTATCCCTACCAAGGTGGTTCCTGGTCCGGCTACACCCAGTTCTACAGCTGAAAGCTCGGTGACATTAAAGGACAGATATCTCATCATTTCAGTTCCACAATTAGCCGCTGTGGGAGATTAAACTCACAGGGTTTTAATGAATAGTGAAGGGACATATCTGCTTGTGCATCTATGACCAAGCCAGAAATTGGGGAAAACAAGACCGGGCTCTCAGTCCACTTTTAAGAGGCTACAACAAAGCAATAAATTTGCATAGGTTAACTAAAGTTAAATCATGTTTACCATTAACCCTATAATAGTGCCTTTTGAGACCGTTGAAATAATCATGTATTTGAAAATATTATGGAAAATGGAGCATTTGCTCTTTTGGAGCAAATGCTCCATTTTCCATAATACTTTGAAAAGTATTCAAAACTTGACTTTAATTTTTCTTGAATTTTTTCAGTGTTGTGTAAAAATAGAAAATATTGTCATGATCTAAAATAGCTTATGGCTCAACTGAGGAAAATGGGTCAGTACATGAGATTTTGGTACTTGTTTCCACATAAGTGATTAAGCCTCTAATAAACACTCATAGTGATATACATGTAGCCAGCAGGGCCAAAGGTCTAAATTTTGATCCGAATCGTCATATATGTATATTTTGTGTGTGCAAGCAATGATGACACTGATGACTGAGTGCATATGCCCAGACTCGCCAGAACCTTCATTGCTCAACAATGCATTAAGCGCCAAAATCTCCTGTGCTGGCTCAACTTCTTTTATTGGAGTAGCTCCCATTATGCAGTTATGCACATGCGTAATTAAAGTATTAAAATTCAAGGGAGGTCACCTAATGTGGTACAAGTGATTGTCCATACTATAAGGAACTGCTCATAAAGGAAAGAATTTTCTCCCTCTTGGAGCAAATTCTTTCCTTTAAGAGAAGTTCCCATTTTGAAAAGGGATGCAACTGAAGAGAATCAAACTTTGATCCAGTAGTCTCCCTTTGATGTGCGTAACTTTCTCAGCGTTTTGGCTACGCCATTGTAATTAATTATCACTAATGCAGACCCAGATATATTCAATATCTCAAAAATCTGAGTCCACAGCATTTGAGACAGTTTCTTATCACATATGCAAGTAGTGAAGACTCAGTGGGGTCTGCACACATGCACACTAGAGCGTCACTGCTCATACAGACAAGGTTGGTATGCATGTGATGAAGGCTATGGCCAATGAAAAATAAGGTCTCTAGTTAGCTGTGCATGTATGTTTCAAAATGGGCTGATAAGTACCAAAATCTTGTGAATTGGCTAACATGTATTTGTTTTATTACGTTACTACAGTTTTCCTGAAGGTGTTAGATAAACAAAATTTTTGATATTTTTTTACCCATCAGTTTTTACATATATTTTGGGTGCTCAAAAGAACCATCTCATTGAGATGGTTCTTTTGAGTACCCACAACATATGTTTTGTTAGAGAAAAAAGAAAATATTTACTTGTTACGCACACTTAATAGCTGAAGGCCTGGTTAAGGCATTAAAGTATGGATGTGGAGCGCAGTGGCTCAATTAGTAGAGCATTAGACTGGGGATTGAAGGGATGCTAGTTTGAGACTCACCACTGGTGGAGTCAATGTATTGTGTCCGTGAGCAAAACTCTTTATTCGCACTTAGTACGGGTTCAACTCAGGAAGACAGGAAATCGTCCTTACATGACTGAAAAATTGTTGACCAGGATGTTACATTGAAGTATGGACCAATACTATCATTGGCTAGTCTTGTTGTTTTCTTTAATAATGGGCATGTCATCAAGAGTGTGTAATCAATTTTTTTTAATATATATATTTCTTAACCAAAACATATGTTGTGGGTACTCAAAAGAACCGTCTCAATGAGGTGATTCTTTTGAGCGTACAAAAACATGTTAAAACTGAAGGGTAAGAAGAAATTCACAATTATATGTTGTTGCCTATCTGGACCTATGCCTCCATAAAAGCATACTTTGTTGAATATTTTACTGGTGCTTTAACCTTTTCTTGAATGGAAAGCTGTAAACAGTTCCATTGACCATGTAGATGCAGATTAGTTGGGTTCCCTCACCATCTGCACTGTTTGTTGGGATAAAATTAACATTCAGGGGCAGAAATACAATAAAACATTTACTAAGAAAATTGTAACCTACGACCTCCAAATGCAAACTTCATGGCATTGGATGGATAAAAAAAGGATTAAAAAAGATTGATTTTGCTGCCTATGGTTGTTACAATGTATTGTTTATCAAATGTGAAAGCAAGAAAAATGCAGATAAAGAATAGTTGTCTTGTAATTTATTCCAAACATTAATATTTATACCCCCTGGTACGAAGTATATAGGGGTATATAGTTTTTGCCTATTCTGTAATTATGTTTGTTTGTCTGTCTGTTTGTAAAAAAAAATTTCCATCAAAGATTTCTCAGCAACTACTTGGGTTAGGATTCTGAAAATTGGTAAATAACTGTTTGTCAGGCCCACCGGGGTTACCTGTTGGATTTCTTTTGCTCAAGTATAGAGTTTTATGTACTGTTGAGTCCTTATCTTTGCTTTATCTCCATGTTATATCTTGATTTATATGTTCTAGGAGATGATGCAATGATAACTTAGGGGTCTTTCATGCAAACCAAATATCTATGTGTCTTGATCCACATCTGAATTAAGGGTGAGGTTGGCACACCGTGAAATCGTTTAAAGCTGCATAGTCTGTAACTTTTGATCTTTTAATTTTTGAAATAATGTTTTTTTTTTTCAAGAACACAGTAAAAACTAAAATACAATTATACATTTTACCAATTTCGTAAATCTTAACAAATTATCAGTATCACAACAACAGCATTTATGTTAAAAATTGACTGTCTATAATTATTGGAGGGACGCAAATGATTACCAACCAGAGAAAAAACATCTGTTTTTATAAGATTATTCACTTTTCCATGCAGTTTTCAGCTATATTGAACAGATTTATTGTGTAAACTTAACTTAATTCTGCTTTTACAAATGATTTTAAATGAAAAGAAAATTTTTCCAAAAATGTTCATATACTAGGCAAAAAAAGAAACGCCGCTATGTATGAAAAATGCTAACTGTACCAGTTATGTATTTCATTTAAAAAAAAAAAACAAGCAGTAATTAGTACAATTAGAATGAAATGGTGCTTGAGAATGACCTTTGCCAGTTTCTCAATTCATTACTACCTCGAGTTCCTTAATTTGACGTAAATACCACACCAAAGTTAAGTTCCGTCAAACGTTGGGAGGTGGGGTCTTAAACAAATCTCTTGAAACGATTAATCACAGTTTGAGCCCTGATTTTTTTATTACGAATTCCTTGGGATGTCCTAGCTATGACTGACTCTAGATGAAATCGATTGCACAAATGAGACGTCTGGACGTCTCGATCTTGACGTCGCGTCGACGCCTTGGACACGGACGGTGTGACGTCCCAATTCGTTGAAAACGATTCTTAAGACGTCCAATCGTTCTAACATGGCACCGAAATTGTTTGGCTACAATCAATGGCGTCACAGCTTTTAAGATTCCTATTGCACGTTCACGTTCCACATGTGCCAACTTTGTTAACGTTAATTAGCAATGTGTAATCTTAAATTCCAAAGTTTTTAAATGTTTTTAGACGTTTCGAATGTTCGACTAGAGATTTCAGTAGTTAGTACACATGTAAATCTGAATGGACTGATTGTGCAAGTGAAAACAGGAAAATTGGTCAGTACACTGCTTTGATTGACTCACCTCAGTAAATCAATGGAGAAGATGTGCGGAAGAAAAAATTACAAAACATAGACAGATGATGGAATTTTGCCACTCTCATTTAACACACAATATTTTTAATCATTGTATGCGGCGTTTCTTTTTTGGCCTAGTATAGTTGCAGACTTAGTCTCTTTAAGCCCTCCAATAAAATATTTCACTGACCGTTCCAAGGCGGTACTTCTTTTGTGGATCTTTTATGTTTTTTTCTGTCTTGTGTTTGCTATGCCTTTGTGTGCGGCTGTTTGTATGTGCCTTGTGGTCACCTGCTGGGAAAGGGCTGACCTCATGGCTCTCGTTAGTGGTGTCTAACTGTGAATTTGTCACTTTCCCATTGGTGTCCTGGATCAGGTATGGTATTTGATTCTATCGATTCCTGATCTTTGCACCCTAACTTACTTTTCCAAGTTTCGCTCCAGGTAGGCTTGATCTTTAAGTTGCCACCTAACCACTAGGCTAACAGACCATTAGCAATCATGAATCCACATTATCTTCATATTCCTGTTAAAAGCATAACCAAGGTCGGAGTACTTCATGAAAATGCACGAAGATTTTGGCGAAAATTAGTCTCATGTCAATTTGGGCAAACTATACATAGGAATAGTTTCCCTAAACAAAAATGCAAAAACGTTCGTGTAGCAACTTGGCTAAAAAATTACTAGATTGACTGGACTATTATGTCAAAATAATGTAGAGTGGTGACAAATAAAAACACAGTACATTAGAGCTTAATTATTTTAATTTCAACAATTATAAACTTACCAAGAAAGACAGACATTTAGCATTAGGCTCACAATTATAACAACTGAACCTGATCAGTAAAAATATTTTAAGGAGGTTATGTAAGTTGGATGGAGTTCCAGCCATTACTCAAACTCTGGGCTTAAGAGATGACTTATTTGGATGCAACAAGTAAAGGTATGATATGTGGATTTTTGCACATGTGCAAAATCTTCCTTTTAACATCCATGCTGACGCACCCAGAGGGGCTAGATGTCTCTGAAGTTTTGCCTGAGTCTAGCTCTACATAATATCTGTGTATTCAAGCAAGGAAGGCTCTTGCAAGTATGTGCTTCTGCACAGACATGCCAGTGAGCCTTTGTTGCAAGTACCAAAATCACGTGTGTTGGCCCAAATTATGTCTTTCAAAGAGCACATAACTGATAAACACTTGACCAATATTGACAAAATATGAGGCGCAACATGTGATTTCCAACAATGTGGCATTTTGACAAGTGGAGACTCGGATGAGTCTGTACAGTCTCCTTTTAAGCTTTGAACCTCCAAATGATGTTTAGTCAGTAGCTTAACGGCGATAGAATCTTTAAGCGACTAGCAAAGGCTCTGATCAGACTGCGTATACGCAGGCTGGTCTGAGCCTTTGATGGTCGCACATGCCACATTGTTGGAAACCTCATGTAGCGGCTCATATGTCTTGCAATATGTCCTGCACTTGTAGTTTCACATGTCACACATGAAAGTCCAATCAACCGACAAGAAAATTTCAGAATACCCCTTATAAACATTTACAGAGTTATTGACCTCGTAGTGAGATAACCTGCCTTTGTCAGTTGGCGGGCCCACCGTTGTTAACTGTTGGATTTCTTTTGCTCCGACATTCAGTTGTATGTACTGCTGAGTCTTGATCTTTGTATTATCTCCTATTTATATATCGATTTTATGTACTTTTTTGGATCGACCTCGTTATGAGGCAGTTATGTTATTGCTGCAGGAGAGGGTTATGTCTGTTTTGGACGAATTTAACTCGAGTGAACTGATTTAGACGAGAACAAGATATTCATTCTCAAGTGAAAAGCTTGTCGTTTTTGAAAATGACCCCTTGTCTTAATACTGGTGAATAGCACGAACAGATTTAAATAAAACGGTTACATCATTCAATGAAATGATACAGAACTGATTGCTACGGAATATGGTATAAATATATTTTCATTTCTTCATTCTGAATTCCATAATTGCACCCAGAAGTGATTGATGGGTTTCTTTTGCAGTTGAGTATAGTAAAATTCAAGTAAAATAAACGACTTAAAAGTTAATGTAAGCTTTGTGGTCATATAATTTTATGATATACTATGCACAATAAGTTTAGCAATTTCTTATGTTTTGCATCTTTTTATGCTCATCGTTGTGCAATATCGAACAATTTCAATTGCAATGACCAGAACAGGATCTCAGGCAAATGAAACCACGAATTTACAGACGCCATCCTTTAAATAGGCATTCTGGGAGAGCACAATTGCAGGAGGGGTCAGTAAGCAAAAATCACATCGGTTGTAAGTAATGCTAAAATGATAAGCATGTGATTTTTCATTTGGTGGTCTTTCATCTTCCTCATACATCATACGCCTATAAAAACTGTTGGTTATGTGGCATATATTAGGCCAAAAAAGAAACGCCCCATATAAAACATACATTTTATATGGGGGAAGTTTCACCAATCTCTCACAAACGACTTGTTACAGTTTGAGCGCTGATTCTGAGATTATGAGTTCCTGGGGTTGTCCTAGCTATCATTGTCACCGGACGAAATTGATTCACCAGTTTAAACCCACGTTTTTATCGATCTTGACGTCACGCCATTAGGCGATGACGTAATGAATGTGTACTGTCTGACATTGTTCCAATTTGTCAGAAACGTTTCCTAAGACGTTCAGTCATCATTGCATGGCATCAAAGTTGTTGGGCTATCACCGAAGGCGTCACGTTAGCTTGTAACATTCTTATCACATTTTCGCGTTCAACATGTGTCCATTTTGGCATCGTAAATTAGCAATGTGTAACTTTTAATTCTAAATTTTTAAAATGTTTTCAAACAAAGTGGATATTAGACTAGTGATTTCAGTTGTTATTACATGTGTAAATCTAAATAAAATGAATGTGCACGTGAAAAACTTGAAAATAAAAAGACAGCCAGTACACTGGTTTGGGTTGACTGAGCTCAATAAAACAATAAGAATAATGTGTGGCAGGAATAGTAGCGAAACATAGATAGCAGCTGAAATTTTGTAACTCTCATTTAACGCGCAATAGCAGCTGAAATTTTGTAACTCTCATTTAATGCGCAATATTTTTAATCTTCATATGTGGCGTTTCTTTTTTGGCCTAGTTTATGTGATAGAGATTTCATGCTGAAAAAATCAGCTGCTATCAATGACGTCAAAACGCAGTCATCGTTTGATTAAACTTCTAATGTTAATGGTGTTTCAATTCCAACAGAGAATCAGTTTACAAAGGTATCATAGGCTTACAATGTAACTCCTCTTATGGTTGATTAAAACCTTAAGTTACTGAAAAACGGTGTGACGCATTTGCAAGATAACGGTGACGTTAGATTTTATCTTTCGACTTGTGCTCTTAAGCCGTGAAGATTTTTCATTCAACAGTATTTGTCTGAATGTATTGGAAGACATCAAAAAGTTTTACTTGTTGATGTGGTTCAAGAAAACCCGACAAGAAACACCGTTTAAAGTCGATGACGTAAAAGCATTATTCTAACACACCTCGCCTATAGAGCCAACGCTAACATACTGATATATTGGACAATAATCCACTGTTAAAGTGTGTGATAGCTGACGTCACTGGAAAATGACGTCATTCATGGCGTTAGACGGTGTAACGTCGTTTTTACGCTTGGAAGACGTTACAATTACATGTAAACGAATGCGACGTAGTCTAAGTATTGGTGGTAGTTCCTCAGTGCAATGGCGGAAAGTCGGAGGAAGCTGAAGACTTCGAATGTGTCGGTCAGTTGTACGACGATAAATCACTCGCGCTGCACGCTCATGATTTGATCTTCTTTACAAATGACCTCCAAACAGTGAATTATTACTCAACAATTTACTGTTGGAGCTGATCTATTTCTTAAATAAAAACGTCACATTGTGAAAACTTGGTCCTTTATTTCTTTGAGAAAGTTAAAAATTGCAGTATTTGCTATTTTGATTTTGGTTTTCAGTGACCAAACAATCGCTTGAAAATGGTTTTGGTTTCCCCCAATGATCAGAAAATACACACGTTACCCGCTCGCCTTAAAATTTAACGTCACTTTACCACGGCCGCTGCGTTTGGTAATTCTGTATTTTGTTAATGCAAACTCTTGTCAGACGATTGGCACTTGTATCTTCATGACAGCAAATGAAACATGAGATATGATGTGAATGGGCTCACCCATACAAAACAATTGCTAAGTTTATTGTGCATAGAATATTATGTTCACATTGAATAATAGTGACATCACATAATAATAATGATTGAGACACCAACAAAATGAGTGTGCAAAACAAAGAGTGAGATGAGCCTGGGCGGCTGCCGCGTCTGGTCAGAGTCTTTGCTGTGTACTTATTGTGTAACTAAGGACCCAAGCTTTCTTCATACGTAAAAGTGAAGACTATGATCAGACTGAGCTGTTGTCTAGCCTGATTTGAGTCTTCTCATGACGCACAGGTACATTGTTTGTTATGTCATGTTGCGGCTCCTTTTTTATTATGGATATTAATGATTTTCATCCATTGCAATTTGCCAGTCCCCTCGAAGATGTTAGAACATGAGGACGACAGGTCGAATCTTCAAACATCCGATGGATGCTGCAATTTCAAAGGCAATAAAGCAAAAAAAAAACGTAATAATTATTCTTGCATTTGACCAGAATTCTATGAAACTTACACTGAATATAAACATAAAACAACAAAATGGTCAGTTTTTGTTATGGAGGACCCCGTTTTAAAAAGTTGCTTCAGCTTTGAAAATCGAATTTCACTTCAGATGACAAGTACAAGCTTTTAATTAAAGATCAACCCAGGTTATAATGTTTACTGCATTACACCATGCAATCAACCATTTGGCTATTTTAAGGATTGCTAAGTAAAATTGTGTTCAAACACTGGTATTTTTCATTATTTGAACTTGAAAAATGTTGTTTAACATGATTTTTTTTCGTCTGACAATGAATCCAAACAAAAATGTGCATTCAGACGTTACCTTTGCAAGAATATGGCATTTCATCTGAATCACTGCATGTCATTTTAGGCGAAATAAAAAATACCTGTGTTTAGGGTTACCTGAGCCTACCTAAATTTACAGGTAAAACCTAGATTTTTTAAGGTTTTCTTAAAAAAAAAATATATAATTTTATGCATTTTGAAGGGCATTTTGTCTTTCAAAATGCATAAATCTATATTTTTTCCAGGTTTTTTTTGTGTGCCCACCCTTACTAATTTTTTCAGACCCGTTACCCAAAACACACATTTTTTTTATTGGCATGATAAAGCAAAGACAATGCCATCCCAGCTAGCGCTAGCCTACAGTCTCGAGTCACTATCGGCTTACCAATAAAATGCCATTTGAACCAGTGAAATGCTATTCAAATGACGTTTCTCTGGTGGGCAGATAGTTGCCTGCAGTGTGTGATTGTGGTAATTCTTGATCATACTCACTGCTTTTTATATACTTACTGAGATCTGTGTGCATTTAAAGTGAAAATTTACACTTTTTTTCAAGTGCATTTATTATAGAGTTTACAGTATGGTAGGAACAATCCCTCATTAAATATTTGTGAACACTCTTTGATTAACCTGTATATAATTACTTTCGCTTGCGCAATGGAGTCTTGCCATGTTTCAGGTCAATGAGCTCCACAAAAAAGAACTGGAAGCACTATCATCTGCTTACACGCTACCAGAACAGAATAATATATCCTTGATAATGACAAAAATTCACATTGTTCAAGAGTTATATTTTTAGTAGTGTGTACATTGATGATTATATTTCGATACCTGGCCAATTTTTAATAATTATTTCTAAAATTTAACACTTAAAGCACCAATTATTACTTAGCAGATGACATATTTTGTAACAGTTTTCTTCATTTTGGGTACAAAAGGCAATACATACTGCTGTAATAAACTTAGTAGATGAATAAATGATCTGTGAAAATTAAATCAAATATTTATTTTTGATTTAAGTAAAATAATTAACTCACACTTTAATACTTGGCTTATTCAGATTTACCTCTGGCCATATCATATTTAGTGATTTGAATGCCCTTTAAAGCTGCATACTCTGTAACTATGATCATTTTTCGAAAAAAAATATTTTCTTTTTAAATCATTTGCAAAAGTAGAATAAAGTTATGTTGTCACAATAAATCTAATTTCTACAGTTGAAAACTGCATGAAAAAGTGAAATATCTTAAAAAAAACAGGTGTATTTTCTCTTGTTTGTAATTATTTGCGTCCCTCCAATAATTCTAGACAGTTAATTTTTAACACAAATGCTGGTGTTTTGGCACTAATAATTTGTTAATTATTACGAAAAAGGTAAAATGTATACCTTAAATTTAGTATTTTTACTGTGTTCTTGAAAAATAGAAACATTATTTTTAAAATGAAAAAATCAAAAGTTACAGATTATACAGCTTTAATGCATACCCAAAACTCCAGAGTGATCAGAGAAAACATTGCCCATTTTATGTTGTTCTTTTCTTCTCCCAAAAACTGCAAAACTCCACTGGAGCATTCTCGCACATTTGTTGGATTAATTTTGCCACATTTCAGCTAAGTTATTATCATATACAATTTTGACTATACTCATGATAGCTAAGGTGCCTTATTACATTAAAATAAATGCAGGGTAACTAATCATGTCGTCATGACAACATTATTGTTAATTGAACAGTGAAACGACACTGAGTCTTTTCTGACAGTATGAGTGATTCTATAAACTTATTTCCCCATCACTCGAATCATTTTTTGTTGCTGTTGTCTGACATTTCTGATTAACCAGTATCGGACTCAAAGGCAAGACTATTTTCCAACACATTTAAAGTACTTGGTTCATTATCTGTCTTTTCAGTCTCTTACATATCTCATATGGTAATGTCAGGAATATCCTTGATAATACTCATCCATCTCACTCTTGATTGACCAGACCAACCTGCCATTTTATTATGTTGGATTTTGTCATTTTTGGCTAATTTCTCATTTCATAAATAAAGATAAGGAAAGTGTTTGAGCTTACAATTGTAAATATTTTCTTACCCATCAATGATGACATGTGTTTTTGATGCTCAAAAGAACGGTCTAATTAAAAGGGTTCTATTGAGTACCTGCAACACATTTTTTAGTTAAGAATAATAAAAGACCTGGATGTCTGTCATATACAATGTTGACTATTTTTGTTGCTTGCTAAGGGCATCATATTACATCAAAGCGATGACAGGATAACTAATCAAACCATATGACAATAGTATTGTTAATTGAACTGTGAAATATCATTGAATCTTTACTGGATGTACAAGTAATTCTACAAACTTATTTCCCCATCACTCGAATCGTTTGATTTGTCGCTGTTGTCTGACATTTCTGATAAACCAGTATCTGACTCCAAGGCTAGAATATTTTCCAATACATTTAAAGTACTTGATTCATTATCTGTCTTTTCAGTTTCTGACATATCAAGTACGTTAATGTCAGGAGTATCCTTGATAATACTTGGTCTTTTGATATTGTGAGTAGAATTTTCTTCAGATCCTTTTGACACTCATGATTGATCAGACCAACCTGCCATTTTATTCTGTTGGATTTTGTCACTTTTTGGCTAATTTCTTATCATTGCATAGGTCCAGATAAGGAAACGTTTTGAGCATACAATTGCAAATAATTTCTTACCCATTAATTTTAACATGTGTTATGGTGCTCAAAATAACTGTTTTGTTGAGCCAGTTTTTATGAGCACACACAACATATGTTTTGGTTGACCATAATCATTGAGAAATAAGAAAACATAATTTTCAATTATGCAGTCTTATCTAGAGGCCTGTCATATACAATGATGGTCCTTTTGATGATTGCTGAGGGTATTATTACAAAATGACACTTAAAGAGCCAAGAAAAAATGCATCTGAAAATGTCGTCTGCTGAAGTCGTCTGCTGCAAATAATTGCCTAATATTACTGACGAATTTAAGTATAGAAGCAAACAATGTGGACATAGAACAGACTGCTATATAGGAGCAGTCTGATCTGGGTCTGAACTGTTTAAGCAGACGAGAAAGCAGACGACTTTTGTTGTGGTTGGCGCTTTAAGGGTAAATTGAACTGTGAAACATCATTGAATCTTTTCTGGATGTACAAGTAATTCTACAAACTTATTTCCCCATCACTCGAATCGTTTGATTTGTCACTGTTGTCTGACATTTCAGATAAACCAGTATCTGACTCCAAGGCTAGAATATTTTCCAATACATTTAAAGTACTTGATTCATTATCTGTCTTTTCAGTTTCTGACATATCAAGTACATTAATATCAGGAATATCCTTGATAATACTTGGTCTTTTAGTATTGTGTGTAGAATTTTCTTCAGATCCTTTTAACACTCTTGAGCTTTTGTTAAACAAATTTGGGGAGGAATTGGAGTGCGTGAACAACAATCGTCGTTTCATCATTGTATGATGCTTGCAGTTTGTTTTATCTTTGATATGTCCATTCATAGATGTAGTTTCACATTTAGTTGGGAAGTCAGGGATAATTGCATTATCACTTTCATCACCAGATTTACTAGCGTCAACAGGTATATTACAAGTAAAGCATGTCCTGCCAAGGCTACTTGAGCTGCGTCTCCTACGTCTTATTCTTGAATGTCCATTCACATTGAGTGTTGAACGATTGTCCAGTTCATCTTTATTGGCTTGAACCATAAGTATATTCTGTTGTTTCAGCGCTTCTAGCTCTTTCTGCATATTTTGGAGCTTATCCTCTAAATCTTTTTTCTGTTGAAGAAAATATATTCAGTTTAAATCTTAGCCATTTTCCTGCCATCCATGGCAATGTTGCATGCTTTCTTGCCCAATGATGTACAATGATAGCCTATATTGCAAACAATATGAACCAGATCAGATTAACCCCTAATGAAGCAATCTGATTAGAGTTTATAGTGTTTTCTCCCATAGTAAAAGTATTTTGGAGATTATTTGAATATATGCATTGGACGTTATAAGCAGATGACATTTTCAGAACAAATATATTGGTACGATTAGGGTTTTATAATTAGAATGATGAAAGCAAAATTGTGAAAAAGAAACCTTACTGACCGCTTAAACAGCTGATGTAAATCTCCTTCCTTTTTTTAGATTATAAGGCAGTTTCATAAGTCTGAGGGGGTATTTAACCCTCTTAAGACCAATAGGATATTCCATAAAGTTTGATATAGTAAAGTCAATTAATTAAAAATTATTCAACACCAACAATAATGTGTTTATTTAAATATTCTTTTTTTATATATAGTAAAGTCAGGATGGTCAATTGTATAAATTGAGGGGTCACATGTTATAATTTCCAAACAATATTGAATTTCTTTCTCTGAAGATCGATTTTGTCTTAGCAAACAGTGCAGACCCTGATAAAATGCAACATTATGGGTCTTCATTGTTTGCCAAAGTATCTGTTTAGGGTTTCAGATCTCCAAAGGGTTAATTTGTAATGCAGCGTAAATGATAACTCAATCAAAATGCAAAATACTATTCTTTGCTATGTATGAAAAGGGCCTCGTCGCGAGAAAACCTGTCTTTGGGGTTTCCAACAAAGTGAGATTGAAACCAGCCTGCTCAGCTACAGAGACTAGCTAGAAATGTAAAATTTTACTCGTAGCAAGTCTAGATATGATACTTTTTAATAAGCGAATAACAAAGGTGCTGATCAGACTGCATGGATGCCCATGCTGGTCTACGCCTTTGTTGCTCCCAATACCCGAAGACAGGTTTTCTCGCGTCGAGGCCAAAATAAAACAAACCCCTCTAACCCTCTTTCAAATTAGATATCAAATGTACGTTTAGTTGGAAAACTTTAATAGCTTCACAGATTGAGACTAATTCACTTATATACTAAACAATTATTGACTTATGCTGAGGTGGACATGAAGTGTTATTGAACAGTTACCTTCATATTGACTGACGTGAATAATTAGTCAATATAATTTAGTTTACTGTTGATTTTACTGAGCCAATCAGAAAATGTTTTTTGCCATTTCAATTGCATACTGTGAAAAACCAAGATAAAATGCTGTTTCTGTGGCATTTCATCAGGGTCTACACTGTTTGGTAAAACGATCTTCAGAAAAGAATATTTTGAAATTGTAACCTGTGACCCCTCGAACTATACAATGGCAAATTTATTGCATCATTCCAGAAGGAAGAATCCATCAGTGCACAATCAGTTATGCTTATAACTATATCAACAGCAAAGTCTTGAATTACCTGTATATGATAAAACAGCAAATCTTGTAAATTTCATGCTGGTTTATTCTGTTCTATTCAGAAGATGCTTATTTATAGATTACAGAATAAAACTGAGAAGCCAGAGTCATGCATATTCGCAGAATAAGAAATTGATACTGGAGTTCAAATACAAAAGAGGCTTTTAAAATTCAGCAGATGACAAAAGCAGACGACTTATTCAGTGATTGGCGCTTTAAGGTTTAAGCTGTTAATTTCTTTTGCTATCTGTTTTGTCTTACTAGTATTGGTAAAGAACAACTGTTTTCAGCATATAATACATAGTATGGCACTTTTTACAGATACTAGCGACAAGCTTACTGCATACATTACCTCATCATGAGAAAACGTGTCTTCAGGGTATTTGACAAGGTAAGGCTTAAACCAGACTGATGAATTACAGGGAATAAGAAAGGTAATGAGTGCACAGATGCGCAGGATGGCCCGTGTCTTTGTTGGTCACAAACAACAAAGTAAGAAAGATGGAAAAGATCAGGAATGGATACAATCAAGTATCAAACCTGACCCAGGATACCACATGGGAAAGTGACAAAACACAATTAAATATCACAAACAATAGCCAAATGGTCTTCCCTTTCCCAGCAAGTGACCACAAGGCAGCAATAAATAGACACTAAAGTATGACAAACACAAGACATAAATATACAAATGATCCACAAAGAAGTACTGCCTTGGAACAGAAATTGAGAATTCAGATTCAAAATCGTCACGTTTTTCATAAGTTTTGGTAGAAACAATATCATTTGAATTGGAAAAATGCAAGTCTAAACGTTCGGTATCAGAGGTATAAGCTTTATTAAGTTGGAGCAGTTGGAGCTCTGAAGGGTATATTTGACTTACCAAATTGTCAAAATTAACATTTTTTTGTTTGAAATATCATTCAAATATCTGGATGTAGTGTTAAAAGCGTTAATAATATAAGCCTGCTTATCATCAGAAAGACATAATTAAGTCCCTCTTGTAACAAAACAAGAATAAATCAGCAACCAGTGCCCATACGAATCCCAACTTGTTGTCTATACAACTTGGTGCCAAATCAAATAAAAATGTTGTCCGACAAAAAGGTCAGCTCATCATATACATTTTGACAAGACCATGCATGGTATTTCTAGGTTTTTCCGAAGTAAAAAATGTGTTTTGTCGTTACATGCAAGGTAAGGAAAGCCTTCTCTATTGAAGGTTTATTCAAAAAGATCAATAATTTTATCTTTAATCAAATTATGGTGTAAAGTAGTGTAAAGAGTAGAAAAAACATGTGTAGACAACCTGTCGCATTGAAATTTCAGGCTTTAAGTTTATCTAAAACTTCACCTGAATTATCAATAGACCAACATAGATTCTTACCACATCTTTCATATATCCTTTTCATAGTACTAAATAACATGTTTTAAACAGCTGTAAGAAATGAGGTTAGCGATTTAGAAAGTTCTGTTGTCGTACAAGAACTAGAGTTAGCAATAAATCTTGCTTTATAGGGGGGGGGGGTGGGGTATGGAGTTAAGGTAACCAGTACAACGTAGTAACTTTGTCTTGATTTTCTTTAGCTTTGACAGCAAAATGTAGGGCTGTTTGACAACCATGCCCATCGACAATTACCCTCTCACTCAAAGAAGCCTGCAGTTTATAGGCATTGGTGTCAATAAGCTCACGTTTAAGAGTATCAGTATAATACAATCGTCAAACAACTACAACATTTTTAGCGGCTTTATCTACTGGAACCAAAACATAGTTCATATCAAAATTCTGGATTCTCTACAAGACCTATATTACCTTTGCAAAAAAACCATTCATGTTTGTGGATAACTTGAAGTCAGTAAGTCTGCTTTTCAGCGGAAAAAAACGGATTTTAATTTAATTAATTGAACACTTCAATATTTAAATAGTTAATTGTGTACATATTACTATTGTCTGTGAAAAGATATTAAACATATCAACATTTAAAGAAGAGAATACAGGTGTACAATTTAAGCAGTTCATGTAGAAAAAATACTTACTTCTGACTGAAGTTGTTCAACTTTACCCTTGATAGCCTAAACAAGCAAAAGGTTACAGTATTAATTATACAACATTTTAATGGTTAAAGCATAGAGGATCTTAAACCAGTGATCATTTCATGTGAAATTTATTAAACGAGCTGTTGGCTATAAATTTAATACGAAATGATCATAATTGTAAGATTCTGTTCATCTTATGACCTTTTAAACGCACTTTTATCGATTTCAAAGTTTGTTTATTTTAATGAAAGCATTGTTGTAACATGAGGTTCCTTGTTCCCACCGAAAGTGTTATGTAACGTGTGGTCATAACATTATTTATGACATGATGTTGTCACGGAATAACTGTAACGTAACATGATGAAATACTATTGCAAAGACACCCTTTTTTTTCGAACGAAACTGTGCACCTATACAGTCTTGCAAGATCCTTCTCTGTGATTATACAATAAGTTATGATTTGAAGTAGATGAAGGTCTAGACCCAAATCTAAACCTCATCGTAGATGCACTGTGTATGTGCGTTGTAGAAATAGGATCATATCTCTTTTTTGCAATGAGCGTAATAAATTCAGTAATACAAGAGCATGAATGTAAGGTTCTATTTATCATTTGACAGTAAGATTACTTTGAAATCTCATTTCTGCTGTTAAAACATTATAATTTGTCATTATGTACGCAACGTTGTTATGAACGTCATGACATTTCCTGAAAATCTGTAACCACTAGTGGTTTATCGAGTTTTATTGCATGGCGTTATTTCATTTTATTTGTTTGCTTGATTTGATTCTTTACGTCCCATCAACAATCTTTCAGTTAAACAGGGACAGGTCTTCCTGGGTTGAACCAGTACTAAGCTAGGATAAATGTGTCTTGCTCAAGGACCACAACGCAGTGACGCCCGTGAGGCTCAAACCCGCGGCCCCTCGGTCTCAAGTCAAGCACTCAATCACTGAGCCACTGCGCTCCCTGGCGTTATTTCACTCCCAGACGCGACGTCATATGATAAATAATTTTAACTCTAATCAGTCATTAACATTATCTCATGGATTGATCCATTACTAGCTTTCTACAGCATTACTGGTATAATCATTTAAGCCTCTTTGCGAGAAAACAACAACACGTGAGTTTGCAAGGAAATGCAACAATCACAGACCAGAAACCAACCCATGGCACCACGTTGGAGAGACACAGAAATATATTGTCACACCACATTATGAATCCAATTTAAGTAAGTAATCATCTCTCTCTTTCTTTGCAAAAGGATGGCAAAACTAGAAAGGACACTTTGAATTATACCAAAAGAAATATCACATAATGCAATTGGAGAATAATTGCAGGGAAACAATCAAATAGAATTACTGTAAAACCTGCGTAAAACTGCCACTCAAAGTAGACAAACGAAGATCTTAATGACAAATGGTAATGAAGGTCAAACGTATTGCAGAATACTCCCATTGGAGCATTCTGCAAAAGTTTTGACCTGCATTAAGCGATAATTGGTATTAAAAACCACTTTTTGGTCTTTTTGATAGTGGCCGTTTTACACAGGTTTACTGTAACTTATTGTGATGAGACAAAATAAAGGGCCTTTAATTCACAGACCATCAGAGCTGAAGAAACCCTTAGTTGAGCCTTGGTGACAATGGAAAAAGACAAGCATCAGGCCCCAACCCACTGATAAAGGTTTTATGTCAATGTTGTCATTGAGTTTGAGACCTGACTAACCATTATGTAAATAAAGAGAAAACCATTGCTATAAACTGTGATTGATTTTATTACCAGGCATGCAGACTGTCGTATAATATTCATGTTATATCTAATCTTTTATTCTTTCGAACTGATTAGGAAAAGAAGCTTTGGTTTAAGCCCTCCAGTAAAATATCTTTACTGACCGTTCCAAGGTGGTACTTCTTTTGTGTTATTTATGTCTTGTGTTTGTCATGCTTTCGCATATGTTCATTGCTGCCTTGTGGTCACCTGGTGGGAAAGGGCTACCTCTTGGCTCTTGTTTTAGATGTTTAATTGTGTTTTTTTGTCATATTTCCATGTGGTATCCTCGGTCAGGTGTGGTATTTGATTATATCGATTCCTGATCTTTCCAGCCTTTCTTACTTTGAACTCATAAACTATACAAATCCCCATAAAATTCTGAATCTGATATGTGCTTTTGCAGGTTTTGAAACCAACAATAAACTCTGAATGTCTGAGATATAATCTAGAAAACTGACATACCAGTCAAGCGCCTCCAAAAGTGTGTGCTTTGTCAGTACCAGTAAAATAAATAGAGGATCTTACATGAGTGCTCATGTTTTATTGAATTTATTAAACGAGTTGAGGAAAAGAGATAAAATGCGAGGCTTGCCGAGCATTTTATCTCTTTTTCGCAACGAGTTTAATAAATTCAATAATACAAGAGCACGAATGTTAGATTCAATTTATCATATGACAAATACTTTGAAATCTCATTTCTGGCGAAAAAACGTTATGATTTTGTCATCATGTACGCAACGTTGTTATGGACGTAATAACGTTTCCCGTAAATCAATAAACCACTAGTGGTTTACAGATTTTATTGCATGGCGTTATTTCACTCCCAGACGCGACGTCATATAATTAACTTACAAAAATATCTGAACCATTCACACATTTTCATACTATAAAGAAACATATGCAACAGTAAAAAAAGAGTGGTATAAAACTGTAAGAAGAGTTGCGCTCACATGGTAACCGGCATGTATACAGATATAAAATTGTGGTGCCAAAAATGACAAGGTTGACAGGTTGCAAAGAAAAGTATGAATAATGTCCAAATCACATGCTCATTTTCATACTAAAAGAAAACACATACTAAGTTTTAAAAAAATAGCTTTTAAACTGAAAGAGGAGTTGCTGTCACAAAACACCTACTGTGTTTATCGATATTGATTTGTGGTGCCAAAAACTGACAAGTTGAAAAGATGAGAAAATTTAATGTGACAATAATGTACAAGTCATATGCATATTTTCTAACCACGAAAATAATACCTGCAAAATTTCAAAAAATTGGAATTAAACTTTGAGAGGAGTTGCATTCACAAAGTACCCACTCATTGTGTCTGAGCTATCAAACATGACTAAGTTCACAAGTTGAATAAGAACGATGATATTGTCCAAACAACATGCACATCTTCAGCACATTAACAAAAGATGGGCAAAAATTCAAAAAGAATGGAATGAAATTGCAATAGGAGTTGCGCTCACAAAGTACCAACTTATTGCATCTGAGATGCAAAAAATCAGTAAGTTCACAACAAAAAAAAGGGAAAAAAGTGATAATGTCGAACTACATGCACATACTCATACCATGAATAATACACCTAGAAAGTTTAAAAAAGATCAGAATAAAATGCACTCACAGAGTAACTACACCCTCATTGCATCGGAGATGCTAAAATGATTAAAGTCACAAGTTGAAAAAAGAAGGAAAAAAGACAAACCACATGCATATTGTCAGACCGTGAACAAAAACACCTGCATATTTTCAAAAAGATGGGAAGAGTTGCTCTTGGTCATTGAATTTGATATGTTAAAGCTGCATAGCCTGTAACTTTTGATCTTCTAATTTTAAAAATAATGTTTTTATTTTTCAAGAACACAGTAAAAATACTCAAATTCAGGTAAACACTTTACCATTTTCGTAAATCTTAACAAGTTATCACTGTCACAACAACTGCATTTATGTTAAAATTCAACGGTCTAGAATTATTGGAGGGACGCAAATAATTACCAACAAGAGAAAAAACACCTATTTGATAAGATAATTTTCTTTTCCATGCAGTTTTCAGCTGTACTGAACATTTTTATTGTGAAAACATAGCTTAATTCTACTTTTACAAATGATTTTAAAAGAAAATAAATTTTTTCGAAAAATGTTCATAGTTACAGAGTATGCAGCTTTAAAAAGACCACGTTCACAAAATTGAACAAAATGAAAAAGGAAAAATAGTTTGAGGATAATGTCCAAATCACATACACATCTTCTAATTACCCACTCATTGAATCCGATATGCTAAATAATGACCAAGTTCATAAAGTTAAAATAACTGAAAAGATAAAAATAATTTGGCAATATTGTCCAAACCACATGCACATATTCATACCATAGACAAACATCTGCAAAGTTTCAAAGATACCAAATGCAAATTGTAAAAGGAGATGTGCTCACAAAGTGTACACCCATTGCAGACAGACACACCCATTTTAATAGTCTCCTTTGACATACATCAGGAGACAAATATGCTTGCTGAAGTTTATATTATTGATAAGTAAAGTAAGTAATAGTGCAAAGATCAGGAATCGATACAATCAAGTACCACACCTGACCCAGAATACCAGTGGGAAAGTGACAAACTCACAGTTAGACACCACAAACGAGAGCCATAAGGTCAGCCCTTTGTCAGCAGGTGACCACAGATAGTCACATGTTAGTAACCTAACAGCAATACTTCTTTTATTATTGAAATCACTTACATAAGAACATACCCTCACAAAATGACTGAGCTACACAATATAAACATCAAGAGAAGAGGAACAAGGAACATATCATCCAGTAACAGGAAATTTGATACTTAGAAATTAGAATCTTCTCACTAACTGTTATTGTGCGTTGAAATTATCACTTGGTTTATTTTGTTTAACCCTCTTTCCAATTTAAAGAAAATGGTTTCTGGAATGCTCGTTTCTTCAATTGTGTATGATGAAAAAGTAAATGAAAGTATGGTTGTTTATCTAACAATCAAGTGTATTATTTGTGAAAAGCGTGTGGACAATTCATTTTCATAGACATTTACTGTAAAAGGGTAACATCTTACCTGACTATCAAACTGTTTCAATTCTGTTAAAATATTGCGTAACTCACTTGCATCAGATTCTGGAAATCATAAATAGAGGATCATACATGAGTGCTCATGTTTTATTCAATTTATTAAACGAGTTGGGGAAAAGAGATAAAATGCGAGGCTTGCTGAGCATTTTATCTCTTTTTCGCAACGAGTTTGATAAATGCAATAATACAAGAGCATGAATGTTAGATTCTATTTATCATATGACATTAAGATTACTTTGAAATCTCATTTCTGCCGTAAAAACGTTATAATTTTGTCATTATGTACGCAACGTTGTTATGGACGTCATAACGTTTCCCGTAAATCTATAAACCACTAGTGGTTTATCGATTTTATTGCATGGCGTTATTTCACTCCCAGACGCGACGTCATATGATAAATGTTATTAGTCATATTCCATCAAACATTTAAGTTTATAACATATATCTTAGCAGTGACTTACAATGAATATGCATAGGAATTGTCACCTAGTCAAAAATGATGATCTCTTAGATCTCTTAAGCGTATATGAAGTTATCTTGATCATGAAACATGCACATTGACTGCTTCATTGTAGAGTATTGCCAACGGGGCACACTATTCACAGATATCAATGTGATAAACCTTTAATTATATAGCTTTATTTATTTTGTATTACTTTCAATAGTGTTCATGGTTAAGAATTTGTTATTATGATGTAGATTTTAGATTTTTACAAAATTAGGTGACACTTTTCATAACCTCATGTTACAGCAACATACCAATGCATCCAAATAAGGGTGCAATATCAGTAAGTGTGCATATATCGAATGATATCAGCACTTGTGACTCAGCTTTTTCCTCCAGTTTTAATCATTTGATATAGCTACATAATATGGATATAAATTAAACTAGGAAAGAAATATAACAACACTTACTCCTAGCTGTCAATAGCTTCTGAAAATTATTACTCTTCACCACTTGTAACAGTAGATCATTTTTCTTGATATGTTTTTCCTCTTGCTGGACAGGTTCAGCTGGAGTGTTTATATCAGTGCCACAGGCACTTCGCACTTCTTTTGTTTTGTGCATTCTAAAATATGGAAAAATAATGTGAACTAATTGTTTAGTGCATTCATTGTTAGATTATGATAAATTAACCCTTTTGGAATAAATGGGTAATTTTAAACTATTGCGTCCATTAGCTTATCTGCAAAATTAATTTTGATGCTTTACGTAAAGTAATACATAATAGAACAATACATTTAGCAACATTAAAATGATGTAAATGTTTGCAGTATGACAAGAGTGGATTGATGAGGCTTATCATGAGATTTGTACTTACCACGTTGGAGATAAACAAAGGTCCAGACAAGCATGGCCTTATCAACACCAACGCCTTCATTACATACATATGTGAGCTTGCCGTGGATTGGTATGCATAGTGTGTTTGTGGTATTTCCTGGTCATACCCACTTGCTTTTTTCATAAGAAGATGACAATTTGGACTGAATCCTCAACTGAATCCTGTCCCATTAGATAACTGCAAGTGTACCATTAAGGAATGGGTTAATTGATACCTGATAAGTACATTCATAACATGGACGTTCCTTAACGAACTCTGCAGCTGCTAATTGTAACTAAATTTTGTCTGGTGTATGTCGTCTGCTGGTCCTTTTAAAACGCATCTGTAGCAAACAGTGTAGAACCAGACCAGACTCTTCCTTTATGAGCACTGTTTTGCTGTATGCAAAAAATAGACATTGACGTAAGCATTTACATGGAGCAGACAAATTCAGCAGATGGCATTTTAAGATGCATCTTTTGTAGCAGGCAAATGGTTAATTCTCAGTCTCAAGTAGTACTAGTTTCAATTGTACTTCTTATACCCAGGGGAGTACTTAACTGGTGAGCACATATTCTTATGTAAACCTGTAATTTGTTTCTTTGAAATAAGTGAATGATAACTACCTTTCTATGGCTTGACTTTCCAGGATACGTTTAGCATTAGGGTATTCAACAAGAGCCTGAAATAAACAGTAGTACATAGGTCAAGATAAGGAATCTTTATGGCATAAAATTGTAATTATTTACTTGCCCATCATGTAAATATGTATTTTTTTGGGTGCTCAAAAGAGCCATCTCAATGAAAGTGTTCTTTTGAGTACCCATAGCCTATGTTTTGGTTGAGAAATAAGAAAATAAACCCACTCCATTACGCCCTCTTAAAGTTATAGTTGGCCTCATATGCCATACAAATAGTAAGTGAATATGATCAGGAAATACCACAATCACAAACTGCAGACAAATCCATGACACCGTGAGGAAGAGCCACATAACAATCACGAGACACCAGGAAGACAAACCAAGCAAAGCATCCAGCTCTCTCTTCCGCTTCAAGATGATTGCCAAACTAGAAAGGACATTAAGTAACGTACAGCTAAACATAGAACAATCACAGACTCTCACAATGGGGGTAACAATAAACAACGAATTAACAACAACAACAGAACCACCGCCTAAGCATGGACAGCAGCCTTAGCCACGGGGGGGGGGGGGGGCTTAAATGCATTTAAATGGTAACAAATATTTGCCTAGATTCTGCTAGTGTTGAAATACAAGAAATGTTCAGCTCGAATGGAGGCCTTCTAACTATGATTGCAATGTATAATCATGGAGAAACACTCTAATAAAATTAACACACTATGATGAAACAAAGAAAAGGGCTCACGACTCACAGATAGTCTGAGCTAAAAAACCTCAAGTTGAGCCATGGTGGTCCCAATTACAGATAAGCATCAGGCACAAACCCACAGATTAAAGCTTAAGTATAAAAATATCAAGTGATTTCTCACACGTTTTGATAGGAAATACTTAAGGAAATTATTAAAATCACATGGTTCTGGTTATACATATTAATGAACAATGTCTTTCAATTCAGAGAACTAATAACTAAAAGTAGAACATCTGGACCCCGAGACCTTAGCATCGATCAGAGTAGAACGTATACTTTCATTACATTTACATGTGACTATGGCCACCAAAAGTCTTGATTAATTACGCCAATATAATAGCTTTCTTTTAATATGATACATTTTGCCCCAGAACCACAGGACTAAATCAAAGTTATCTCAAAATGTATAAAAGACGTCACTTATGAACATTAGGGAGCGTATCCAATTGATATGTATCAATGCAACCAATATTACTGATGTGACGTGATGAGTACACGACATAGCAACATCTGTTGTGATCTGTAAGTGAATTTGAAGACTTAAATACTCAAGTCATACCAATATTAAGTCTTTTCTTGACAGTCTCAGAAGGTCTGAAAATCCCACAGATCTGACATCTGCTGTTCGCCTACAAATATACAACCGTAAAGTTAAATCTAAATAATGCAAAATCTGATAACTGGAAGTACTGCATTTAATCAAAATGAACTGATAAACTGAGTGTCATTCTATAGGAAATATTGCAATTTGTTTTTAAAATACTTACCATTTCAAGATGCGTTATGGGTACTTAATAGAACTGTCTCACAGAAACCATTCTTTTAAGCACCCAGAAAATCTATTTGATAGAATAAAGTGAAAAGATATTAACAAATTTGGGGTTATTATTATTATATTTACATATTAACTCTTTTCCCTGCTAATCTCAGATTTACATTTTTTGAAAACAATGTAGATCCAGATAAGCTGACTTCTGAAACAGCTATCTCTGTTCTCATCTCTGATTGAAAATATGTGCATACAACGAATGCTGCAGGTAAAGAGGAAAAATAATAAAGAGTGTATCACCACAAGGTTTAACACTTTTTAACTCGAGCTATTAAAGCCAAAAAATACTGATACATAAAAGTAAATGAATCAGTACATGAGCACATGGTGTATATCACAATGCCTAATGCTATTCTTTAAACCAATTTGAACTGCCGTGGCCAATTCCATGAAATTCTGTGGAATCAGACCACGGATGTACATCGAGGATCTATTTTGATAACACGGGTGATAACGAGACGCTGATGTTATATAACGTAACAGAAACGTCACATAAACCATTGTTAATACAATAACAAATGTGATTGCAGCAAAACAAACGGTTTTAAATGAATTTATGGGTTTTTTTCCAATAAAAAAACATAAACTTCAATGATTCTGCTGATTAAACTTTTCAGATAATCAGAATAATCAATTTTAATACAGCTGAATCGACAAGCTGCAGAACTAGTTTTCCATTCGCCATTTTTGGCTAAGAAAATGGAACGTTTTGGTACATAGTACTATGCGTTATGCTCCTTACATACACCCTAGCCATGATACGATTCTCGAATTGTGGCGGATTTTCCCAAATGTTCTTGAAACATGCATATTACACATGTCCAGTGAGGTTAGGTGTCTACATTTTGGTCCTGATCTTCATCTTCAGCAACACTTTGTATGTATGAGCAGAATGGGCTCTGCCAAATTGTAGTGATCAACTGACTCCACCGAGCCTTTGCTGGTTGCCTACCTATAAACATTAATAGTTGACTATTGATTTCTCTTATTTTGGATAGCTAAATTTTATACCTTCAAATAAATTAACATGCCTACGAATTTTCCTTCATCGCATATACTACAGGCCCCCAGATAAGAGTGCATAACTGAAAGTTAGTTTTCTTATTTCTCAACCAAAACATATGTTGTGGGTACTCAAAAGAACCGTCTCGATGAGACGGTTCTTTTGATCACACAAAACACATGTTTTAACTGATGGATAAGAAAATATTGCAGTTTCACGCAAATTATTTTTGCTTAACCGGCCCTATGATACTAATGGGTAAAACTGTCTGATTCTTGTTTTGAGGGTAAAATTTAGAAACTGGGCAATGCTGTTGGATGAGTCTCATTGAACTTTTGAACACTGATATAGTCTTTAAAAGTATATTATGCTTGAGAGTTTACAATGTTTAGCAATGAAGAAAAGTGGCAGTTCTTCAACTTCAACATAATTTCTGGAAAAGGTCTATGTTTAATGGGACAATATTGAAAGTATGCCGAAAGTTTATGTAATGGTAATTCTGAAATTTTCTTTAACAAAATAAAGATCTATTTATTTTCATTCATGATACTGCCAGTTTAAAGATGAGTGGTATCAACACGATTCCATTTTTCTTCTAAACGAGAAATGCATAACGCATTCACTACCATCAGCATATAAGAAATAGTAAATATCCTGTGATTTGTTCATGATAACTGTAAACAGGTATTACCTCCGTGACGAAAAACAGGATAAATTCTCCAGTGTTTGTTTCGATGACCATTAAGCATAAGCATCTTTGAACCAACCATAAACATGTCTAGCTTCTTTATTACACAGTATTGATTTTATGCTATGCAGGAGAATGTTTAGTAGAAGCAATTAAGTATACGGAAAATGTTTTTGCTTAACTATTTACAACAATATTCTACCAATATAAATTTTTGAGGTGCTTAAAAGAATTTTCTTTCTTTTCCAATTTAAGGCCAGTATGCACTTGACCCGCTGTAGATAATAATAGGCCAGATAAGGAACATTTTAAACGTAGAATTGTCAGTGTTTTTTTCACATTAAATATAACCCATTTTGGGTGTTCGAAAAAGCCTGCCCATCCAGAGGTATTGGTCGCTCATAAAGCTGATCAGACTTGATTGATGCATAGGTTTTGTTTGGTAGAAAGGCCAATAGACATTTTTGTCAACTTTAGCCATTGTGGTATTTATTGCATATGCGAGCAGCAAAGCCTCAAGACTTGTACAATTGCAAGTCTCTTTAGAGTATTCACAGCTAGCTTGGGCAATGTAGGGACATGTATAAAGGTCCGGGTAAAGATTTAGGCATTTATCAATAGCTGTGCATGCATCTTATGTCCAGTTAAGCAAACTTTTTGAATGTAAAATTTCAATAATGTTCTTACCCATCAATTAAAACATATATATGATTTGGATACTCATTAGAACCGTCTCATTTGGTTAAGAAATCAGAACACATTATCTTTAAATACATACTTTTATTGGGAGGCCTGATGCGAAAATAAAGGATGACTTTAGGCACAAGTGATAAGAAACAAGATCTCGTGGGCTTGGCTTTTTGTTAGTTAAATCATGCACTGGATCTATCAATTATCACAATAGAACTACACCTGTTATGCCCATCATCCAGCTTGAGGAGACTGATTTCACCAAAATAATTTCCAGGCTGTAATGTTGCCACCACCGTTCTCTGGCCGTCCTGCCCATGGGGTACCAAAATCTGTAGTTTAAATGATATGTGGTGGAATCACATGTAGTTATTAACGTACAAGAGCTACAGTCAGTGGCCATAAGTAAGTAGCCAAAATGGCGAACGTTGTTTCTTTTGCAAAAATTTAAGTACATTGAAGATTTGTATAATTTGAAAACGAGGAATGTAAATTATCTGAAATTTTGAACGTATCACTATTTGCTATTTTTAAACTTAAGAATGCTTGATTATGATAGAAATAATATCACCTAGAGTTCGTGGGTGTTATTCATTTCAACCACCCCTGATTTCTGAAACAGTTTGAAAATTCGATGTGGGTTCTAAACTTCTTTCGTTTCTACATGGCTATAGATATTGCTTATTTTCTGTATATTTTTGGTGATATTGGTGCTAATATGTTGAGCTGTGAACAAGATGCGTTCACATCTTCCCAATTTATTCACCGTCTTATTAGGGGTGGGTGGGGTATTTGTACCCCTGACCCAAAATCTAAATTATTGAATGAATCCACATGGTAACTTAGCAACAAGTATCAGGCTTTCTAGGGAGTATATACGAGTGTTTGAAGCAATTAGTCTTTAAATGTTTCGTTTTTTCAAATCGAAAAGACAGCACCTGACCCCTTGGTCAAATTTTGCTTTACGAGGGGGTACCCAAACTTTCATGCGAAATCAGAGGATAGTTCTTCTTAAAAAAATAAATGTTCTTTAAAAATGTAATCCCAAATGGTACTTTCAACTGAAAATAATTATTACACAAATATCATATAACCAGTTATGCTGCTTGTGGCACCAATATCGGGACTGACAGTGAAAATTAGCAGATTTTCTTTGGATCCAACCATAGCTTATATCCATCAACATTTATTCAAAATATATTATTTTCAATTTGAACACTGTTATGATACCTCACAAAACATACATACCCCAAATCCCTGCATTTGTTTATTTAGTTTGTTTTTACAGCCAAAGTAAACTGCAGTCAGATCATTTTCATGGCATTATTTTCCATCCAGTTCTCTTCTCTGAATTATTTTATTTTCAATGTCTATACTAATTTGAGCTTTAACAGAATGTTTTTCAGTACATTTAAAATATTTCTGCAAAAATTCAATAAAGAATATTACAATCTGGCATTTTTACAGCAATTTTTCAACACCTGCTATCTTTTTTTGAAGAAATGGAGCCAATGTTTGTGATACACAATATCTCCATAGCAACAGATGATGACATCGTACAATTTGGTAATGACGTAAACATATACACTGTATATTTATCCTGGGCAATTATCATTTGGGAAAAATGTCTTAATTGGCTAGAAAAGACCATTGTTTCAGACCATATTTTTTGTCAAATTCTTGTAAGCTGATTTGGCTACTTACTTATGGCCACTGAGTGTAGCACATATTAATATCATTGCGGCTAGAGTTTATGCCAAAGGGCAGCTTTTGAATATATTCTCTGTATTCACGACTTGTAGTGATTTATGGGGGATGGATATGTGTGATCACCATGTTTGCATTTTGCACTAGCAAACATAAGATTTGTCCAAGATTGGATTAGTGTAGGGAACTAAATAATGGAAATATTATTTTAAATTGATATCGAAATTACAAGAGTTCAATATTTTTTTAAAAAAAGGTTAAGCCTAGCCACAGCAAGGATATCAGATTAATTTTGCCAGACATGATTTTGCATAGAAGCAATCAATACAACCCAAAATTTAAGCGCTGTACCTAGCCTTCAGTGACTTCTTTTGTCTGTGCTGTTGAATATTTCTTAACTGTGGGTTAGCAGTTTATGAATCAATACTGTGTTTTATTTTTATTCTCTTCAATAAAATGCTACATATTTTGGTTCCGATTTTGGGGATGTTTGACATAAAATAGTAGCTTGCTCTAATTTTAAAGTAGTCTTAAATGTCGTTTGACAAACGACATTTCACTTCTGCAATTGTAATTGTTTTTATATATGTATGAATAAAACGATAGCTTAATCAAGAAATATACAAGTAAAATAATGTTTAAGTGATGATTGAACATATATGCACCAAATTGTTACTATAATGTCACTGAGTGTCTATCTGTATTATCCTTTGTATTTGTATATATGCTTATGTTCTTTGTAAGGACATCTACTAGTGGCCCATTGGCTGTTATGAATCCTCATCAATTAAATAAAGCATTAAATAAAAGAAATAATGTGTTCAATAAATTCACAAAACTGAAATTAGCATTGTTGCATACTATTATAGGTTGATGTACTCTTATAAATGTGTTATTACTTTGTTTTAGTTTACAAAGTGAAAGGATTTATAGAAATTGTACATAATTATTTTGGTTACCTCCACTTTCCCATGGTTAACAATATACATCTCCTTGCCTGCAACATAAAATAAATAATATTAAACTAGAAATGTGTTAGTATGACACAAATGTCACCACCTAGGCCATTGTATGTCTTGGAGTGGCCGTACAGACAAGAGTAATAGTATATACCTCCCATTGAAAATTGCGAGGGCATAATACCAATAATCTAGAACTGGGAAAATTTGTATTTAATGCAAAGGAGAAGTGTTGTGCAACATGACTTGCTTTCTAACAGCAATTTAAATTTATATGTTTAAAAGTAGATATGGACTTATGTGTGCTACAAGAAGAAACGTTATATTTCAAACATAACCATAAATATTTCATCTTCTACCATAACATTCATTATTGTAAATTTTTTCAAGAAAATCTTAACAGTGTCTCATGTTTTGTTTGGTTTGATTCTTTACGCCCCATCAACAATCTTTCAGTTAAACAGTTTTGCTGATTCCAAGCCTCTGCAGTTTATTTCCAGGACATTGGTTAAATTGCTTTTCTGCCTGTGAATGACATGGTCTGTCAAACACCTTGCATAAAATGAAAATACAATCTACTGTCGTGTCAACCAAGAGTGACAGTGAGAAATATTTTGTTTACAATTGTTAAGTAAAACATTAACTTGTGCATTCCACTTGAGCTAACGCAAAACGATAGATCACTTGTGTATTAATCCTATCCTGCGGATAGGATTAATACGCAAGTGATCTATCGATAATAAGTCCCTGATAACTTTGTAAACAAAACATGACGTCACAGTCACTCTTGGCTGGCAGAACAGTACCTTATATACCCCCTTTACTGGCATTTCTGTCAACACAAAATGCAAACAGGATGGCGGACAGATTGATCACCAAAATCATCTTTGAGGACCTCATGCTCAGGTGAGTTAATAAGAATGGTTCCTAAAAGATGTCTAAATATATCATAGAAACTCAATATTACAGTTTTATATATATCATCCAAACCAGGACATTACCCAGTGAGGTGATACATTTTTACCAGGGTCTATATTTTTTCTAAATGTTAGTAAGAAAAGGTAAAGACCAGGAATTGATACATCAAGTACCACACCTGACCAGGGACACCACATGGGAAAGTGATCAAACGCAGAAAAACATCACACACAAGAGATCCAAGAGGTCAGCCCTTTCCCAGCAGGTGATCACAAGGCTGCAAACAGACAAGACAGCATAGCAAAGACAAACATGAAACATAAATAACAAAAAGGATCCACAAAAAAACACCACCTTGGAACAGTCAGTAAAAATACCAGAGGGCTTAACCATGTTTAACAGCATCAACATCACCCTTAATTCTGATGTGTATCAAGACACATAGATGTTTGATTTGCATTTTAGATCCTTAACTGATCGATGCATCATCTTCTCCTTCATAGAAATCTAGAGATAAAACAGATATAACAAAGATAAGAACTCAACAGTATATACAACTGAATACCAGAGCAAAAGAAATCCAACAGTTAACAGTCTCTATTTGAGTTCCCAGTTTATGCTGATAGAAACCTGTTAACCAATGACAATTATTAAATAAACATATTGCATACCTATTTCTCCTATTCGACAGATATAATCTCCTGGTGAAAATACTTGTGATCGAAGTTTTAAGACAAGCTCTCTTAGCAGCCCTTCCTCGCATTCTTCAAAAATCTTGACCTAAAATTCAATAAAAGTTCTGTGAAGACTACCTTTGATAGACTGTGTTAGGCAACACATTGGCATTATTTCAGGCATTTAATCAAAACAACATATAGAACATATAAACCAGCCAATATGAATTTTGTACTTACCAAATTGTCAAGCAACGAAGGCACATGCGAATCTGTGCAAACGTGCCTTACTCACCAGAGCATTATTTGCTTGCAAAAATAAAATTTCTTTGCAGATGAAGACTCAGACCAATTATCTTGTGTGAAGCCAGTATGCTTGAAGAGTGACCTTACGTATATGCAATAAGTAACAAAATCTCATGGAATGGCTGGTATATATTTGTTTTATGGTGGTGTCATTCCCTGCATTTGTTTTATTTCACTCAATATAAAGTCACACCTGTGTAAAATGGTCACTTTAAAAAAGACCAAAAAATGGTTTTCAAGACCAATTATCGCTTAATGCAGGTCAAAAGTATTTTTTTGTTTTTATGCTTTGTTGTACGTTGCTTTGTGTCCGTTTTAGTATTGCAATCATCTTGATGGGGAAGAGAGAGCTGGTTGCTTTGCTTAATTTGTTTTCCTGGTGTCTCGTGACGGTTGAGCGGCTCTTCCTCGCGGTGCCACAGGGTTGTCTGTGGTTTGTGTTTGTGGTATTTCCTGATCATACTCACTATTTTGCTGCAATAATCTCGACCTTCATTAAGCTACCATTTGTTATTCGATCTTTGATTTGTCTATTTTGAGTGGCTGCATTACACAGGTTTTACTAACTATTTTTATTATAGTCCATTTATGACAAAAACAATTTTGTTTAATCTTATACAAATCAATGAATTACTGAAACTACTATGATTCACAGAGATACTTACCTTGCCAGTAATAAAAAAAGTGGTGTAGATATATTTATTTGTAAAAATGATCAGTAAATGCAACAATCACAGAACACAGTCCAGCTCATGTAAATATGTCATATGGATTATACTGCGTTTTGTTATATAGATGTTAATCATTAGATATGTGTATGCACTTGAAAGAATGTTAACTATACTATGCACAATAAGTTTAGCAATTTTGTATGTTTCGCATCTTTATGTGCTCATCTTTGTGCAATGTCAAACAATTTCAAATGCAATGACGAGAACAGGATCTTAGGCAAATGAAACCACGAATTTACGGGCGCCATCCTTTAAATAGGCATTTGGGAAGAGTAAGAATTGCAGAAGGGGTCAGTAAGCAAAAACGACATCGGTTGTAAGTAATGTTAATTGATAAGCATGTCAGTTTTCGTTTGGTGGTCTTACAACTTCCTCATGCATCATACACCTATAAAAACTATTGGTTATGTGAAAGATGTGAAAGAGATTCCATGCTGAAAAAATCAGCTGCCATCAATGACGTCAAAACGTAGTCATCATTTGATTACACTTCTAATGTTAATTGGCGTGCCAATTCAACAGAGTCTCAGTTTACAAAGATGGCATAGGCTTAAAATGTAATTGATCTTATGGTTGAATAAAACCTTAAGTTGCCGGAAAATGGTGTGACGCATTTGCGAGATAATGATGGCGTTAGATTTTATCTTTCGGTTCGTGCTCTATAGCCATGCAGATGTTTCATTCAATATTATTTTTCTGAATGTGTTGGAAGGCATAATACAGTTTCACTTGTCAATGTGGTTAAAAAAAGCCGACTAGAAACACCGTTTAAATGCGATAACGTAAAAGTATCAATAAAAACGTCAAATTATGAAAACTTGGTCTTTATTTCTCTTAGACAGTTCAGAAAATTGCAGCATTTGCTATGCTTTTTTTGGTTTCAGTGACCAAACAATCGCTTGAAAATGTTTTGACTTCCCCCAATGATCAGAAATACCCACGTTACCCGCTAGCCTTAAAATTCAACGTCACTTTAGCACGGCCGCTGCGTTTGGTAATCAATATTTCTTTTAATGGAAATCCTTGTCAGATGTTTGGCGCTTGTATCTTCATGACAGCAAATGAAACTTGAGATCTGATGTGGATGGGCTCATCCATACAAAACAATAGCTAAACTTATTGTGCATAGTATAGTATCCCTAAATAAATACAAAACTTTTGATACAGCTTATTATCTGCACAATGTAAAATTTTATGTATCTTTTCTAATAGTTTATTATAAACGAAATTATTGTTTAAAATGTCTTTGCTAGAAACAAAATCAAAATAGAAATACTGATGAATGTGACCAAAACATGTGACCATTAAGATCACAGCTGACCGATGGAACCATGACTAAGAAAATATATTACTGACAAAACACCATGGGTTTAACAATCATTAAGCACCCAAGGCAAATTACATGTTTGTTTGTTTTGTTGCTTTACGTCCCAAGTCAACAGCTATGGTCATTGCGGGACGGTCAGTTCACCTAATCACACTTTTTCCTGGGCAGGGTTGAACACGCGGTTACCCAGTAATTTGTGCACATACTTTCGCTGAATGAAATAAGTCAAGATGAATGTTCTAATATTGTGACAAATGAAAGTGTGTCATGAAAATAGCCATTTCAGTTGCCATCTCTAAAACTGTAAATCAGTATTGGAACTCCTCCAAGATATTGATTTAAGCAGAATGACGTATTTGGACCATGAAGGACAATGTGTCATAATGGTTGATATTTTGGCAGCAACCTAGGTAACCTAAACTTACATCAGACAGACACAACCCATATTTTAACTACTTCTTAAGTGTTTCTACATCGTGGTGCCATAGGCTGGTCTGTGATCTGTGATTGTGACATTTACTGGCCCGAGGGTATGAACTATTTTTTCGTAGTTTTAAACCCTCAGACGTTGTATTTATCATGCTTATAAATGGTAAAATGCCAACAATTAACATTTATGAGCATGATGAATTTCATGCTCAGTTTATTTGAGCATGAAATAAGTTTTATAATCTCGGGGCCTGGTCATATTTACTTTCTATTTGACACATAAATAAAAGCAATGCACAAAAAAATGAGAGGAAATCGGGTTATACATAACTGGTGATCACAATGGAAAGCTAGTCATTATATTTACATCATAGTTGCTATCTTTGTAGAAGTGCATCAGACACAACCCATAATCAAGCTAGTTTTAGACATAAATATAATTGATGCATATTGATTTGAGAAAATTGCTTCACATATACTCAAACAAAAAAGAAACGTCCGATTTTCATGGCATTGTATCTCTCGATCCTGTTAAGATGTTGCAACAAAATAAAACCAAAATGTTTATCAAACGCCTGATACACAAAACATGGTAATTATTTGATTGTATCTTCTGATCTTGAATAGTTATTAAACCTAATGTGCACACAGCTTTTTCCATTATCATCAGGAAGTTAATCATCAAAACGTGACAAATTTTACGTTAAATGGCAACCAGAAGCGTCCAACGATGAAAAAACATAAAAAATCCCAAGACTGCTTATTGAACGTGCAAAATTGCAGTGCCAAAGCTTTCATTTACGAAATAAACTAGATTTACCTCCCTTTGAATTAAACAAATAACAATTTAAGAACTTTCAAATCTCCTTAACCTAACATCATTTTGATGCCGTTTTTGTTTTAATTTGTTGTGTCTGTTTATGACAACAGTTACATAATAGAGAAAAACAAAAACTATGGCAGATGTCGGGCATCAAAGGTTCATTAAATCTATGGTATATACCCAACCCCTTACTGCGAAATCATCAGAGAATTTCCATTATCAATTGTTTTGATGCTGATTAGTCTTAATTAATGTTAAATTGCTTGTGATGACAAAAAACATCAAATTTGTTCGAGTTTGTTGATTATCAAAATGCTTGACCAATAATGAATTTTCAGAGTGTTTCACGCACGCTCCTGATCGATGTTTTGTGACGTCAGAGTATGTTACAGACTAATGGATGTGGCGGTAAAAGCAAAGCATACAACTAGCCAGTTTATCTCACTAAAGAGTTTGTTCAGTGGTGTTTAAATGTGCTTAAACGGTTTGGGATTTTGTTTGATTTGATTCTTTACGTCCACTCAACAATCTTTCAGTTATGTGGGACGGTTCTTCCTGGGTTTAACCAGTACTAAGCTAGGATAAATGTGTCTTGCTCAAGGACCACAACGCAGTGACGCCGGTAAACGGTTCGGGATAATGATGGACACACAAACCATTGATGTAGTGACTTTTGATTTTAAGGGTACTCGTTTTCACAGCTTTGTCAGCGGCTATGGATTACTCTTAGGTGCAAATCATTTCTAAATAAACAAAGTTTGTAAGGTGAAAATTTGAATGAAATACGTTCATGCATTTGGAACTGACATACATAAACGTCAAGCGGACATAACTTTTTTGTTTGAGTATATAACTTAAGAATGGCACAAACAAAGGTACACAGGCAGACATAAAGACAAACAAACATAGAATTTCTTTAGTAGGTCCCTAACAGTAAACGTAAGCAGAAAAGTATATAAGTAGTTATAGATTCTTTCAAATCAATACATTTCTTTTAATCAATACATTTACATACACATTGTATACATGTGTATGAAGTGTACTTTATTAGAAAAAATACTTTTGAACTGATATTAATTGTAGCTGTGAAAAAATATTAATGTGCATCTAACTATTCTACAATTAATTACTTAGCAATTTATGAATATTTTGACTCATATTAATAACACTCACTAATCAGATCTTAAATGATGCTTGTCCATATGACATTAGCAACTTTCATAAGTTTTCATGTAAGGCAACGCAAAGCCAATGTATCTAAGTATATTCATTTATAGTTAACCCTTGATGTAAAATTAAAAAAACTTACACCAGCTGAACAGTAATTTAATTGATTGATTCTGTTTTTGTTATGATACATTGTTAATGTTAGGACGACTTCATCCCAGCCATACAATATTTATGTTTTAACACCGTTAGAATTTAGGGCAAATATTTGGCTGGTAGAATATACATAAGTCCCATAATAGTGTCGAGCTTTGGGCTCATTGTATTATTTAAGATATTTATAAATAACTTCTAACAGTCTCTAGCTTCAACGTAATGGTTTGATAAGCTAAGTACAAAGTATGACCTATGTTTATTATATAATGTTTAGATATCGTCTTTCCATTTTCAGGATGAGGCTATACAGATCATCTGCTGTTAATTCCGAATATACTGTTAAAAATCCCATAATAGACCCGCTATTGTTTGGTCTATAACAGTGATTCTACAGTAGTTTTGTTGATTCACTGTTGTTGCTTCCATTGTGTGTGGAAATTTTGTGGGTCCTTATTTTATTATTTCACACTTAAAGTGCCACCTATAGTTTGCAGCAGACGACAATTAAAAAATTTTGCGCTTTTTCGAAAATAACAATTAAGGCATGATATTTCATGAGAAATGTCTGCTAGCAGACGATTCTCATGTAATATCATACCTTATTTTTGTTGAAAATTGGGAAAGATGTTGCAAAATTTGTCGTCTTCTGCAGTCGTGATTGGCGCTTTGAGGGTTAATTCTAAGTGTCCTTTTCAATTTTGCAACCATCTTGCTGAGGGTGGGAGAGCTGGTTGCTATACAGTAAAACCTGTGTAAATAGGCCAATCTCAAAAAGACAGAAAATTGGTTTTTAAGACCAATAATTGCTTAATGCAGGTCAAATGTATCGCAGAATGTTCCAAGGGGAGCATTCAGCAATTCTTTTGACCTGCATTAAGCTACCATTTGTCATTAAGATCTTTGTTTTGTCTATTTTGAGTGGCCGTTTTACACAGGTTTAACTGTACTTAATTTGTTTTCATGTAGTAGTGTTGGCGTTTGTGTTCTGTGTTTCTTCCCTACTGTGTTCTGTTGGGTCTACAGCCTGTGATTGTGGCATTTTTTGGTCATACTTGCTTGATTTTAACAGAAGGTAAATGTGTATATTCTACTAATTTTGGACTCTAGAAACAAAGGAATGCAATGATGGTATTTTTGAAAAAAATAAGGTATGATATTTTATGAGAATCGTCTGCCATGAGCTATTATGCCTTATTTGCTATTTTGAAAAAGCAGCAAATTTTGCAATTGCCGTCTGCTGCAAATTATAGGTGGCTTTTTAAGGGTTAATCCCGTAACTTTTGGACCTGAATACGTTGTCTTCTTTTCATGTCTGCTGTACATATTCAAATACACTTTTGTTCAAGGAAGCCAACAATATGAACCTAGACTAGACAGCTTCCCGGGGACAAGTCTGATTTGAGTTCATATTGTTTGCACAACAGCATAAGACACAATCAGATGTGAGAGCAGATGAAACAAATGTGACTGACTGTTAAAGGGTTGAGCACAATTTTATAAATACCTTTTAAAGCGAATGTAAGCACAATTTTATTAATACCCTTTAAAGCGAATGTAAGCACAATTTTATTAATACCTTTTTAAGAGTCTCTAAATGAACGTTTATTGCAATCTCTGATCTGAGTCTATCTGGAAGCATCTGAAGTAAAGTTGGCTCATCCACTGCTTGGGTTCTGCAAGGAATTACATGGATCTGATATATTACTGCATAAAATATTTTCTTTAAATGCGTTTGATTATTTTACTGTCTTATCTCTTCCTTGCAGCCTTGTGATCACCTGCTGGGAAATAGACGGATGGCTGAGAATGGGTTTGCTCCCCCCCCTAGGGAATTTTGCAGACATATCCTATCTTGTAGAGAATTGAAAGCCGAGTCTTTTGAGAGATGTTTGCACTCTGTGCTCCGGGGCGTTAGTCTGTAAGAGCCTGTAACATACGTTACTTAATCAAACTAAGAAAAAGTAAATTGAAAGTTTGGGCTACAAATTAAAGACATTAAAATATTTATTTTTAAAAATCATTCATATAGTCTGCATACTGGATATCTTAACTACGTATGACAGCCATTTGAACAAAATTGCGGCTTCCTAAGGTGTCATATGCGTTACATAAATCAGATAACCCATTAAAATTTGCAAGTGTGGCTAACATCATTTACATTCACAATCTCTCTGTGTGTTTTGCAAAATGTTTTTAACCATGTCTGACTAGCTTATGCAATTGGCTAACAGAAAAATTAAAGTTTGTTTCCCTAGCTTAAATATTTTTTCTGGAATATGCAATTAAACAACCCTACCCCTACCCAGTTTTAAGGTGAAATGTTTGGTATTAAAACTAAAGTAAAAATAGTTAAAAATATTTGCAGTTGATGAATGTGTTTCATTGTTTGGGATTTATTTGCTTATATGAAAAGACTCATAAATCTGCAAGTTTGTTGCAAAAATTTTAATATCAGAGGCTGTAACATGTGTTACCTGATGTAATAAATGGGCAAGCTCATTGTCTTTACGTAAGATATGCCTAAAAATGTTTTAATCTCCGAGAGGGAATTTTGCAGACATATTCTTTCTTATAGTACAACTCAAGCTGCATCGAATAAGGGATGTTTGCACTCTCTATGTTGGGGCGTTAGTCTGAAACAGCGTGTTACATGCGTTACTATATCAAATAAAGGAAATGTAGTTTGAAAGTTTGAGCTAAAATTGTGAAAAACTTGCAGCTGTTGGATATCTTACATTGTTTAGGGATTTTAAACAGGCTTGTATGATAAAGACTTATAGATCTGCTAGTTGTCATCAAGTTTTAAAGATCAGAGAGTGTTACATATGTTAGCGTGATAAGTAAAATCATCAAACAGTATTTTGACATCAAGCTGAGTAAGGGCCTGCTCCATCCTAATCCTCTTTGGAATTCTGCAGACAAATTACATCTTATGTAACCATTCAAGGTGCATTTAATAAGAAATGTTTGCACTCTGTAAGTCGGGGCGTTAGCCTGTAACAGCTTGTTACATATGTTACTATATCAACTTGAGAATAAGAAATTTGAATGTTTGAGCTACCAAAAGAAGACATTAAAATTATCTGATAAATTGACATTCTTTTAGTCTTTATACTGGATGTCTTTACTACATATGGAAGCTGTTTAACATTTGTACGGCTAACTGTGGTGTTATGTGCGTTACATGAACCTAATTATAATTTAAAAGCTATAATTGTGGCTATCGCCATTTAGTTAATCAACTACTATGACTTAGTTTCAAACTGTTTTATTAGATTTTACAAACATATAGTCAATCTATGAATAGGAAAAACCAAGTTTGCTTTTCTATCTTAAATATATTGTCTTATAGGAGCTAATACACAGCCCTACTCCCAGTTTTACAGAGAAGCAAATTTTGTTATTAAATGTACCATTTAAGTAAAACACATGACAGCGATTACAGCGTGTGGATATTTTTCATTTTCTTAGTCTGTCTTGCTCATATATCTGCAAGATGTCATTAAGTTTAAGATCAGGACACTTAATGTGTACTTATAAGTCTTTGGTGCCAAACACTAGAAATTATATTCATTTCTGATTATCAAGTCCATGGACTGTTGTTACAGATGTTATCAATGACCTTTTGGACACATTTCCTAATACTGTGCATATAATGCTAAATATAGAGCCACAAATAGAAAAGATAGTTTTACATTTTTACAAGAAAATACAATAAATGAAATGGTCCAAACTATTTCTCATCGATTTAACACTCATGTTAAACGTTGGTCGTTGTCTGCTTCTGTGGTAATCATTATTATCACACACCTCCTTGCAACTAGTAGAATCATCACACAATATTTCAATCATTTACTGTTATACAATTTTACCACCAGTCCATTCAAAATTGATGAGCCATTATCAACTTTCCAATTTTGCCATTTATGGCTTGGAACATTCAGAAACTGATATGAATTCCTAATAGTTGACTCTTTGAGTATGTGTTTCAAGTGATACTCTGCAAGTAGGAGAAAGACTAAAGCTTTATAAGGAGGAAAACTATGCGATTAAGAGCAATGAGTACCTGGACTGATGTACCTTGGTATTTCTGTGATAAAGAATCATATCTTAGCTGGTTAACTTTTATAAATGTAGCCTTTCCATACATGCAACCCACATATTTTCATCTGATAATGTCTCTGCACTTATTATCTTTCCCCATGCATTCAAAAACTTATTTGTAGTCTTAGTACTTCTGAAGTGCTGAAACAGAGGTAACTCTTTCCCTTCAGATAAATGAACTAGATGTATCCCAGCAGGTAAAGCAATGAAATGCAGGATGAACAGAGCGCAAAAATGACCCTTTCAATTAAATGATTCACTAAGTTTCTATGATAAGAGCGCTTATTAAAGGATGTAATATATATAACTTGTCATAATAAATGAGCAAGGGCATTGTCGTGACATTCTTTTTGATTACACAGTCAGAGGCAAGTGTTTTCAATTTCAGTATTTTCAATGGATCATGAATTGAGGCACCTTATCAACTTGTTTACTCTGTATAAATCTTCCATAGAGCATAATATAGAACTACTGGTTATCCCATTCTACCTATAGTCCACTTTCCTTCTTTTTGCAACAGCTAATGATATGGGTGCAAAAACTGAGAAATCATAGATTTTACATTATTTTAAGACATGCTTCAATGTACTGACATAAAAAAAAAACAACCAACTGCAAACATAATTGATGGCAATGTCCAACTTCATATTCTTTCTCTTATACCAGATAACTTTCAAGGTGTAACAGAAATTGTTTCAGACAGTCTGCCAAAACCATCAAGAGTCAACATTGTAACTAAAGAAAACTTATAAAGTTCTTTGGGCGCAGCAAAATACTATTGATCTAACCTGAGGACTTAAGCACCAAAAGACTGGATAGGTTCCATGGCAAATGATGCAAAAAAGCAACCTATCAAATTTCTGTACGACCAATGTCAGAAATTTTAAAGTATCCTTAGAGGTACGCGGTAGAGACATAGATTTAGCAAAATCAGAGCAAAGTTATCATTTGACTAGCACGGATGCAGAGGCAGCTGCAGTTAGATTGCTCTTGCCACTTCACAGGAAGAGATATATACCAGAGTCATACTCCATTGTATGCATATATGTGAAACGGCATTAAACCCATATTTAATCAGATGTTTGATCCCATGACACTGACATGCTGTTTCTGCTTTTGAAGAATGCTAAGGATTCAAGTTTGGCTGAGTCAAGTTGTTTGACGCTGGCACTGGCCACACATACAAAGAAAATTAAGTCTTTTGATGGCAAAAGGGGAGGATCACACGACATGCTTATAAGTGATGTTTGTCACAATTACCAATCTTAAAAAGTAATCTTAACTAATGTAACACATATAACACCATAGGAAGCTGTATATTTGTTAAAAAATCTTTTCTTATGTATCAAGGGTATTCAGCATGCAAACTACATGAATAATTCAAATAAATAGATAGTTTTATGTCTTCTATCTGTTTCTCAGACTTTCATTTCATTTATTCTTAAATTGATATGGTAACATACGTATCATAACATTACAGGCTAACCCCCTAGTTAATAGAGTGTAAACATCTCTTATTTGATGCAGCTTGAATTGTTCCTTTAGGTAGGATATGTCTGCACAATTCCCAAAGGGGTGGAGAGGAACAGGATTGTACTCAGTTTGCAGTTCTAATACAATGCCATGATTCTACTGGTTGTGATGAAATGGGTGATTATTTTGCCATAGAAGCAGACACAATGATAGACATTGTGAGGATGACTTGAATAAAGATTGTTTTTTGATAATTTTATTTAATAGGAATATTTATTAAATTGTGTCATTTAAATGAGAACTATTATTTTCTATCTATATGTCTATATATTTTAATATTATAGGCATTAGGAAATATGTAATTAAAAAGGTTATATATAACATAGGTAACACAATTCCATGGGCTTGTTATCAGCAATGACTGTAATTACTAAGACTACGGCACCAGAGGCTAGAGATTAAAAGGAAAACATGTGAAAAATGGTATTTTTCTATAATATCATCTCTTACTTCCAAGAGAATTTCCTAGCTCATTCATTATGCCATGTAACATATGTTACATACTTTAATAAGTGCTCTGATCCTGATGTCAAACTTGCAAATGTATGATTCTTTAATGCATTAGCAAGACAGTGCCAAAAATGTAAGATATCCACGAGCGTCAAATATTTTCATATATTTTTCTTCAATAATAGATACCAAAATTGGATACTTAAAATTGGGGGTAGGGTTGTTTAATAGCTCATATAAAACAATGTATTTAAGATAGAAAAGCAAACTTTGTTTTTTCTATTAGTCAAATGAGTATTTTAGTAAACTAAGATTAAAAACACTTGTAAAAATGCACAAATTGTCTGTAAAATGAATGATGTTAGTCACAATTTCAACTTTCAAAGGGAAATTTAATCTATGTAACGCATATAACACCATTGAAGGCTGTAATTTTGTTTCAAATGCTGCTTTTATGTAGCTTAGGCATCCAGCTTGCAAACTACATATAAAATTTGAATAATTAGATGGTTTAATGTCTTCTTTCTGTAGCTCAAACTTTCATTTTGATTTTTTCCTCAGTTTGTTACAGTAACATATGTAACAGGCTGTCAGAGACTAACGCCCCGGAGCACAGAGTGCAAACATCTCTTAAAAGATGCGGCTTGAAATTTTCTTCAAGATAGGATATGTCTGCGAAATTCCCTAGGGGGGGGGGGAGCAGGACCTTTTTTAGCTCGAAGTCTAAAAGGGCTCTCTTGTGTGTGATGGCTCTCTTTAGTGTGATGTTTCTTTGGGTTTTTGTCACTTTCCCATATGGTGTCTCGGTTAACGGTGTGGTACTTGATTGTATTGATTCCTGATCTTTGTCTTCATCTTTACTTTTACTACATATTAGAGAAAAAGTAAGAAGACAAGAAGTGTTGAATAACCATTCCTCTTATATGGGTATTTGTCAAAAGAAACCCTGTTTTTGTGGTTGCTGTCTGGTAGATCTGTAACTTGCCTGCATAGACAATATAATGTTTTGATCTTTAGATAGAAAACGTGTAGAATATTTTGTCTTGAAAGTACATAACAATGGTGCAGCAAATTCTGTGCAGTTGTGAAGAAATATCTCTGTTTATGTTGTTTGCATACAACACAAACAAGCCGTTATAAATATATCATGCTTATATAGATATTTGAAACCTAGCACTCTCATAATTGAGCACATAATTGACATATACAGATTAGCTCTGGGGTACAATGCTGAATATTTAAAAATGCTTGAGCTGGGTTATCAGTGCTTACTCGGACTATAGCGTGTACGTTTTGAGTTGTTATGGTTAGAGTTATAGAAGGTCCATCATGTGCGAGCCAGAACATTTTGTCAGAGGTGGTCGAACTATGACGTTTTTTAGAGGGGATAGGATCCAAACAAATACCACTATAAGCAAGCCATCATCGGCTCGTTAGCGAAACGCTATTTAAATGGCGTTTTGCTGGCGTGCCCATGATGGCCAAACAATACATGCTGACTTGGTAGCTTTGTGATTTTTCAAGGGATCCGGACCAGTATTGCTAAGAAACCCTATGTATTTGTGATTTTGCAGGGGGGGTGTCGGGCCCCCCTGCTCCCCTCTGGATCCGCCAATGTCCATGTTGTTAGTATATTTGCCAGTTTAATTTGGTAAAACTACCTGGTCCATGTATAATCTGCCCAGCGCTTCACCTTGTATTGTATTCGTTCTGGAACATTTCTATGCTGGAGGTAGGATTTGATTTGGTCAATTCTAGAAAATAGAATATACAAATGTTTGGAGATTATCTTTGATTATGATGATACTTGGTTTACAATTATTAGTTATAACTCTTTGTATACAAGTGACTCCTAAATGTGTACTTTAGCAACTAGTGAAGAGGCATAAGAAATGCTACATATATAGGCATTTAACCACTTACTGCATTATTTGCTTAGATAAAACGATCTTTAAGATAAACTTACATATTCTGGTCCTTCAGGAATATTGAGTTATGACTGAAAGTAGTTACCGCTTAAGCCGGTGCTAGGGGGCGTGAGAATTGTTGCACTTTCCATTTATTCTCATAAACAGACTCGATAAAGCAAAGTCTGCTGTTTTCTTATATTGTAGGTTCTCTCTATTTCTGAAGGATATGTATTTCCGGATTATTCAGTGACAGTAATCGTCATACATCATTTTATTGAGTTTTTTTCTGGCAACCCCTTAAAAAACAAAATGTATATTTTCCATACTAATTGTAGCAAAATGTATAGGGAATTCTATTAGAAGAGGGACAAAATAATTTGGCACAAGGGTCAAAACAATTTGGCACAATGGTCAAAATAATTATCTCTAAGGCTGTAGATGATGTGTGCCCAAAGGCGCTGACTATGGAGATGTTTGCACTTAGCCATCTTTGATGCAATGTCTGATATGAAGCTTTTTGTATAATGCATGGATCTGAAATTACAAACATAATTATTCCAATTGATCAACTGATTTTATGCACAGATGTATAAACATTGTGTCTTCCAGCAGACGACTCACATTAAATTATTCCCCATGAACAATTATGTCACAAAATTTGTTGTCTGATGCAGTGTAGTATTTGGCATTTTTTGACATCATCCATTAAATAGCGTCACCTTTGATCAATATGAAAACTTAAAAACCAACAAAAACCACTCATATTTCACTAGTTTAACATTTTCTAACAAAATACCAGTAGGTTAAGCAATTTTAATAAACGTAAATACTTAGACTCTGTCCTGTCCTGTCAACATCAACCCTTTTCCTGACAGTCACATTTTTTGTCATCTGTCTCTCTCGTCTGCTTATATTCTTAAGTAACCTTAATTGCAAACAAAGCAGACAAAGATCAGTCTCTGTGTCGATATTGTTTGCTTCCATAAAAACATATAGTCTGAAGTGCACTTAAATATATGCAGCAGACGTAATAATAGACAAACGAAATTTTCAGGCCAAATATTGGCGGCATATGTGTTAAGGAATCTGGTATACCTTGACTGAAAATCTTGTCTTGCTGCATGCATATTGCTGATGACGTCACCAACGTTACCAACAACAGCAGCAAATACGAATACACCGATTAGGAAGGTCACTCCAGTGAAGACAAACTCCTGAAAGTAAACGGTAAAAAATGAACCTGCTCGTGAGACGTAAGCTAAACGGATTTTTATTTTTTAAGAATTATCATAAGTCTAATTAATTTCACACCAAGAATATAAATATATGGTCATTTAGAATTGCATAGGACATTAAAGGCTACCATTAGACCATATTCATGAGCTTGTCAAACGGATATACATACAAATTATCTGTGCGTCCAGCAAAGATTCAGATTAGCTGGGCATCTGCTAAGTCTGATTAGAGTCTTTGCTGTCCACATTTAGAAACCAAAAGACATGAGCTTTGCACTGACAGCAATACGAATACTCATATCAGATAGGGTAATAGCCATGCTGATCTGAATCTATGCTAGTTGACCAGCTTATTTTGTCCTACAATGGCCCAATTGATATAATAAAGACACAATGAGCATCATACATTGTTTAACCCCTTTACATACTGGATACTTTGACAAACAGTAAATACTCAGATGAAATGCAGCATAATGCGGTATTTTTCAGGGCCTGCACTGTTTACTTAGATATAAACAAACTTAAAGGACTGAAGTAGATCTTAATATAAAAATTCTAACCTTGATATGTACAATGAACCATTCAAGGCTCATTGTATTAAACCAGATGGAAGTATCCAATAGTTTACAAAGGGTTAATGCACTTACCAAGTCTGTCTCAGGAGCAGGTCTTTCTCCAATAGTCGTTAATGTCATTAGGGACCAATAGGTAACTCTAATATATTTTCTGAAAACAAATAATAAGCATAGCATAATTGTATAATGGCCATTGCGCACTGCGCACTATTTTCTTTAAGATACGTCTAAAATTATGTGAGAATGACGGAAAATGGCACAATCCTAAATCCTAAAAAAAAATAAAAAAAATAAAAATAAAATAAAAAATAAAAAATTCTTTAAGATACGTCTAAAATTATGTGAGAATGACGGAAAATGGCACAATTCTAGATAGCAGACCAACCCAACGCACCATGAAGAAGAGGTATTAGAACATAGACAAACAAGGACACGAATATAAAAGCAAGAATTCAATTAAAAGCAAGGAGCTCTCTCTTCCTCAATGAGATGGTTGCTAAACTAGAAAGGACACAGAGAACTATACCACTAAACAAGGACAAAACACAAATCCCAACAGACAGGGGGAACAATAGCAAACAATGAAGCAACAACAATGGAATCAATGTGTATGAACAGACAATAGGTGCTGTAAACTAAGGGGCTTGTATAATTGGGCTGCCAAGCCAGAAAACCTGTCTTTGCGGTTTTCGCCAAAGTGAGATTCAAACCATCCTGCTTAGCTACAGAGAAATAACGCTTGTAGCAAGTTCAAATATGATACTTTCCAATAAAGGAAAAACAAAATCGCTGATCAGACTGCGCAAATGCGCAGGCTGGTCTGTGCCATTGTTGTTTGCAAACCAACGAAAACAGGGTTTCTTGTGTCGATGCCATTATAGTATACTGGTATACTCTAACACAGTCATTAAAACGCACAGATATGTGAATATGTGAATATACATGCTTGCTCTTGGGCTTTTTCAATAAATCAGCACATGAAAACAATCAAGTAAAATTATCTGACTGTAAAATCGAATCAAATTATCTGACTGTAAACTCTTATCAAATGATCTGACTGTAAAATTGAATCAAATTATCTGACTGTAAACTCTAATCAAATGATCTGACAGTAAAATCAATCAAATTATCTGAATGAAAATCCAATCAAATTATTTGACTGTAATATCAAATCAAATTATCTGACTGTAAAACTCAAATCAAATTATCTGACTGTAAAATAAAATCAAATTATCTGACTTTAAAACTCAAATCAAATTATCTGACTGTAAAACTCAAATCAAATTATCTGACTGTAAAATCTAATCAAATTATCTGATTGTAAAACTCAAATCAAATTATCTTACTGTAAAATCAAATCAAATGATCTGACTGTAAAATCAAATAAAATGATCTGACTGTAAAATCAAATCAAATTATTTGACTATAAAATCAAATTAAATTATCTGACTGTAAAACCAAATCAAATTATTTGACTGTAAAACTCAAATCAAATTATCTGACTGTAAAATCAAAAGGAGCTCCTAGCTCACAGACAGTCTTAACTTTCAAAAATACTAGTTGTGCTATGTCATTCACAGACAAAGACACACATCAAGCAACAACCCAGACATGAACGTTTTCAGATCAGGGTCGCCAAAGACTCTACCCCTGATCCACCATCAAGCAATAAAACACTTAAACTGCTGAATTAAAAACAATGTTTTGGCAACTATCAGCTATGTTTTCTCGCTCAATGCCATTTTGGTCTAAACCCACGGATAAGCTACAACATGTGGGGTTAAGCTTTAGGACATACGCTACTAAATACTTTCCACATTGAAATCAGTTCATTACTTTGCATACCGTTTGTTTTAGGCATGGTTTGTCAAGTTATGTAATAAAAAGGATGTGACCATGTTCAGATTTTCAAAATCGCATATGGGAGTTTTTAGCATTTGTCAAAATTTCTGAACAGTTGAAAGAATAACACTAGTCTGAATATCAAGCTGGAATAGTTGTGATCTTCAGCATGCTTCTCTCTTTTTAATTTTAATAATTGCTCATGAATTCAAACCTTTAAGAAAATGTGCAAATGGTTTTATTATACCATATCCCAGGCTGTCACAAGATATTACATGATGTATTTGGCAATTCCTCGAAAGTATGATTATTTTTAGAGTAAATTATATATTTAAAGATCTAATATTGAAAATCCCCAAAAACATTTTTATTTATCATAATACCTTTTAGAATATGAAAGAATAGCTGCGGTCACTACGCTAATTATCTTTTAGGATAGCCAAATCTAACCCCACCCCATAGTTTTCATGAAGAATTCAAAATAAAACAAGAAATATAACAGCAGCTTGACGAATGCCCCTAAAGGAAGTGATCTAGCATAAGACACATTTAAGGAAATTTATTTGTAATATAGGAGATACAAACTGTATGTCAGATACAAAAAACCCTAGTATTAAAACAAAAATTATAACGGGACTTGATTATAAAAGTAAGTAAGGGTGCAAAGATCAGGAATCGATACAATCAAGTACCACACCTGACCCAGGATACCAAGTGGAAAGTGACAAACTCACAGTAGAAACCACAAACGAGAGCCAAGAGGTCAGCCCTTTCCCAGCAGGTGACCACTAAGCACATATAAACAGACGCGCACAAAAACATAGCAAACACAAGACAGAACAAAAACATAAAAGATCCACAAAAGAAGTACCGCCTTGGAACGGTCAGTAAAATATTTTACTGGAGAGCTTAAACCGGTTTAACGGCGCCAACCTCACCCTTAATAAAGCACAGTCTGATGTCAAAATACAGCTTGGTTATTTTTTTGGGTTCCTTTAATGGGAATCAACTTGGCGCTTAAATTAAGAACTATAAAAATGTTTGCATTTTCCCATTAAATACACAATACATTTGTTTATGCATATAGGGAGTTGAAGTAGCTATGGCTGAGTAAATCCTGCAAACCCAACCTCTATCACTAACATTGCCAAAAGGCAGATATCATTCAAGCGCTGTGTTAAAATATGTGACCTATCTATGTCGTCAGCCAAACAATCATTCTGTCGCTCTATCTGCAATAGCGATTATTTCTATTTGAAACTTGATCTATATAAGTATTGAATTAGCATAATATTTAGTCCATATACAGCATAGTTCATATATCCTATTGTTTGTAAGTCAGAACTATTGCTTACCTGTAAAGAGGGCTGAACTCAGTTCCATTAGGATACACCCACCCATTTCTACCTAGACCTTCATACTGAAATGACATTGTATGTGATAAGATATGATATCTATATAATGACATGGAAAAAGTTAAGGGTCATGGCGGCTTATGCAAGGGTAAACAAAAGACTGAAATTTTCTACATTTGAAAACGGTTATATCAAACTTTTTCAATTATTCAGAATTCATAGTATCCAAGGCTGCTTCTGCGTAAAAAATGCTGAAGCTTATGCAACACCTATAATACAAAAAATTCGCTTCTGATTTAAGGACCATATTAATATATCTTAAGATTCTATCTTTCCATGAGGTCTGATCGTATTAATTTTTGGTCAAGCTTAAAAAATAGTAAGTGAGTATGATCAGGAAATACCACAATCACAAACTGCAGACAAAGTCCTGGTACTGTAAGGAAAAGCCACACAAAAATCACGAGGCACCAGAAACACAAACTAAGCAGAGCAACCAGCTCTCTCTTCCCCATCAAGATGATTGCAAAACTAGAATGGACATATAGTAACGTATAACAAAACATAGAACAATTACAGACTCCCACAATTGGAGCAACAATAAACGATGAATCAATAGCAACAGAACCACCGCCTTAGAACAAACAGCAGCCTAAGCCACCAGGGGTTTTAAATGCATTCACGGGTACCAAACCTTTGCCCTAGATTATGCTTTTGTTGGAGTACAAAAATATTAAGCTCGCATGGAAGCCTTCTAACTAATGCAATACATCATCATGGAGACACACTCTAATCATATAAACACACCATGATGAAACAACAAAAGGGCTCACGACTCACTGATAGTCAGAGCTAAAGAAAATCTCAAGTATTGCCATGGTGGGTCCGGGTACAGATAATCATCAGGCCCCAACTCACCGATTAAAGCTTAACGTCATTGAGTCTGAGGCCTGACCAACCGTCGTGCAATCAAAGAGCAAAAGAGGAAACCATGGCTATAAACCATGATTTGGTTTAAAACCAGGCATGCAGACTGTCGTATGACATCCAAGTTATATCCAACCTTTATATACCATTTGATAATCTGCTTTACAAAATTTGGTTAACATTATTCAATTTTCTGACTTGATGTTGGCAGTAGAGGCATACTACATGTAAACTGATGGCAGGTTTCAAAGTTTATCTATACATTTTGGATGTTGTTAAATTTGGGCCAGAAACTGAACATGGTCTTTTAAGACTTTCATAACACACAGTCTGGTCACAGAGTCACAGCAGAATTATCCAGAAAAGGCTTAATTTGAAAATTATAAATGAATTTCTGTTTCCATAGAACACAGTGCAAAATGCAGATAATTTATGGTAATGCCACTAATACACTATTATTATTTTTTCAAAACCAAATTTGTTTATTCATTGTAAATGCTCCATTCTTTCATTTAATGATGTTTTTGTCTGCTTTTCTAAATTTGTTTTCTTGAGTGTGAAGAAACAAAAGGGCAAAGTTACTTTCAACAAAACTGACATTATTCACGTGTGGCATATTATATCCTCCGTTGCACAAAAACTAACCCTTGTGGACTTATTCAGGCTGTAACTAGATGATACTTCGAAATATATGCCATAATAAATTCAATATTGCCAAGTCACAGAAAATTGGACTTTGCAAAACATTTATTTTAGAACAAAGAGTGATCCCTAACTTTTTTCAATGTGTATATATAATATCAACAATTTAAGCTACCAAGTTACTTACACTTTACTGAGACAAAGACAACATATAAGGACTTTTAGCGTTTCTTGTAACAGACGTTTTTCGTATCAGACGATGAAATGGTAAAATTGGCATCAAGACATATATTTTTATCATGTATACCATTAAATTTGCATACCATAAATTCAACAGGTTATCTGTTGTTGTAAATTTGCAATAATGTGCTAAAGCAACACACATGGTACCTCATTATTGAAACCCTCATTATTTCTAGCAAATATTTTGTCACTAGGTAATTTCTTCTTATGTGTGTCTAGAGTGTGTGTGTTTGATCCTGAATTTAGAATATATTTCTTTGTGTCCTAGTTTGGTATTCATCTCACTAAAGATAGTAAGTGAGTATGATCAGGAAATACCACAATCACAAACTGCAGACAACCCCGTGGCATCGCGAGGAAGAGCCGCTCAACCATCACGAGACACCAGGAAGACAAATTAAGCAAAGCAATCAGCTCTCTCTTCCCCATCAAGATGATTGCAATACTAGAATGGACATAAAGTAACGTACAACAAAACATAGAACAATTACAGACTCCCACAATGGGAGTAACAATAAACAAAAAGTCAACAACAACAGTCAAGAGTTGTTTGCACTACTTAACCCTTAAAGCCCCAATCACGACTGCAGCAAACAATACATTTTGCGACACTTTCTTGGTTTTCCAAAAAAAAAATAAGGTAGGATAAAATTTTGAGAATCGTCTGCCAGCGGATGATTCTCATGAAATATCATGTCTTATTTGTTATTTTGGAAAAAAGCAGCACAATTTGAAATTGTCGTCTGCTGCAAATTGTTGGTGGCGCTTTATGAGTTAAATTGTATGCTTGCTTTTATGTGCGTGCCCCATGCGCAGATCTAAGAAGTTTTGTCATAGGGGGTCCAACTTTGACGTTTTTTTAGTTGATGTAGGAGAAAGAGGAACCAACCAAATACGACTATAAGCGGGTCATCTTTGGCCTGCCAGCAAAACGCCAATGCAATGGCGTTTTAGTGCTGGCGTGCCGATGATGGCCTAACATTGAATGCTGGCTTAATATCTTTGTGATTTTTCAGGGGATCCGGACCAGTATTACTTTGAAACCCTATTTTTTTGTGATTTTTCAGGGGGGAGGGTCCGGACTCCTTGGCCCCCTCTGGATCCGCCCATGGGCCCCTCTTTGTCTGTGTTCTTATGTGATGTCTCTTTCTCTGGTAGTGATGAATTGGTGATTATGGCATTTCCTCATCATACTCATTTGTTATCTTAATGAAAAAGTACAGCATACTTGGTGAGTGTCTTTTGATATCGAGTTTACCAGGAAAGGCTTTGAGAACGCTTGTTGACATCGCGAGGCTTGGCGAGCGATTCATTATGCGTTCTTTAAGCCGGGCCTGGTAAACTTGATATCAAAAGACACAAACCTGGTATTCTATTTATCAGCTTACCAAGTTGATTCACTCTTCCAACTAGCGAATATGACACAATGATCGATTTTTGTGTCGATTCAGCGTCATTAGCGACGATATTTAAAAAAGTGCAACGTCATCATGTCCTGATAAAGGCACATGCCGTGAGATAGACAACGTTTATCAGGCATCGTGCAACAATGCAGTTAATATGAGAGGTAACTGATAATAATAAATAATTAGTTCAGATAAAAGTAAAGATAAAAACCTCGGAAACCATGTAATAGATACATCCAATCCAGTGTATAACCACCCACAAATTGATTGTCAACTTAGATGCACGTACAAGAGTAGGATTTCTGGTTCGACTGCAATCAAAATAAAAATATTTATTAAAAACCAAGCATAAAAAATTAAATGCAGTTTCAAAAAATCAATCTCAGTTAAACGTAGCCAATGAAAAAAAATATGAATTTCTAAATATATTTGTTTTAAATACGAAATGAACATTTAAATAACATTTACTTTAGTTTACAGTAAAACTTGTCTTTAGTGGCCACTTAAAAATAGACAAAACTAATATATTTATGACAAATGGTAGCTTAATGAAGGTCGAAAGTATTGCAGAATGCTGCCTTTCTGCAATAATTTTGACCTGCATTAAACAATAACTGGTCTTGCAAAACAATTTTTGATCTGTTTGAGAGTGTCCGTTTTAAACAGGTTTTACTGTAATGACAATTGTATGGAAATAGCGCTGAAATTTACCAAGTATTAATTTCGAATATTAGTGTTGTTTTTGTTTGTGTTGATGTCTTACACCCAGTCAACAATTTATCAGTCATGTTGGACGATTTTCCGTCTTTCTTGGTTGAAAGTCGTTTTGCTCAGTATTAAGCAGAGGCTAAAGTGTCTTGCTGAAGGATAACACACAGTGCCTCTGGTGAGTCTCTAACCCTAGACCCCTTGATTGCAAGTCTACCGCTGAGCTCTTGCACTCCTAAGGAGTAGTAGTAGTTGTTTGTTTGTTTTGGTGCTTCGCATCCCAGTAAACACTTTTTCAATCATGTTGGGACAATTTCCTGTCTTCCTGGGTTGAACCAGTACTAAGCAACGGATAAAGGGGACTTGCTCAATGACACAACACAGTGACTTTGCCGGTGGTAAGTCTCGAACTAGCATAGCAACCCTTCTGTCCCAGGTCTAAGGCTGTAACAATAAACTATTGAGCCACTGACCTCCGTGTAGTAGTAGTAATTGTTGTAGTAGCTGTTGTTGTTGTTGTTGTTGTTGTTGTTGTTGTTGTTGTTGTTGATGTAGTAGATGTTGCAGTCATAAGAAAAACTAGCATAGTAACAGTAGAAGATAGCATCTTAAACGACTTACCTATCTGTCAAATCAAAAAACTTAGACATAGTTGGATATTTCAGGAGTCTTGGCAATCTAACTAGGGCTGTGCATATATCACCTGTGTAGAAATGAAACAAAACACAATCAAAGAAACGTGTTAATAAATCGGTAGAGTGTATATATAACATAAGACAATACTCTCAACACGAAATATGAAAAGGACGTTTTAACATAGATGAATCAATGAATATTTAGAGGCTATTCATTTTTTTTGGAATAAATATGACATTTATTTCATCAAGTGAAGTGAAAAAGATAAATTTCATGAGAAATATACCTTTTTCACTTCACTTGACGAAATAAATGTCATATGAAACATACATTTTTCACTTCGCTCGATGAAATAAATGTCATATTTATTCCCAAAATTTGTTTTCGTTTTTAATATATAGGGGCCTACACTTTTGAAGCGTAATAGATAACTTTGTCCAACGTCATACATGATTATACATGACGTCATATTTATGATGACGTTGAGTAATATGCGGCGTCTGTCTTCCAAAACTAAAACCACAGAGCTGGAGTAGAGAAAATGAAAATTTCAGTGAATTCCAACAATCTTTTACCAAAATGTTCCTTGCGATCAAATTAAGAAAATGAATACCCAAACTTTGTGTTTTTGTCCACTAATAAGAAAGTTATAGGCATTTGAAAATCTGAAGTGGGCTCAGGCAAGTCATCGGAGAAAGTAGAGGACATCCATTTTTATTTTATATTTTCACATGTGAAATACAACTTTTTATATTTTCACATGTGAAATATAACTTTTTCAAATATACAGTAAATTTAATCAAAATTTTCCTGTATTCAATTACTTTGTATACAAAAAATTATAGTTAACATATGAACAATCGTTCATTTTATAGTTGCTAATGTATCAATATTTAGTCTGCATCTTCAAAATTCTAGATATGCATTGCATGTAGAATAGAACAATTGAGCCTAGACATGATATTTTCAACAATGTGGTATGTGCGACTAGCAAAGGCTCAGATCAGCCAGCGCATACGACGCGCAGACTGATCAGTGCCTTTAATAATGGCTTGAAAGTTCTATGACTCTGAGGCTACCGGTTGAACATAATTGGAGTTTCTAAGCTTAAAAGGTGGCTGCACAGGCTCCTCTGAGTCTAGCCTACACTTGTGAAAATGTCACATTGTTGGCAATCACATGTCAGGGCTCAACTATTTTCGAATTTGTTCTGTATGTTGGTAATATGACCGCTAGTTAGCTTTATCATCTGCGATAGTGGGAATCTTTTCAGCTGAAAAGCTATATATTGTATCTTTGTCAATGTGTTAATCCAACAAGATTATTCACAGCTCCACAGCCAAAGTATGTCTATGTCACCCTAAATTACTGCATCCTTGTTATACAGTACAGTACCCTTAACACAACTCATCATAAGCATGCATAGATGAGTATACAATGTAAACATAATACTATAATATTAAACTGCAGACACAATAAACATGCTGCATAACATTAAACAAAGTGAATATGCTACCTGATCAAATGTTGATTTAATGAATTGCAAGATATAGATGATCTTACATAGGTGCTCCCCTTGTTGCAGATATATAGCATCTTATATTAGTGCTGCCCTTGTTGCATATATAGAGGATATTACATGAGTGCTCCACTTGTTGCAGATATAGAAGATCTTACATGAGTGCTTATGCTTTATTGAATTTATTAAACGAGATGAGGAAAAGACATAAAATGCGAGACTTGCCAAGCATTTAATCTCTTCTTGCAACGAGTTTAATAAATTTAATAATACAGGATTATGAATATTATATTCTATTTATCATATGTCATTATGGTTACTTTGAAATCTCAGATCTGGCGTAAAATAAGATACATTTTTGACATTATGTATACAACGTATTATGGAGGTGATAAGTTTTCCGGCAAATCTGTAAACCACTAGTGGTTTATCGATTGTATTGCATGGCGTTAATTCACTCCCACACGCGACGTCATATGATAAACAAAATAAAGAATAGGAAAGCATAAGCCGTAAATGTTGTTTAAAAAATGTCTGGTTCAGTTGCATGATAAATCAAATTGTTTCTGCGATGAATTGTTATGATACAGTTTTAGCAATGGATTTTATGATACAGTATTGGATTCCAATCCATTTTAGAAACAATTTTTTAAAACATTTCTTTGAATTAAGCTGACATTGTACTCTGTCAGACAGAAACAAATTGCTCTGGTGATGGCCACATAATAAAATTAAAACTTGCTCTGCTGATTAAGTTCTTATGATTTACTAAATATGCACTGTGAGTTTGTTTGTTTTTTGGTTAACTACTTCTTAAAATGTCAACTTATTTTTTCTTAGTATCAATTAGTTATAACAATGACACAACAACAACATTAGCAGGGTAGACCTACGGAAAAAAATAGGGAGCGCAGTGGCTCAGTGGTAGAGTGCTTGACTCGAGACCGAAGGGCCGCGGGTTCGAGCCTCACCGGCGTCACTGCGTTGTGGTCCTTGAGCAGGACACATTTATCCTAGCTTAGTACTGGTTCAACCCAGGAAGACCCGTCCCGCATAACTGAAAGATTTTTGAGTGGACGTAAAGAATCAATCAAACAAACAAACAAACAAACCTACGGAAAATATGCTTTTTAACGAATGATGCATAATTGTAAAGAGCTGTCATTATGAATACCTGTAGGAAATTTTGCAGCACTATTTCTAGAAACCCAATGGCATAAAAGCATAATATAGTGTAGATGAACTAAATTAAATAAAATTACCATTATGTTGAAACAAATAGAAAGCTAGAATAAAATAATTTAGGCAGATCATAGAAAAATGGTACTTATCATTCGTTCTATAAATGAAGACTTATCAGTCTGTGCATTTCATAATCCCCCACATCCTGTCTGGATATACCAGCAAAGGCTCAGCTGAGCATGTACATTCTTACTTCGCACATCTGGTTTAGTAGTAAATGAAGGGTAAATGAAAAACGCCTAGCGTTTTTTCTTTTCGATATAGAAAACCGGTACACACCTTGATCTGAGGCCACATAGCGCGATTTCTGATCAGCATTTTCATGTTTGCTTACATATACGGTATTTTCTCCCTAAATTTCGAACACTGGTTGCCAGCGAAAAAGGCATAGACAAACAGCGCAGACCAAGAACAGGCTGTTTTTGAAGAAGCAGTCTGACTGAGGTCTTCCCTGTTTGCTATTCTGACAAGCATTTAATGAATAATAGTCCCGATAACCCAAATTTCCTTTGAAAACAGTAGGTAAAATGTTCAATATTTCTGAACATTAACCGTACATAAAGAATGAATAGAACATAATAGTACCATTTTCGTATGCCCTGTCTCAAATACCTTTGAAACATACCTGAATAGTTAGTGTCAAAGAAAACACTTTTGATACCTAAAATATAAAACAACTCAACAGTGTTAACTGTAAATGAAAGCAAGGTACATATCATATTGTATTCCTTTCGATATATTGATGCACCAGAATAGAACCCTGACAATGTCTATGGAACGTGTCTCGGTGTCTACGTCCAGAAACAGCAGGGCTCCAGAACCGCTGGGGAGCTAATGGGGAGCTTACTGAAAACGGAATAATCGTGGTGTACTACATGTGGTCGACCTGTTATCTTTAACTGACCAAAAGTGTTAACACCATATTTTACAGTGCGCACACGCAGTTTGGAAGGATTGGTGGTAAGCATTATAACTATTATATATTCTCCCTTTACCTCATAGTGACACCTGCCTTTTAACGCATTTGTAAACAGAGCAGACCTAGCTCAGGCAGCATTTGTAAGAACTGCCTGATCAGGGTCTACTCTGTTTCCTAATGGAGATATATCTGATCATACACTAGTGGACCTGACAAGTAATTTCTTTGTACAATGTACCAACATGAAAGTGTATTTATGTAATTATTCATTGAGTGTGGAGAGTTTAGCATGAATATTAATGAAGGAAAGGGTTAACATAGTAATTAACTACAGTATAACATTATGTTTGGTATTTTTTTTAGATTAACCATGTGGACTTTTTGGTTGGCTTTCTTTGACTTCTGCTGTAGTATGTTGTAGCATTATCCATTGAAGTCAGTTCTTTCTAATTCAGAAAACCATTCTAAACAGTTATCTTGACTGAAAACCTCATTGCTTTACCCTGTTTTCAAGTTACTCTATTATTGTGCAAAACAAAGTGCAATGTGAATCACAAACTATTTTGTACAATATAAAACAAATATACTGACAATAAATCACAGTCAACACACACAGACACTAAAATAATTATTATGGCCAACAAAGGCAATTCATAGACCAATGATGTATTAATTCGTATAACCTGTGCTAGCTACGCACCAATTACTCAAAAGAGAGGAACAAAAAGGTAAAAAAAAACTCAGCAAGGCATTGCCATGCTTATCACTTCAATGAAGTAAATAACTTAGAGAACATTTGCTTCACATGGTAACCAGACAGGAGCACACATAGAACTCTGAAGATTTTTTAAACATTTTGAGCACACACAACTTATGGGTTGTATTATAAAAAGGAAAATTATTTTTTAACCATGCACTCTTTCCAAAATTCGTGGGTCATTTATTCTTCTGCAAGTGTTCACATAAGCCATAAACCAATGTCATCTTTGTGTCACAATGTATTAGATAAAGTCAATAACTTGAGACATCCCGTCCTACTTTACCAAATAAGTCAGATTATCATAAGCTTTGCGCTGCATAACATGACAATAAGATACACAATTTATGGCTATGACATACTCTCTGAACTTCACGTGATCTAACCTGATTGTTAGAATGTTATAAAAAGCGATTATTTTAGTATCTAACAATTAGCTGTCCTTCTTCCTAGGACATTGATAACAAATGTATTCTGTTCTGGTAATTAGGGCAGATATGGTGGATATTCATCTTGTTTAGACAATAAATCTAAATTGATAGTAAATTTTGGATGTGAATAGGATAGACATGGTAGATACTTCATTTTGGTGTCATGGGTTGGTATGTAGTATGTGATTGAGGCATTTCATGGTCTTACTTACTTACTTCTTAAACATATTGAATATTTTACTTATGCTATTTAATAGTAAGATATTGATATGAATAGGACAGACATGGTACATACTTAATGCTTCTAACATAAATAGAATGTCTGACATGTCTAATTATATAGTAAGATATGGATATGAATAGGACAGACATGGTTGATACTTAATGCTTCTAACATGAATAGAATGTCTGACATGTCTAATTATATAGTAAGATATGGATATGAATAGGACAGACATGGTTGATACTTAATGCTTCTAACATGAATAGAATGTCTGACATGTCTAATTATATAGTAAGATATGGATATGAATAGGACAGACATGGTTGATACTTAATGCTTCTAACATAAATAGAATGTCTGACATGTCTAATTATATAGTAAGATATGGATATGAATAGGACAGACATGGTTGATACTTAATGCTTCTAACATGAATAGAATGTCTGACATGTCTAATTAAATAGTAAGATATGGATATGAATAGGACAGACATGGTAGATACTTAATGCCTCTTTAACAAATTGAATTTCTGACATATCTAATTAATAGTAAGATATGGATATGTATAGGACAGACAAGGTAGATACTTAATCCATCTTACCCAAATTGGATGTCTGACATATCAAATTTTAATAGTAAACTAGAACGCACAGTCAGTTGGGCAACATTGCAAATCCCCATGCTCCAGTTTTTGACCCCCACTACCCCTAAGTCCCACCCCTGGGGCATGACCCATGCGACATAATGACAACTCGTACGATATGTTTCATATCTTTTATTTGTGAGAACACACACAAAGTTTGGTATAAAAGTCAAAATTGAAATTGAATGATATTTGTCCTTTAGATCTTACCCAAGGTCATCAGTTTGACCCTAGGGTGACAATTTACTTGTATTGTGTTCTACTCACCATTCCCTTTAATTTGATGTGCCACATGACCATGATAATCTTTCGACCCCCTGCGCACCCCACTGCCGCCAAGTTCCACACCTAGGGCATGACCCAGGCGTCAGGACAAAACTTCCTGGTGTCTCGTGATGGTTGAGCGGCTCTTCCTCGCGGTGCCACGGGGTTGTCTGCAGTTTGTGATTGTGGTATTTCCTGATCATACTCACTTACTATTTTTTATATCTTTTATTTGTTAGAACACACACAAAATTTGGTGTAAAATATTTGAAATTGAATTTGTTATTGAAATGTAATGATATTTGACCTTTTGACCCTTCCGCAGGACCCAGCGCCCCAGGAGGCGGGGCTAATTTTGTTTTGCTAGTGCACGCCCCATTTATGTGAGTAACTCACACACCAAATTTAGTTGGATTTTGTCCAATGGTTTAGGAGGAGATAGCATAACGGACAGATGCATGGACAGACGGACAAACAGAGGCAATAACAATATCCTTTTTGCTTTTTTAAAAAAGCGCGGGGAAAATTATGGATATGAATAGGACAGACATTGTGGATACATGAGGCTTCTTATACAAATTGAATTTTTCTATAAATCTAATTCAATAGTAAATTATGGATATGAATAGGACAACATGGTGGATACTTAATTCTTCTTGCACAAATCATTTTTTTGATAAATATAATTTAATAGTGAATTACAGATATGAGTAGGACAGGCATTTTGTAGAACATCAACATTAAAATTAGACCCTCAAGTTTGCACCTAGAATTTAGCGAAAATAGGTAAAACCTGTGGTAGGTCTTGGTTATATATAACCGAAGCCTTTTTTGTTAATCTACAGATCTTCTTCTTTATTTTTAGAAAACAAAACAAGAGCTTCAAGGCACCTGAACAAATGCATTACTGGAACAATCAGAAAAAACATGTGAATGTGTCTTAATCTTATGACTATAGCCCCCACTTTTTATAATAGCCGTGACATGAGATTTCCAACAATGTGGTATGTGCGACCAGCAAAGCCTCAGATCAGCCTGCGCATATGCGCAGTCTGATCAGAGCCTTTGCTAGTCGCTTGAATATTCTATGAGTATTAAGCTACTGACTGAACATCATTTGGAGTTTCTAAGCTTAAAAGGAGGCTACACTGGCTCGCCTGAGTCTATTCATGTCAAAATGCCACACTGTTGGAAATCACATGTTGCAGCTCAATTATGAAAAAGTCTCAGTACTGATGAGAATGAATCTGAACATACAGTGATGACAAAAACAATGAATGTTGGCGTACTTGCCAGTAATAATGTGCTGATACGCTAGTATTTACCTGTGACAATGTTATACACTGTGCCAGTAGGCATAACAGCAATAAGATCCGTCTTAAATTTTGAAGTCTTTGTGTAATACTCTACTATTCTTCCTGGCTCTAGCACCTAAAAGAAGAAGTATCTGTTATTGGCAGACCCAGAAGGGGGACAGGGGGGTCCGGACCCCCTGGAAAATGACAAGTGGATATAGGTTTCTATAGAAATACGAGAACGGATCCCCCTCGAGAAGCAATAGGACCCATTGGGTCCAATTGCTTCTCGAGGGAGGTACGTACGATCCTATGTGAAATACTCTGTGAAATACGTTGATAACTGAAAAAAAATGCAATCAGGGTCCCCTGACGGAGTTTTCTGGATCCGCCAATGTTTGTATAATAGTATAAGACTTTATCATAAGTGTGAGGGTGGGATAGGAAATTTTTTCCTAAGGATCACTGTTTGGCATCACGAGGCTTGCCGAGTGATGAAAAGACAATGATCCCGAGGGACTTATGTTTTTATCCCATTCCAAATGACAATAAACAACAACTATCATGTTACATTAATAGCCTTTGTCCATTTCACATAGTTGATAATTTAGGTGCCTATCAAGCTGCACAAATGCGCATGCTGGTCTGCATTTTTGAACATACTCGCTGGTTTTCTATGTTCACAAGCATAAACAGATTTAAATATTTTTTATCATTGATCAGGTGAAACATTTGGGCCTTGACGCGAGAAAACCTGTCTTTGATGGTTTGGTAACAACACAGGCGCAGACCAGCCTGCGCATCCGCACAGTCTAATCAGGGCCTTTTGTTATTCATTTTTTTTTAAAAGTATCATATGTAAACTTGCTAAAGGTGAAATTTGAATTTTCTAGCTAGTCTCTGTAGCTGAGGAGACTAGTTTGATACTCGCTTTGCCGGAAGCCACGAAGACAGGTTTTGTCGCGACGAGGCCCATTTATTTTCATTTCAGTACTTTCCCGTATGCTTGGCAATTTTTAATGCTTCTGGTCTCTTCAAAACTAACTTTTTTAAAAACATTCTTTCAGAGACACTATCAGAGTGTAACTGGGATCCAAACTGGTTGAAAAAGTCATCAGCAATTGACAAAATCGCCGCAAGCAAGGAAAGTAAAAGGAAAGACAAACCATAGAATCGAAGAAATTATTTGACGTAAATGGTAATCATTGGCTCTTCTTTAACTGACACCATGGGATAAGACGTTGAATATTCACAATAAACAGACAATCCTTTAACCCCAATAGGCGTAACATTATTTAAATGAATCTGCCAATAGTGAAAAAGTAGTTCGAATGTGCTAAACGTCAAGCAGATTCCACAAGAGGTTAAGTAGAATATTCCTTACAGATGGAAAGGTGTCTGCCTAGCCAACAGTGAGTGTGTTGATAGTTTACTG